>CM076577.1:1119570142-1119708238 GCA_034641835.2 Pinus albicaulis | reverse complement strand
ATGAAATCGAGAACTAAAATCAAGAGACAAAAATTTCTTCTACTTTTCTGCAGAAAGGAAAACACACGATAAAAACACATGCAATAACATGTAACCATCAAATCACAAGGAACACAATGATTTTACAGGGGAACCCAACTGGGAAAAACCCCTCCACTGTTTTGCATTAATTCAGATGAGAAAGAGAAACAATTACAATGTCCTGTTTCAACTAGTTTGTATGAGGAAGCACACAAGCTGAAGTCAGGTTACTCAGCACCCAGATTGTTACTCTCTATACCAGGGCAGAGACAATGTAATGAATAAAAATTCCAATCAGAAATTGTCATGCACAACCAACTGAAACAAAATATAAGCTAAACAGAAGTATTTTTTCAAAACTAGTAACTTAATCTCTACCAAACTAATTTCACTAGAGAGGATGGACAGAATGTGGCATCATATCATATATAAAACATAAACAGATGCTCAATAGTAATTGCCTAGTAATTATAGAAAGATGCTGCAATACTATACTACAAGTCTACAAGTTAAAGCGTTACTCAGGAGCGTGATAGCCAAAAGTTCCCAGAACACGAGTGGAATGAAGTCGGGCAGCCATGTCAGGAGCTTGATTTGAAAGATTAAAATCAGCAATTTTGGCTGCAAATTCATCAAAAAGAAGAACATTGCTAGATCTAATATCGCGGTGGATGATATGAGGTTGAGCTTTCTCATGAAGATACTCAAGCCCTTTCGCTGCACCCACAGCAATTTTCACCCTTTGCATCCAGTCAAGAACTGGGCCTGGTTGAGCACCCTGCACTCCTTTCCTTCCTGCGTGGAATAGATGATGAGTTTTCAATAAGCCAAATACTTTCTCTGATATATGGAAGCAAAGAAAGAAAAGAAGCACAAAATTAAACTACAAACCATTGATATTGCAGAGAAAACATGTACATAAGGAAACAGAAAATTCTAAGAATAGCATTTATACCATGCAAAATGTCATGTAAGGAACCCATAGTTGCAAACTCATAAGCCAAAATGCGTTGATTTGCATCAACGTAATAGCCCACCAATTCAACAACATGCTCATGTTTCAGCCTGGAAACCATTGATACCTACATTTTCAAAGAAAAGGAGTAAAAAAGAAATTTTGATATGCATATAAAGTTTAAACAAGTGAAGAACATTCCAAGACTACAAAAATAACAGTTCAAAAAGCAAAACAAAAAGTAGAACGTTGACCCAAGCTACCACTATTAGTTAATCAGAACAAATTATTTAATTATTTAAGTATATATTCCTAAGTTTTCTCTTCAGCAGTATACCTGCGCCAGAAAATCAGAATCAGACTCTTGCTGGCTGCTAGTATCCAATTTCTTAATTGCTGCAGCCTTGCCATTACTTAAAGTCGCATAATAAACCCTTCCATATGATCCTTCTCCAATCAAAGATTTGGGCCCAAAATTATCCGTTGCTTCCTTTAACTCTTCAAGTGACAAACTAGGTGCTTCAATAGGTAAAACCTTCTGTGGAGCACCATTATTCACTGCTTGAGGCTTGGATTCTCCTTGGTTTCCTGAAAGATCACAAACTTAGTAACTATTTCGCTTTAACTTCCTATGATCTAAAATCCATATGAAATATTTTAATCGATGGACAAAAGATTAGATATAACCGGAGCGGTAACCAAACTTTTCGTTCATATAATCTCATTAGCATATAATGCAACCAAGACATTAAAATAAACTCTTCAAAAACAAAATGACAATTTATTTGTTTTATATAAATATTAATAAATCGGTCATGAACCTGCACGAGCATAAATGTTTGTTGAGTTTATTTAATAATCCATGAACCTGGGAAAGCATAAATATTTCATGAGCTTAAAGAAAACCAACACTCTGTTGCATTGTATTTTAAACAATAAGCATGTGATAAGCTTGGCACTTTCAGAAAATTGTAACTTCAAAGGATATCTGCTTCCATACATCAGAAGACAGAAATCCTCAACTACTTGGTTTATTGACAAAAAGATTACAAGCACAAAGCATATGAACGAGCCTATCCTTTTAAACATGAGAAGGAGACTGACAAGACAGAAATCCCATTGTATAAGGGCACCATATCCCAAGATTATAGAGAAATTCACCAAGTTAAATGCTTGATTTCAAATAGCATCCTAGAAGTGATAGCTGAAAGAAATCTTTTTCTTGTCTCCTGGTGGCAACTTGCTTCAAACTCAGTAACAATATTGCAAGGCCAAGGCCACTCAAATTTTCAGGCCACCTGGAGTACTCACAAGAACTGAGTTAAATCAGCTAACCAAAAGAAGGAATTTCCTGATCACAGGAAAATTTGCAAGTGTTCAGTGTTATCAGAACCGGACCAAACCAGTATGAGCCGGCTGGTCCAACCGTTTTGAGGCAAAAACCCATTGAGACTGGTGACTTCTGGTTCAGTAAAGCTATGTAGAACCCAGCAAATGGGGTCTGATTTGTTTTTTTTCTTTTAATATTTGTCCTGGCTGGTCACTTTTACTTAAATTTTTAACATTACCATGAAATGACTCAAGATGTTGGAAAGTGGTTCTGACCTCATTGGATTTCATATGGAGAAAGTAGAATTTTAGATCTCACTCAAAATTCAGCAGACTTAACAGTTTTTCAGGATTTCAAAATTGGGGGGATTACAATGTTTCCATTGGATTTTGTCATGTATGAGGTTATCGAACTAGCATGTAATCAAAAGCACCAATCCCTCTATGTACCTTGATGTTAGCGGCATTGTTTGTTGAACTCCTCTATCATGATCCTACTAAAAATCTACACATCGCTCAAACAAAATCTTGAATTGACATGCTAAGCATTTTGTTTCTTATTTTAATGCTTAGAGGGTGATACTGATGATGAAGTATCCCAATATAGAAAAATATTTTGATGATATGTAGGTATTTGTTGTAGCATGATTTTTTTTGGATGTTAGAGGCCATCTAGGTCTTGTTTTTTGATGTATTTTCGGTTCAAATATGGATTGCATTCGGGGTTATTTTGGTTGTGCACCCTTATATGCTCTATAAATGAAAACTTGTGCTTATTTGTGTATAAATGGTTTGGATTCATATGAATGCACATGAATATATGTGGTTTTCTTTAAAATTTGAATATTATATGTGTTTTTGGTTGACCAGTTTTTTGGTATGGTTTCTTTACCAATTTTCATCTGGTTCTGACCAGTTCCCGGTCAAAGGGGCCTACCAGTTCGATGACCGTTCAATGACCGGTCCGGTTCTCATAACATTGCAAGTGCTTCAAAGGGTGTAGAATAGCATAAACATGGCAAGGGAAGGGGTTTTCTGAGATTAAAAAAATGTTTACTAATGAATTATCAGTTTGCAAACAATGCAGTGTTCTATCTTCGATAAAATATGAAGAAAAGCTAAAGGTCAAAGATGAACTCGACACAAGATTTTTCTCTAGACATTTGGGGCAAAGCTTAATCTGAATAAATGAAAGTACTTACCATAAAGTAAACTGCAGATTGAAAGTGTGCACAGAATTCTAGATGGAAAAAATCTTAGAAATAAGTTTTGGAAGGAATGTTTATAAGCCTCAAATTTGGGTGAACAATGGATCAAACAAAAATAAAACTATTAAAATGGCATGCCAAGTGAATCTATATCTCAGGAAGGTTTGATGTAAACTTAATATCTTACAAATTCAGCATATCCATGAGACTTCTAGTTGGAAATCAAATAGAAATGATCACAGAAGGTTGTTTAGTCAGATGGAAAGAATCAGGAAAGTCTAAGTGATTGTTTGAGAGATTGTTATGTGCATAGGAAGGATGGGCAGTTAAGTTTTGAAAGATATGGAGAGCAAAGAAGAAGTTGACCAGAGTACCAACAGGACTATTGGCAAGCACAGTTATCTTTCAATCTGCATAGATTGGTCAAACACCGCAACTTGGGCCACACTAAAACAGAACAACCAACTTGCCATGACGGACCAGCACAACAGGAATACTCTTTTACAAAAATACAGCATTGTCACATGGTAGCTAAAGACAGGCAAAAAGCCACATCACGAATGGAGTTGCAACACATTAAAAAGTAGCACTAACAAAAAAATACTTCAACAATTAAGAAAACACATGATAACACTTATGAATTCAGTAGTAAGCCACTATAGCATAAATCCATCTTAACTGGAGAATCAAGAGGCATCCAGGACTAAACTGGATCTATACCAGTTTAATTTTTTTAATTATTTTTGTATCCGAATGATCAGCTCACTCTTTCTTTCTCTTTTTTTTTCGTTTTTTTTAAATAGGTTTGACTTCAATTTTTTTCCAATATAGTTTATTAGCATTCAGATGTATATAACAGATCTCTGCCACCCCGGCTATAAGAGCAACTTACTTCTCTCTGTGCAATTAAAACAAACTGAACAACCATACCATAAAATGCAAACACCATAGACATGAAGGATTTCTCATTTTGTACAATCTACAGTCAATACAAGCTAATACAGAACTGTGGCCCAGATGATAACGATGTACGATACAACACAGGAGTTTGATCTCATAAAAGCACAACGAATAGAGAATATACTAATTTTTATCTAAAACCTCGCTAAGGAGATTTATAAGAGTACATGACACATATAAAAGAGAAGGATGATCAGATAATCAATCAAGGCAGCTCATAACAGTCAGTCTCGAGTACAGTGACCTAAAATTGAATCTTGATCTTTCACCATGATAACTGAGACCTCACATAATCATGTCACTAGATCTGCAAATCGAAATGCAAAAGGGAATATTGAGCCACTATTTACCCAAGTTTACTTTCATTGTCTACCAACGTGGTTATCAAGTTGACCACAAGGAAAGTTCCTATGAAAGTGGCTGTTAGAGTGCACATAAAAACTATGGGAGAGCATAAGCATATATGCATATGTGTTTTCATTGTATTATAAAACTAAACCCGAAATGTTGTAAAGTATTTTTGAACTCAAAGGTAATAACAAAAAGGTTCAGCCAGTGTTCCACCAAGTTTCCAAGACGTGGGGGGGGGCGGGGGCAGGGAAACGCAGGAGCAGCCTATGCAAAAGCTCCCCACCAATTTTTAGGAAACGTGGGGGGACGTCGGGGTCTTTAACACAAGGGACGCTGACAAAAATAGTAAAATACTAAAAAATTATAAAAATATCATTGAAAATTTATAATTTAATTGTCATTATCATTATATAACACTTACATCATGAAGGATAAATCGATGAATTATATAACTAAAACAAATTTAAAACGAAAAGCATGATACAATCATACATGTAACTGTAACATTGTACAATGAAAATAAAATTTTTAACCATATTGAAGTTCCAACTGTGAATACTGAATATATCATATATCAAGATTCAAATTTTTATAGAGTCAAGTCTAATATATCATATATCAATATTCAAAACAAACTAAAGTCTACAACTGAAATCTAAAACAGAAAAGCAGATAACATAAGAACATATCAAATGACAAATGAGCATAATTTCCCAAGGTAATGCCCTGCTAGTCTCTGCATCCAGTTGTTGCATGAATAAATCAGGATCAACCATGTCACCATCTGAATCAGAATGAAGTCCCTCCTCCATATCTACCTGAGCATCATCCTCTAGATCAACATCCCATCATGCTGTTGGTCCCTTCAAATACTCAGGTGTCTTCCTGTGGTCAAGACATAGGGCACTGTGCACGGAAACTAACTTCTCCGCACTTCTAGAGGTAAGCTTGTATCTCGCAATCTTCTATCAGCGGCCATGGATCGGCCATGGATCTCTCTGATTGTATATATTTATCATGAAGTCGTGAACAAAAACAAAACACAAGTCATATCATTTAGATTATGAAGTTGGCATCATTTATGCCATTAGTTGATCTGATTCTCGAAGCGTTCAGAGGGCTAATCCATACCCGCCCAACCTCCATTATTTGCGATAGAATTCAATAAATGAACAAATCAATTTCAATCAGAAGCTCAACACACCTCTGCAAGTGGACCTCATTATTTTCTTGACACAAAGTACAAATTCATATTTCGTACACTCTAGACCATATCGTACCTTACCCTTACCCGCCCATTAAATTGCTTGGCGACAAAATAGCATGTGAGCTTGAATTTGACCTCGAATTTTTTGGAAATGCAGGAAACGTTTCCTCGTTTGCGAGGAATCATCCCCACTTCGAGTTCCCTTGTATTTCCATTTTTTTGAGGACGTGGAGAAATGTACTCCAGACGTCCCCACATCCCCGGAGCGCAAGGAAGCGCAAAGACACATTTCCCAGGTGGGAGGACACATCCCCGTGGAACACTGGGTTCATGTAATATCCCGGATGGGATATTTTAACTAAAATGCAGAAAAACACTGAATACCACACTTTGCCGAAAAATAACATTTATTCAACAGAAGATTGCCATGTAAAATAAAAGACAGGAAATGCTGCAATCCAATACCATATAGAACAGAAGGAAAATCTCAGCTTTTTTATTATAGATAATAGGGTTTACATATAGATACGACCGGATAATGCGGGGATAAGCGGCCACCCGGATAATTTATTTGACTGTATTTATTTTATTTATAGCTATTTCTTGCTCTCTCTCCCGACAACGGTGAGCTGAACCATGAGCGGTGAAGCCCAAGTTGAAGATGCGAATGATCCTCACACCAAACTCTGAAGCTCTGTGAAACTCCTAGTGAAGTCTCCTCAAGAGAGTTGGGTTCATGCAGAAAAATGAGGAGCAAGGACTCCTCCAAGATGGCGAGTCTCTATCTGGCTATGCGGCTTTAAACCAAGTGATAATCGTAGTCTCCCTGGATATTTCCATTCTGTTTAGCTTGTTCTAATGTTAGCAAGGACTCGGCCTCAACTTAAAAAGGTCAACAAATCTATACGATCTCAATATGTCAAAAAGAAGTTTCAACTATAGACGCTGTCATCACCTTCATGATAGAAAACATCACATGCAACAATCAACATATCAAAATCGGCCAAAACAAAATTTACTCCACACTCATAGATATCAAGATGCCAAGTCAACTTGTTTTCAAAGATATATTGAAAACCGTAATCAAAGAAGTCCTCATCAAATGAGGCACAATACAATCTCAAAGGAAATTAACTTCAAGTGGATTGAGCCCTCCACAATTAAACAATATTGCTCAAACATTCAAAATATCATCTCATTTCCTTATTTAGCACAACTTCCAACAATTCGTTAATGGGAGACTAAAGGGCCATATGTCTCACCAACACAGATTTTCTGTAGAAAATATACTTTGTTCTCTATTCTCAATGTAATTCTGATTTGGTTGCAAGCCTGGCCTGTTTGCTTCTGGTGTAAAGACTAAGACTCAATCAATGGATTCAAAGAACTATATTGTAATTGCCAGCAATAGACCAACCTCAAAGTCTAAATGGTTAATCCCAGGTTCCAGCACTATATCATCACACATCCAATTCAAGTACCCTAAGCCTATTTGTCAAACAATTAGTGTTGTATGTTGTGTTAGCAAAAATAAACAATGCACTGTAGGTTTGAATATGCAATCATAGCTCCAATTGCACATATAACGGCCCATGCAAAAAGCATATGCAAACTCAGATATTTGAAAGTGCTTACACAAGACTCTAACTCTGTTGTGACAGCTCCCAGGACCAATTGTAAATTTGCCCATTCAAACATCTGTTCATTCCTTTAGTTGACAAGACACAAAAGTGTGCCATGTTTACAGTGCCCATGGAACCTTGAATAAACAAGGTCTGATATATTGAAGTGGCATTTCAAGTATCATATATAAGCATGCCTCACATAATTTATTCAAAATGGTGGCAACAATAGAGCAACTAAGAGAAGATTCAACCCATCCAACAATCAATACAGCACGGTGGATACTAATCCACAATTCTAGCAACGGGATTTTGGTACCAATTGAGAAATAAAAGGCACAACATAGAAGGCACCAGCTATTTAGCATTTGATAGAGGTTTCAATACCTTTAAATCCTGATGATAAACCACATATGTTGGTTTGAAACGTTGATAAAATACCAATAATTATGTGATGGATCCGGAAACAAATTCTACACACCTCACAATTTATAATGAAGATGCATCGCAAACTAGGGTTGTGATATTTGTTTTACCCAGGAATCACACACCTAAATTAATACAACAATCTAGCAACTGAGGTGATGGAGTTACGGTGAAACTCCCAATGTTTAAACAAAGCATCTCATCAAATGTATGTATTCTCTGGCTAGCAATATCTGTAGATAGCTTTGGCTTGGGAGAAATCTTCTACTCTTCATGGACAGGCTTAACATCTCCTTTGTCCACCAATTTTCCAACCCATCTCCTTTGGCCACCAATTTTCCAACCCTCTTCTTCTAATATCACACTTATTCAACCCAAGCTTTAATTCTCTTCACTCTCTCTTGGTTTTCTTGCATCAAGCAGCATTCTTTATTATCGAGTTGCCTTGGCATGCCAACCATCAAGGTTATTCACTTTATCTTCTTGTGGCCTTTTGGCCATTGAATTTCAAGTTGATTTTTGACTTAATTTTCCCAAGACGTACTTTTTATTATGAAGTTTGGAATAAGGAGTTAATTCAGATTATCCAAAGCATCAAAAGAAGTGAAAATCTAGCACCCCTAGATCATGTAAATCCCCAAGCATCAAGGAGATAGTCTTGTGCAACTCAAGAAGGCTACCCACTATCACTTCAATAGCTCTTCCTCCCACTTTTGGTTAGCTATTCTCTAGCTCAAAGGGGGTTTCCCTAAGGATAAAACTGTTAAGGCTATAGAATGGAGGCACAAGGTGATTTATTGAAGAGTTAGCCTAAGCAAAACGAATGGATGTAGTATATGTGGAATAATGAGTAGAATGAGAAGGAAAGATGAAGGTAGAGACCCGAATACCAAATGCCTAATCACACTCTGGGAAAATGAAGCCAAAGAAGCATAGATCAAAGAGGTCGAGTGCATAAAAATGTAGGACAATAAAGGCTGCTATGCATGCCACAAATCAGCCCTAGCTTGCTGAAATATATTGCAGAAAATTGTCCTTGGAAAGCTAGATGTGCTATTCAAAATGTTGGTATGAAGGTGATGCCATATCATGCAAGCAGCAACTAGGTTTATCAGGTGTAAGCTAGATACAACAACAACAATAATAATAATGAGGGGTTAAATCCTCACATTACATAATCCAAATGAAACATGGTTCATTACAAGTCCTTCATATGAAAAATACAAGGGTTTCATAAAATAGAAACCAACATACAAAAACATTACAATCATAAATCCTCATTCTCTTTGGCCTAGAGAACCTTACACTCATCATTAGAATATCTATAGTTTTTGTGGTAGGAGCACCTCTTTTTTTTTGTCCCAGTTTCACGTGTTGTGCTGGAAAACCCCAAGTTTTGTCCTTGACTAATGGGTTAGCCCTTGGAAGTGGCAAGGGGTTGATGAGGATATCATCTTCTTTTTCATTAATAGGATTGTATTTTGGTTATTTAACCTCTATTTTGAAAACACGTGTTCCAAGGAAGTAATAGAGAACAGCCCCAATTCCTTCTTTTAATGCAGCATAACCCAAAATGAACTTAACAAAAGGTGCCTTCGAGTCTCTTAACTCTAGCTTGTACTTTTTGTTGAAAATGTCCATAAATTGCTGGACGGATTATCCTTGGATTTGTAAATGTTGTAGCCACATTGCCACCAAACCATCCTTGTACTAATCACTGAAGCCTCTTATGAACAACATCCTTAAATTCTACCCAAGTGTCGCACAAAGCTTAGTCATTGGGTACCAAGTGTTGTGTGGGGGTTTGTCGTCATACTTCTATTAATTTTCTTGGCGCGGATTTGTACTTTGCTTTGATAATCGCATTTACTAATTTTAACTTTATTAGCAAATTGTGTATAAAGAACAACATCATCAATAATGCAACGAAAAAATGAAAAGGCACATCAGAAGAAAAGCATACACAAGAGAAGCACCATTATTTGGTCGGAGACCATGGCAAAACCCCACAAGGGGGAAAAACCTAAATCAATTCTTCTTCTTCTATTAGATTTCACCAATTGTTCAGCTAAGATACAAGGTAATATTATAGAGAGATACATCAACAATGTTACTGCCCACTACTCAAAATTAGGGTTACAGATGACAAGGGGTTTTGCACAAGATGGAGCCACATCAAGGTGCCAATACTAATATTGTTATGTCATTAATACGCCAATGTTTGAACTGCAATAAATCTAAGATGCCAATGATATGATTCACATGCTACTAACCAAGTATGCCATACATACAATACTGCTATAGTAATATGTTGCAGCCATACATACCAATTCCAATACGATATTGCATACATATTGCTCTGCTCTCCATACTCATGATAATATTGTTCTACCTAGGGACTAATGCCGAGACATAGAACCCTACAACAATGTTGAGACTCATCAACAGAGCTATATGTCATTATCTTGAGATACAATATTATTGTCAATACTGTGACCATAGATATATGAATCCATAATAGTGAGATCACACGCCAATATAATGAGACCGGTAAGCTTCCATGCAAGGTGAAAGTCATCAAATATCAATTCCATGTGAGTCATCTAATCAAGCAAGATCATATAACAAAAGTCTTGAAGAAAACGTGTAAGAATAGACCTATAGTGTAAGGGTTGTGACATGAGAGAGGGCATAGTGTTGTAGTAACCATCCACAAGAAGAATAGAAAAGCCAGGTCCCATGGGATTAGCATTCACGGACTTCGATGCCACTGAGGAGAGAGAAAAGTAATTGTAATGAGCTATGTCATAGTTGCCATAGCCAATATTGCTAACGATGCCAGAACAAGTGCGTGCTACAAATGGAAGGATCGAGCCACAACAATATATAGCTAGCCAATATTGCTAACAATGCCAAAAGAAGTGCGTGCTACAAATGGACAGATCGAGCCACAACAATATATAGCTAGCCTCAAGTAGAACCATACATATTGCAGAGAAATTAATTCACTAAGATCGTAGAGATAGGAAAGAAAGCATACTAGCCATAACAAAAGGCATTCCACAGCGAGCTTCAAATAAACATAAACGAGCTGCCAAAAAGTCAACGAATCAATATAAGATAACGAACCACATAAAACAACCTTTTTCAATGTTGTGATGCCACGGAATTGAGCCACTGTTGATCATAGATGAATCTAAGTCAAACTAAAGTCTAAGCCTTAGATATTATGCGAACCATTGTACATAGATGTGGGCCTTGAGAGATAATTTGAACTTCAGAGATGCAAATTACACAAAAACGTGAGTGACCTAAGCCATACAATGATCGACTATTTATATACATTTAAGTGAACTGATTGAGGAGCGGACATAGAAACTCATGGAGGGAATCGCAATTTAAATTTAAATTTTGCCCAAATAATATTTAAATTGAGTTTTCCTTTTGATCATTATAAGTTCTCTTTAAGGGTGAGATAGGCTTAGGGTTTCCATGGGAATTCATCCCAAATTGCCCACATTTTAACACTCCCTCTCAGCTAGGGAGGAATTTCCATCATCATCACAAACTTCATCTAGGATGACTCATCATGGTTGCATCATAACGAATCTCGAGTGAACATATCTCAATCATAAGGAAGACAGACAACTGTATCATCGATAATACCCATCGCACATTGTCTTGAAAAAGAAGAAGTATGCATAATCAACGGTAGGGGAGATAAGCCCTACTAATCTCCAGGTCAAATCGCATGACCTCCATCTTAATATATCAACAAAATATCTATCTCATCACATCTCGGCCTTTGATCATCAGTTGAACAATCTCGATCTAAAGAAGAGGAAGAATTTGACATCATAGGGGAGCCCAGCTCAACCCACAACAACATAAGAGAGCTAAGCTCAATCTGAAACAACATTAGGGAGCCCTGCTTAACCTGGAACCACATCAGGGAGCCTAGCTCAACCTGAAACATCTACCAGTGGGGAACCCAATGCTACTACCCGGGAATCTCGTCATTGGGGAGCCAATGCTACCACTCGAAAACCATAGACAATAGGAGGGATGCCACTTACTGTGAGAGGTAAGGATCGCGCCTATCCTATTGTCTATGTTGATCTTCACATCTCAAATGTCTCGTAGCCATCTTTGCCCATCTCATGCTAAACACTTTTGAACTCAAAGAAAAAGAATCATCACAAGGAAGCCCTTTACTTCCACCCTTTATCCAAGGACAATGGGCGAGATCAGACCTACCCCAATGCATAGGGATCACACTCTATCCCATAGTCCTTGACAAAAGGAGAGATCAACTTACCGGAGGAAAGGATCATGCTCTACCTGTTGTCCCTGATCTTCCCATCTTGACCCTTGAAAGTCAGATGGTAGAACACGTGCATCCACCATCTTGGGCGAGATCCACTTACTGCAAGGGGTAGGGATTACATTATATCCCGAGTCCGTCATCCCGTTGGCTAGATGGGGAGGTTATCCCACAAGGTGGGCAGGATGCTAACTGGGGCATACTTTGACTAGGGGGGGGGGGGGTCCAGATCTCACACCACCTATTGGTCAAAAGGTCCCTCATCCCCAGGAGCCTGCAAACTCAATTCCTCACCTTGGGAGCTCAACCAGGGAGGAATAGAAATGCTCAGTGTCCTTGATCAATCCAGACCCTTGCTCAGGAGGGTCACATCCATCAATCCATGCTGCTCTACAGAAATTAGAAACACATAAATGTGCTTGTATGCAGTATCAGCTTCAAATAGCTCAATGAAGAGTTTAATCACATTGTCTCATGTATTATCAAGAGAAACAATTCTTTGTTTTCCATATTCAACTTTTCTCCCTCTTACGCAGGGGAGCAAAAATCACAAGCCTAAGTTTGTTTCATATAGCAGCATCATCTTAATTCATGGAGATGTCTTTGTCCTAGCTATATATTGGATTCTCTGCCAATAGGATCCCACTCTTGTTGTCGCAAAATGTCACTGTTGAATCTAGGACCTACTCACACAGTTCTCCAAAGAGCTTTCTCCACCAAACTTCCTCACGAATAGCCATGCTAGCAATAATGTACTCAACCTCGACCATGTTGAAAGCTACAAACTTCTATTTCCTACTTATCCAAGATATCATCATAGATCCAAGCTAAATCAACACCCAAATGTGCTCTTCCTTAGATAACCTTGAAGTAGAGGTTGGTGTCAGCGCTACTTCTTGAAAATCCATGCTTAACCAAGTAACTGTCAAATTTGGCATACCATACTTGGGGAGCTTGCTTCAGACCACATAATGCTTTCTTGCAAACGTGGGTCTCTTTTAAATTCCAAATGTTGCTCAATATCTAATTCTTCCTTGCGCTTCTTAACGCTTCCATCTTCTTCATACTTCATCTTATTTAGCCATTTTGAAGATATGACAGACTTTCCCTTAGGGCTTGGCACAACATCCTATACATCATTATTCATAATTAATTCATATTCTTCATCCAAATCATTCTTTAATGTATCACAAAGCCACTATGGTCTCTTCCTTTAACAACATCAGAAGATGTTCAGAAGCCTTGCTTTATTCTACAATCATCCATCGCGAATAATAGAAGGCACTGGGATCTCATCAAGAGTTTCTCCATCTAAAGGGTAAGCCTCTTCAATTAGCCTGTCTATAATATTGTCATGCATCAACACAACTGTTAGATCACAAGTCTAGGCTATATCCGATTTTTATACATATATACAAATCATCATTTCTTTATCACATCAAGTCAAGGCATCTATTTGTCACATAGTAAAATTTACCATGCTTGATAAGACTTATAGTAGTTACAATTTGTCAAGGCCTTATCAAGATCAACAAAAAAATAGTCAATAGATCAATCTTACAACCATCAAGGTTATCATACTCATTACAAGTATTGCACATCAAAATCAGTGATTCTGACCTTACTTTACAAAATTATATGACAGGTATCAAAATGTTATATATCAAGGAGATCATATTAATTGTTATTATGGAGTGCACCAATATATAACATGTGGCAGAGATCAAATTTACTTCCATATGCATGTGGTTAGCATTCATGGATCAAGTCATTCATGGGGGTGATATTCTCATCATACCCTAGGGCTCAACTTGTCATCCAACATTGTAGCTAAACTAATAACAATATATTATACATACCTTGCAATATTCGAATACCTTTATCAACTTGTAACATTTGGATAGCATATTTGCTTTGTCATAGGCAGTAGTAGAAATTGCATATTACTTTAGCTTCCTCTTTCATGTGCTAGTTTTCATCTTGTTCCTGCACCTGCCACCAGCGTCTTCACAGGCTAGCATCCAAATCATCCTTAAGAAGGATCAGTTAAACACATCTTTGTCAAAAGGTTAGATATAATCAAACATTCATGCAGGAAGGATAAGTAACAGTCAAAGTAAATCTAAGCAAGAGTAGCGTCTTAACATAAATCTAGAAGGTACTTATCTTTAACGAGAGGTGATCAGCTCCTTCTTGAACCAGTCTTCAAGAATCATTGTTTCCTATATGTCAATGCATGATCATCAACCATATATCATTGTTATTTAGCAAAAGGGGAGATGCTTGAACTATCAACGGCCAATTCAAGTCTTGTGATCATTCTATCTCCAGGAGTGAAACTAGCCCATCTAGGGTTTATTTATTACAGATATTGATCATGCTATGGTTTCAAGACTTGAAGAGTGCAAGCCTTTATCATATCCAAATCCTCCTTCCAAACACATTCTAAGGGTTTCTGTCAAACCCTAACTACTCTTACTAGAACAAGGTTGCCTAGGGTTTCCTTAAAACCCTAGCTTTCTTTTAGGTCTCCACCATCTTTACTTACTTCCATCAACAAGTGTCTTCACAGGGGTGATATCCATGACTTTTCTTCTAGCCCAACTCTGATACCATGTTAATTTTCTTGGCACGGAATTGTACTTTGCTTTGATAAATGCATTTACCAATTTTAACTTTATTAGAAATTGTGTAGAAAGAACAACATCGTCAACAATGCAGCAGAAAAATAAAAAGGAACGTCAAAAGAAAAGCATACACAAGAGGGACACCATGATTTGGTCGGAGACCATTGAAAAACCCCACAAGGGGGTAAACCCTCAATCAATTCTTCTTCTTCTAATAGATTTCATCAATTGTTCAGATGAGATACAAGGTACTATCATAGAGAGATACATCAACAATGTTACTACCCAATACTCAAAATTAGGGTTACAAATGACAAGGGGTTTTGCATAAGATGGAGCCATATCAAGGTGCCAATACTAATATTGCTTTGTCATCAATATGCCAATATATGAGCTGCAATAAATCTGAGATGCCAATGATACCATTCACATATTGTTGACCAGGGATGCCATACATACAATACAATATGTGAATGGTATCAATTCCAAAACAACACTACATACATATTGCTTTGCTTTGCATACTCATGACAATATTGTTCTGCCTGAGGACTATTGTCGAGACATAAATCCCTACAACAGTGTCGAGACTCATCAACAGAGCTATACGTCATTATCTTGAGATACAATATTATTGTCAATACTATGACCATAGAGATATGAACCAATAACGGTGAGATCACACACCAAAATAATGAGACAGATAAGCTTCCATACAATGTGAAAGTCATCAAATATCAATTCCATGTGTGAGTCATCTAATCAAGCGAGATCCTATAACAAAAGTCTTGAAGCAAACGTGTAAGAATAGACCTGTAGCGTAAGGGTTGTGACATGAGCGAGGGCATAGTGTTGTAGTAACCTTCCACAAGAAGCATAGCGAAGCCATGTCCCATGAGATTGGCATTCATAGAATCTGATGCCAATGAGGAGAGAGTGAAGTAATTGTAATGAGCGATGTCATAGATGTCATAGCCAATACTACTAACAATGTCAGAACAAGTGCATGCTACAGATGGACGGATCGAGCCATGAGAATATAGAGCTAGCCTCAAGTAGAACCATATATACTGGAGAGAAATTAATTCACTGAGATCGTAGAAATATGAAAGTGAGCATACTATCCATAACGAAAGGCATTCCACAATTAGCTTCAAATAAGCATATATGAGTCGCCAGAAAGTTAACAAATCAATATAAGATAATGAACCACATAAAACCCCCTTTTTCAATGATGCGATGCCACGGAATTGAGCCACTGTTGATCACAGATGAATCTGAGTCAAACTGAAGTCTAAGCCTTAGATATTATGTGAACCATTGTACATAGATGTGTGCCTCGAGAGAAAATTCGAACTTTAGAGAAAAATAGATGCGAATTACCCAAAGACATGAATGACGTGAGCCATACACTGATCGACTATTTATATACATTTAAGTGAATTGATTAGAGACGACATAGAAACTCATGGAGGGAATCACAATTTAAATTTGTATTTTGCCCAAATAATATTTAAATTGAATTTGCCTTTTGATCATTATAAGTTCTCTTTAACGGTGAGATGGGCTTAGAGTTTCCATGGGAATTCATCATGAAGCTGCCCACATTTTAACAACTTCAACAACTAAAATCTTGTTCGCCCTATCAAGTTCAACTAGTTTTGGGAATAGGCCTCCATGTTGCCTATCCAAGAATCAAGCTTGTCGCCATTCAAATACCCATCAAATTTATGCATCAACACTTTAGAGTCGAATTTGAAGATCTGTTGAACATAGGAACCACTTGGTGAATAATGAATTGAATTTGAGGTTGCAGTTGGGCCTATTGATGATGGGGGATGAGTTGTTGGAACATACTGAACATATCATGCAAAATTTTAGATTGAAACTCGTAATCTTGTTGAGCTTGTCAATGTTGTTTACTAACAAGGGTTTCCAACAATACACATTGTTGCTCCTACACTTGTTCAACCAATCCTTGGCCAAGGTAGTTCTACGAGTCTCCTGATTCACTGGAGCTTTTACTGTGAGCCATGGGACTTAGGAGAGTCGAGAATAGATAAAGTTTTACACCCAAAATCCATAAAAAAATGCATTTGGGAGCTATTTTCCCCCATGATACCCACTGAGGGAGTAATTTCATCTTAAGATCAGAATCCCACTACCTAGAGAGCTTGAAGAAAGATTGAAGGTAGGAAGAAAAATCCAGAGGAGGCGATGGTGAAGCTCTTGGCAGCCCTAACTTTAAGGCTCTATAGCTTGAAGAAATATTTCAAGACAAATAATTCCAAAGGAGGCCAAAGCTCTTGGTAAGCCCTGATATTACAACTTTGATACCAATTGATATAAACACTAGCAGCAATAGAAAATAACTCACACAGCAATAAAAGAGAAAATACAAGTATGAAAGAATAACAACTGTAATGTACCGATTTGTATTACTATAGAAAGAAAGAAAGAAAGAAAGAATTTTTAATGTCCACGAGGCTAAAAATAGCCTATGGGACAGATTGCTTCTCTATCTGACTCTTGTATTCGGCCCTTTTCTTGTGAAGTTTTACAATGAGCACTCCCAGCTTATCGACAAACTCTTCGCTGAATAGATTATCCCAAGAATTAGCTGCCAGAATACCTGCATAGTTTTCTCTGGTGTCCTTGAAGGCCTCACATTCTAGAATGAAATGTTTTTCTGTTTCCACTTTTCCGGAGGAGAAAAAAATACATACTCTTTCTTCCCACATTTCTTTTGGCCTTTTCCAGCGCCCTGTTTCACAACGAAGTTGATGAGAATTAGTCCTTAATTGAGCAATAAGAATTTTAGATCTCCAAGAAATATCAGCCCCTATGTATGCCTTTTGTTGATGGTTATGTGTGAGGTTAAACTCTTCTATGTAGTACTTCTTCTTTCTCTCTAGCTCTTTCTTCCAAGTATGTTTATGGAATTTATCCATAACAAAAGTTTTTATCTCTTTACTGTTTATAGGACACATGCTCAAGCAAATACCCCATTTACTAAACCATTTGTTATTCTGCCGCATCCAAGTCTTCTGTCTTTTACACAATCTGTCACTAAACACCACCTTAGGCCATCTATCCTCTTCCATTTGCTCAATTTTTTTCGGATACCTTATGACTCGCACCATAGCGATTGCTTCAATAGGAGCAGCCCCTGTTTCACTTAACAGAATAGCATAAGGAACTGCACTTTTAATTTTGAATTTGTTTGTAATCAAACGTTTCTGAATTTTCTCAATTTGTTTCCATTGCATCTTGGTTGTGCTGCTGGCCCATAGTTCACAACCGTAAAGAATCACCGGAATCACTAGAAGCCCAAAAAGAGTTAGGGTGGTTTTCCAGTCCCAAAGCTCTGCCTCTCTACACCTGTTTTGAAGAGCATAAAATGCTTTCCAACCCCCTAAAGTTCTTTTCTTTCTACAACCATCCCAACTTAAATTTCTGTTGAAGTCAATTCCGAGGTATTTGTAATCTGCAACTTTTTCCAGAATGCTGCCTTCAAAATAGAACTTATGTTGGTTATGCTTTCTTTTGTTAGAGAAAACCACTACTTTCGTTTTGCTAATATTGACTTGCATCCCAACCCTTTTACAAAAATGCTCAAGGGAATGTAAATGCTCTTGCAAACCAAGAGCCGAATTAGCAATCAATATAAGGTCATCTGCGTACAAAAGAAGCCTGATAACGAGCTTGCCCAAATGGATACCGTCACCCCCTTGCGAATTTAGCCACTCTTCAAGCTTGTCAATATATAACCCAAAAAGGGTAGGAGACAATGGGCAACCTTGCTTGACCCCGATGTCGCTTCTAAAACTTTCAGAAATGCCAGCTGAAGTTCTGATTTTGACTTTCACCTGTTCGTACAACCTATGCACCGCTGCTCTCAAATGCTTGGGAACCCCGAGTTCCTCCATTCTGCCCCAAAGCTTATCCCTAGGAACCGTGTCAAAGGCTTTTCTGAAATCAACAAAGATTGTGGGAGAGTCATCAAGTTTGACCCTGTCTCCAATAAAATACAACAAACTGGATCGGGCATGGATACAGTAGCCATCCCAAATTTAGGATTCGTAGGTGTAACAATATACACTTCTATAAAAATACATAATTATAAAACGTGTGTGGGTGTGTTTGTGCAAAATTAGAAAATTCAGAAATATCAGGAACAATTGAAACATCCAGATGCTATATATCATCATATCACGCAGAATCATAAACATTCACTCAAAAGCAATCATCATGCCATTCTCATACTATGCTGTCTGTTTTTAAATTTGTTCACTTTACTCACATCTCTGGCTGCCACAAATTGTTTCTTGAGGTTGCCACAAATTGTTTCTTGATGTCATCTATGACCATTGCATGTATACATCAAATCCATAGGCCTAGAAATCTATATTTATTCCTTGTTAAAGATGGATCAATCTCACTGTCTGTCTTCTTAAACAGTGTCAGGCAGTAATAATTCCAACTACATCACATTCACAATATATTGTTCCACGTCTCATCAATATTTATAGCAAATTATTTTCGAAGCAGCTGCAATTTGGACACTTTATATGGATCTCAATGCCACTGAGAAAACAACAAAAATAAACACACCAAAAATGCCTGGAATTCAAGACTTATTTGTAATGGAAACCAGTCTGATCTCTGGGCAATCAAGAGAAATGCCATGCATCTTTTACAGAAAGTTAACAAATTATTCCAGATGTCATCTTCCATCTTTTCCAACTAATTATTATGGCATAGACCTTGCAATCGACTTCTTTGATTTAGTGATCAAACAATTAGATCCTTCAACTAGTCAGCTGCATGTTGAAAAGCCCATTTTCAGTGGAAGATAAAAACAGACCACTTACTATTTCAATCCTATACCCTGAGTTTTCAAGATATACTTGAATAGCCACCGTTTTAAATGTGTCACATTCTTGTGCTAAGTTATAAATAAAACTTAAAAGTAAGCTTTTTAATTCACGTCCACATAAATCATCCCAATGGCACCCCCTTTCTTAATCAATTAATAGTTAATATTATTTGAAAATGCCTCCTCCCTTGCAAAATGAAAATGTTGGCCTTTGGTAGTGAGGGCCTTGAAAAGTATAGCATGAGTAATCTATTTAAAGAAAAAGAAGAAGGACAACAGATTATTTCCTTTTCTTTTCTTTTCTTTTTTGTTTGTTGGCTGGGGGGGGAGCAGTTGGCGAACATTGGGCCCTACAAGGGACACTTAAATGTCTCTCATCTCTATGACCTTTCCAAGGTAGGCTCCCATTCATGGAATGTTGGAGAAACAAGGAACAGGTCCTAGAACCCAGGGACACATCCACTATGAGTGAAACCCTGGAATAATGGGAAGATTAAAATTTAATGATAATAAATAGTCCATGAGTCCTGTGTCATTTGTAACAATCCGACAGGCAATTAAACCATGAGACGAGAAAAACTGACCAAAAAAAAAGAAAAAACGAAAAGTCCAACAACTATAACAAGTATCTCAATGCAAACAGATACTCTCGAACAGAATAAAAAATCATTAAGAAAAAAAAGCATTTAATGTCAATTTCAAGAAAGCATTACCATCTGTCATCTTGAAAGTTTCAAAATGGATCTATAGATGGACACCCATGTTTTTTTTTCAAAAGAAAAAAACAACCTCTTTCATTGATAACAAAAGACAGTTACATTTACGAAGTTCTGTGAAGCAACATTGTCCCCAAATTGCCTCAAAGGACTGTGAAAACATGGCTGAAAGCAACCATATAGGAACATAAAACCAGATCAAAACAATGACAAAATGAAAAAACAGCCAACAAAACAACCATACAAAAACTTTGAACCATGAAGTACCCTGCATCATACACTGGGATCCGAGAGATGGAACCTGCAGATAATCACTCCAAAAAAAGCATACGCCCAGGTGGAGAAACATACAGAGCCTGCGTCAAAAGAAAAATCCCCCGAGCTGATGATACGCCATTGACCAGATAGTCAAACATATTCTCTTACAAAATCAGTCACATACTAACCCTATCAGTTCACCTTCCCTGATTCAAATTTTAGACCTGTTAGAACAAAATCTACCACCTAAAGTGATGTAAAGTTGAAAGCATCAAGGGGCTAGCATCGTGCAACTCAATAAGGCTATCCAGGAGTGGGACACCCTCACAAATGTTCCACCAGATGTCTTGGCCCTTACTAAGTCATAAGTTTACTACGAGGAGCTAGCTTTTGCACTATTGGCACTAACCTAAGGATTATATGGCAGCCATCCAGATTTGAAACTAGGCCTCACCCAAGTAATCTTGGCCAACTACCAATTCCTCTAGATTTCAAAAAAATTAAAAATAAATTTCACAAAGACAACCCATTGTCACCATGATAACTCTTCCTCTCATTGTCGGTTGGCTCTTCTCCAACTCAAGGGTGGCTTCCCTAAAAGGTAGGACTACTAAGGCTATAAAGTGGAGGCACAAGGTGATTTTGAGTGTGAGAACAAAATGATGAAAAAAAACCTCAAAACCAAGTTCCTAATCACACCATGGGCTAATGGAGTCAAGGAAGCCTCGATCAAATAGGGCAAGTGCATGAAAATGTATGCATGCAAAATCAGCCTTACCTTGCTGAAATCTATTGCAGAAAATTGCCCTTGAAAAGCTAAGGGTGCTATTTAAATGTTGGCATGAAGGTGATGCCATATCATGCTACCAGCAATTGGGTTTATTAGGTGTAGGCTTAACATGACAACAACAACTATAAGAGGGATTATCTCCTCACATTACAATGTCCAAATGAAACACGGTTCACCACGAGGCCTTCATAACAACATAACAAGGTTTCCTGCAATTAAATCAGCACATGAAAAATTAATTACGCACATGAAAAATTCATGTAAACAAGAAATTATATGTCCAATCTTCCATCCAATCTCCAAGCATGTGATGTACAAATGAATTACAACAAGAGAGCTCCTCAATCCCCAAAGACCCAACAACCATTACAATGGATAAGCTCCTCTTTATAAAGGAAGTCTCTTCTCTCAGACAATAGACAAACACATTTGCTAACTAACTCCATGAGAAGTCAAAGAAAAGATAAAAAAATTGTAGTTAGATCCCTCCTCAATCCACAACTGACCATGTCAGAATATGTGGGCACAAGCTTCTCAAGGAGAACTCGCCCTCATGCAAAAATAAGAAAAGGATTAAATCAAAAGTCTCTAAGGGAGGGCATACAACTAAATAGGCATGGTAACTAGGTTAACATGCAAGATGTCCACACAAAATTCACCCTCCTAAATTGGATGTATGCAAAATGTAATAAAATAATGTTTAACCTGGGAGCATGTGCCAAAGGGTCCACCTAGAAAAGCTCACAAACTGCACCCTCCAAGGTGCATAAGAGATGAACCAATAAAATAGTCCTCCTAGGTGAATACTCCATAACCAACCTCAAAAAATAGCAAGTGATCCACAAAATGCGCGTAACCTATCCACATGTGTGAATCCGAAGGCAGCCAACACGATGGATGAATGTGCAATATGCCAAGTAGACAAAGTATTCCAGAATTGAAAATGGGCAATCTCCAACAAGACAAATCCAAGGAGATAAGGCCAAATTGGAGTTTTGACCGTGCCAAAACTCCATGAAATAATAAAATATGTACCTCCAGCAATAGAAGACGTGTCTCCACAAGTGTGCCCTCCAATATTATGCTCTAAATGTGGTAATAAGACCAAGCAAGAGCATGCAAAAGCCACACGTGTGGCCCTCCAAATATGTCACACACCTCCCAATTAATGCTCCTCCATAAACACCTCACAGAAAATAATATATATGCCAAGTCAAAAGAGATGAGGGCACTCTCCAATGAAGGTCAAAAGATGACAAGTGTAGCCAAGATATCCATGCAATAAATATGAGAGAGCACCTACAAAGAGGTGCGCCCTAGAAAATTGTGCCATGTAACTACCTCAAACCACCCAACAAATAAAGAAATATCGCCATGTGAAGTGCACCTTGGGAAGAAGTGACAAGGTAATTAGAACTTATCAATACCATGCCAAAAGCCATGTGTCATTTCCCAAATACCGTCAACGAATAGTGCACCCTAGGAGAATGTGCCAACCTCTCCAACAATAAAATAATCATGAAAGCCTTGGAAACTATAACCAAGAGAGGAGCACTCCAAAATAGAACTTCAAATAACCTCCAAATAACTCCTTCAAGTGTGAACAGCTACCAATTCAAGTAGCACACTCAAGCCATTAACTTCCAAGACAATCAAATGGATTAATTTAACTGTTGAAAGGTTAAATCAACCTCAACATGTGTGCAAAGTTTAATGCTCAAATAAAACCATGTCCCAACATCCAAATAGTCACCGACTCATTAGATCAACATAAACATGTGTGCCAATGGAGCGGGTGCACTCCAACAAGCATTGTACCATGGCAAAAAAATGTACCTAGTAGCAAAGATCACCACGATAACAACACAATGACAAAATAGAAGCTCCACATAGGTTTGAACCGAGGGTGCACCACCAAAGGAATATAATCAGATAAAACTTTATCAAATCTTAGAAAAAAGGCTTGATCATCGAAGATGCATGCAGTGCAGCGGGCCCCTCCACTCTAACTCAAACCTAGGGAAAAGTACATCCACAAGGTTACCATCAAGTATGTCTCCACACACATCAACATAAAAGGACCATGTGTAAGACCCCCTCCTAGCGACAAAAATAATATAACATCACCATGCAAAAGTCACTAAGAAACTCCAACAACATTATGAAACAGTTATCTCCTAGCAACATCATCTAACCCCTTGGACAGCTAGACCCATCGTCGATAACAAGATGTAGCACATCCAAGATAAGCAAGCACACCCAAAACCACACAATAATGAGATAGCATGCTCCAAGATACCAGCAAATATGTAACCAAGGGGCGATCTGCTAGACAAGCAGATGTGAGAAGACCATCGGACCATCATCAAACACAATCATCCAACCAAGGAGTAGTAAGACTCCCCCATTCCAAAGACCTCCATCAAATCATCCAATATCCAATCCAATGAACAGAAAGGGCTCCATGAAAATGTAACCCCCCAGGTCAGTCCAATCCTCCAAGATACCAGCTGCAGATCACCATCAATGTGATGGAAATCATAAAGTGGAACCCCATATAATATGAGGTGTAACAAGTCCTAAAATACCAAAATCATTTCGATTATTAAGAGTGCAGTAGAAGTAGAAGCAAAAAGGTGTATGTTAAACATTGAATCTATCCCAGTAACAGCTCACTGAGAAAAGAAGTAGTGAGACCTATCGACAGTGCCCCTTACAAAACGTCACCAATCTATGTACTCACAAAGTAACCACATGGAAATTGGCTCCAGCCTCCGATGATGCCCTGGAGCTTATCTACAGCATGCCTTATCACTGGAGCTGTAGGCCATCAGTTTCACTGAAATTTTCAACATACCCACATGACAGCAACTATGAGAGAAAAAAAAACAATAAAACAAATATTTCAAAGATGGCAGAAGGATGTGCAAAACAAAGGAAAGGTTCATATGCAAGCATGCAACAGAAATGGGGTGACAATGGACATTTATAAATTTAAAGTAATAACATTAACAGAAATCAATACTAAGCATATCCGATACCAAATTTAATTAAAAATGAAAAATCTACTGACAGAATTGCACAAATTTAAGCAACCCTGCTGCCTGCATATGGATTACCACAAGAAGCGTTGTGGTGTAAATGTGTCAATCTGCAGTACAAAAGCAACGAACCCCACCATATGGTAGCAATTGCAGGCAAACTTACACTCAATTTCTAGGTTTCAATTAAATTTTAGTTGTGTCAAGTGGAGACCACTATATATCAAAAAATATACATGCTTAAAACCAGCAAGCATGCTAAAAGAATGAGAACAAATCTGTTTAACTAAGAAATGACCATACTGCAACAAATGGGACTCTAAGTCATTTCACAGTCATTGCTATCCATGCTAAAGGGCAGTACCAAAAAGTGGATACCAATTGCTTGAATCATACAAAACTATAGATGTATTTGCTATATGCAAGGAACAATTCCTTCTGTGACTTTATGACTACAGTAAAATTATCTGCAAGTAAAATGCCAAGATAACCATCATAAGGACTTAATGATTTCAACTTACTCTCATGCCTATTAACAGCTATTTTCCCACATACATTTTTAGTAATGTCCAAAAACAGGCTGAACCTCATATGATTCTGATGATGATGTATTGCTAAACAACCTATACAATGAACGTATTGCTCAATGATATCCAATGCAACTATCATCTTACCATATGCATTATGAGCCCCTTGATTTTGATAATGGTTATCAGGTGGGACAAAGCTTTCTTCTTCTGCACCAGCACAGCAAAGCAAACGACACATTGTGTATTGGCTGACTACTCACATGCTCATCTTATGAAAAGATTCTGAGAGTATATGATCAAGAAAAACCCGAAAATGCACCTGTCTCAGAAAAAAAAACAAGAGTAAGTAGTAAGAAGGAATATTCTTTAACACGAGTCCTGGCCATTCAAATTTCCAAAGTCAATATACACAAGAAACTAGTTTTCTCATCTCAAAAGTAACAAGACTTCTATCATGACCCTTGTATAATTATTGATTGTAATTTGTGAGTTCCCTGATGAGTAAGTATTATTTAAGAATTGTTGCTGTTCCTGTGGGCATCCACGAAATAAAAATGTCTTCAGATGACTGAGAAAACTATTTTACATTATTCACTTTTTTCCTAGGTTTAATGATTCATATGCTGTTAAACCAGTATAGCTTCCATTTGAATATGATTTCAAAGTGGTTTTCCTAAATAACCATGATTAATGCATAGTATGTCGAGTCACATCAATTATGCCACCTGATGTTACATGGGCATGACCAATATTTTACATTCCAACAACCAGGGACATGCTCTTGGGGTCTTTGTCAATTTTTTTCCTGACCATTATGCCAGGTTATTGAGAAAAAGTATTTTAATGTAAATTTTGTATCACCCATGCTCGGTTGACTACATACTCTCTTGGGTATGCCAGTGTCACACATGTTTCTCATCTTGAAACAGATACAGCTTCCAAGAACCAGGGGCATTCTCCTGGGGTCTTTGCCTATTATCTTCCTGGCCATTATTACAAATTATTCAGAAAAGGCACTCGAATGTGAAAATTGTATCAAGTATGCTCGATTGATTACATGATCTCTTGGGTATGCCAGTGTCACACGTGTTTCTCGTCTCAAACAAATACAGCTTAGGTCTAATGCTTTCACAGATTCACACATGATACAGAGGATAAATTATCTACCATTGATGAGAAGGTCTAAAGCATGAGATTTTCCTTATATAAAGAGAAATTTGACAAAATAATTAAATAAATTTAATCAACTCATTGCAAGCCAACAGGAGAGTTACAATATGTGAAGATCTGGCCAGGACCATAAAAGGGAATGATAACGAGGGAAGGTGTTTGACCTCTGGAGTTGGTTTTGAACTAGCAAAGCTCCGGGCTCAAATGTAACCCATATATATCAGGAACCTGCGTTCTGACTCTGGCTTTGGAGGTCTGCCTTGGCCACTTAAGATTTTTTATCATTGCAGTACAGGTGGCGGGAGGCACTGTCCAAATCACCCCACATGAAAGGATTCTATAGCTGAGAGAAGAATAACAACATGGTCTCTGCAACACATGATAACAAATTATAAGAGTAAGGATTGAAGAAACAGGAGAGTTTCAAAGAAACCCCGTAAGATACAGGAACCTGGGAAAAACTACAAATTGAAACAGAGTCATTCTAGTGAGACATTCTAGTGGCCGAATTCGAATCTTGCAGCTGGGCATCTCTATGGGTGACTACTAAGGAGCCGATTTTCTCTTTTCTTTGAATTTTAAGCTCGAGGCTCAAATATAACTGGGCGCATATTAAGCATCATCCATGCTGAGTGCTTATGAATTTTGGACCAATGGCAGCCATAGAGAGTTAAAATTGGGTATAGAACTAGTGATGCGGACTACCCATTAATCATTTTAAGCAATGAACAACAGGGGATGGAATTCGTTATGGAGGCTACCCGATGGTGGCTGCAGACAATGACCTACTGGGAATTGCACCAGTGATCTGACCAATCCAAGACCAGATCTTCGGAGTTCTTATCTCAGAAAACAACTATCACATTGTTAACAGCAGATCAATTCATCAATCGAAAGATTCCAAATTGATCCAGCAGAAAATGATCAGACATCAAAATCCAATTTGATTCCGAGCAATGAAAACTCTGTGACCCGTGATATAACTGAGAAAGATATCTGAGAAAATAGGGGGAGCTGCATTGAAAACCACAAAACGCAGAAATCAGAATTAAAAACAAGGAACTCACCAGAGGAAATTCGACTCCGAGACCACCCGAGCACAGATCCAAAAAAATCCAGCCCGGTGCAGATCCGGAAAATTTGAAGGAAAGCAAATGTGAATTTAACGTACGGGCCAGAGGAGCAAACGTGTACAGTGTGAGTAGATTTCGCCGGTACAAGCAGCTGTTTTTGGAGTATTATGTATGAATTGTTAAATTTCAATTCAGTTTAACACTTCTTTTGGAATCCGCGACAAGCCAGTACGACCATGTGCAGGATTTCCATATTTGAGTGTTATTATATTTCCCTTGGATGCCGGCCATCGAGTTTACAAATGATGGTAAACTATTTTTATCGTTAAGTGGTTGGCATTAAGTCTACAGGGTGGCTCTAGGTGTCGCAGTTTACCACAATTACACACAAGTGAGGAATTTTGACCCATCCTGCCAAACAGGCCGTTTCTTGGAAATTTTAAAAAAAATTAGTTTAATTCAGTTCAATAATGATGGACAAAATAACGAATATATTTATTAATTTAGTTCAATAATACCAGACTTAATGGTCCATATTATATTATTTTATATTTAATTTGATAATACCAAATTGAATTCATTCTTCTTCACATATTAAAATAATATTCAATGGATAATGGTTTATTTTATATTTTAAAAAATTGATTTTTTAAAAATAAATAAATAATATTTTTATATTTTTAAATTAAAAAATATTATATTTTTTTAATATATAATAAGTAATATTTAAAATTAAATAATAAATTATTCTAGTGAGGTTGGTATGTGGTGATATCAATGGGTTGGGGCTTAATGTGCATTTCTATTGTTACTTCTTATGAAAGTATTTCCTTGAGGTGCATTTAAAGAGCCTCGTCTCTTAAGGCGAGAGGCCAAAGCTCTTTGGTAATTGTATGTTATACATATTGGTTGTGTCTGTCGATTCTTCAACATGTTCTATGTCTTAGGCTAGTGGCTCGACCTTGGCACCCTCCTCTGTCACTTCCTTTAGCTCTTATCTTCGCCCACCATGTGCATGGACTCTCGCTCAGTTGCCTGGGTGGGTTATCTCCCATCCTTGTCGATCAATTTCCCCCTATGTTGTCGACTTTCTCAGAAAGGGAGGGCATTGTCCCTCGTTTGACGTTAATGCATCTTGACTGGCAATTTGTAATGACTTCTCTCTTTCATGGTCACCTCATGTAGTGCCCCTCTCACCTCAGTGAAGATTCATTTGATGTATTGTTGCCTCCAACAACCATGATGCGTCAGAGAACTCTTTGTAGGCGTGGCAGTGGAGGTCATAGAGCTTCAGGAGGTTCCAAGGTGCGCCTTTGAGTAAAATCCTCAACTCGTAGCTTCCATGCCAATAACCCCCAGACATACATGAGGAAATTCAACTAGTGGAAAAAGAAATTTGTTGTGAATGTCATGTCACTCTTGATTCAAACATCATATCTGCATATATTGTTGATTTATACTAGCATGTCAAGTTGTTGCTTGGAAAAATATTGGTGGCTAGAAGACAATCTCATGCCAATCTTTTACACAGGCTAGATGAAGTCTAAGTCCTCATGCTTGATGTGGAAGGTCAGCTAGCTCGATTAGATATGGGTTCTCCACCCAACTCTTTGGTTCCTCCACCATGCAAGGCTAAGCAACAACTAATCAACCTGGATACTTCTTTATCATCTTGATGCTCTGATTCATTACAAATTTATCTCAGCTCTGGATTTTCCAGCTATCCCTCAGGGCTATAGTTATGTTTTACTTTAACCTCTTTGCTTTGTTTAATTTTCTTGTTAGCTCAGACCTTGTAGTTCAAGAAGGTTGCTATTTTTGTCTCTTGTTGTTGGTTTCCCCCTAAGTGGGGCAATAACTTGTTTTGGTTTGTCCATCATGGACGCTCCTTTAATTGTGTTAAATCTTGACTCCTTACTTTATTGTCTCTAGTTTTATTGCCAATGTGGTAGGCCCAGAATAGTATTTTTGTTTATCTTATGTAAATCTCTTCTATTGCAATGCAAAGACAACTTTAAAAAATAATAATAATAATAATAATATAAAATTTTAAATAAGATAAAATATTTCATATATTTCAATCATCGCCCCATTCTTGAGAGAATTTTTTTTCAGGACTATATCATTTGCCAGAAATCCCCCATCGCATTGCTTTGGTTGCAGATTTGGTCAACAATAGAGGATTTTTTTTTGCAGCAGGGTTTTCCTTGCATCCAATGTGAAGCTATTGCTTCAGATACTTTGAACTTTTAGTCTTCGTGAAACCAATTTCAGGGAGCACTTTCTGTATTTAGGTGAAAGCCACTAATTTTGTCTTTACGTTTGATGACAAAATTCAAGATCATGTGGGAATTCCCATTGGTTTTATGTGGCTTATTCACAAAGGTAGGCAACTTGAGGAAATGAATTCACTTAAGAGATTATGGCATAGCCAAGGACACTTCAATATTTTCAGTTTCAAGCTTAAATGGTGGAGCCAAAAGCTAGGTCCATCCTTCAAGGATACCCCCAAGCCAAGGCCCACATAGTCGATTCCCAAAGAGATCTTACATTCAACCTACATTGTGGATCAGGCAAAAATATCTCAACTATTAAATTTGATCATCTTCAACCCAGGGATGCTTACATGGATTATTTGACACATGCCATTATCTGTCGATTTAATGGGTTATGGCTTACAACATCTACACACCGAGAATGGGTGCATTAGACTTGGTCACCATACAGATTTGTTTTTTTCTCAAAAGGTTTTCTTGTGGTGTATTTTAAAGATCTTAAGTATTATTGAAAGGTTTTTAATGAACAACCTTTGTTTTGGAGCCGTATTGAGATTTTTTCCATAACTCGGTTTGTTGGTTTTAATGCTCCTTCTATGCTAAGTATGGTCACTCCAACATGGGTATGACTCAGAAATTTTCCCCTTCATTTGCTACATCAGGACAACTTAGCTGATGTGGGCAACTCACTCAGTCGTTTCATTAAAGTAGACATAAAAAGGCTTGAGAAGGGTATTATGACCTTTGCTCGAATATGTGTTGAAATCAATCTTAGCAAAGGGTTGTGGACAAAATCCTCCTCGAGTGGAATGACTTTATCTTTCCGCAACGGGAGGACTATGAAAATACAACATTTTGTTTTAGATTTGTCAACGACACAGTTATCTCTAGAATTTATGTCCCTCTTCTCAAGGGCTCTCTCCTCCTCTAGATTCCATGAATAAATCACGAGGCTGGAAAGATCCAGAAGTTTCAAAAGGAGCTAAGACTTCATCAGCTCACAAGCCATAAAATATGCATCAATAAGAAACTTCCATAGAAAATGTGAGTCATTCAACTTCATCTCAACCACATGCAGGGACATCTCATCACGCAGATGTCGAGATCCATCCCTTGATTGACGCATAAGATACAACTATGGTTTTGGCTTCATCAATGAGCGTCTATAAACACTTTCATGAATCAGATCACTCGAATAGTGATGAGGAAGCAGCTAAAGAAGTAGAACCTTTGGGTTTGGAATTGGACCAAGAAAATGTAATTATTGTCTCATCTACATATGTGTTTGGTAACTCCTCGGAATGGATTGACGTACAGAAGAAAAAGGAAAAAAGGAGCCTTGGTAAAATCCATGATCATTCCTGGGTTCTTTTACCAATGAAGTAGAAATGTATTGGTATTTTCAATATTAGGCTAGTTAGTTTTCATGTAAATTCAAGTTAGCTTGCCTCTTAATATTGGATTTGGTCGTCCCCAATCGGGGTGCGTGCCAGTTCACCATCCCACTTGGGACTCTTGTTAATGGTGATTAGATGGGGGTTAATGCGGAAGGGAGGCTTCGACAGGTGCATGATATGTGTGATCGGGTTGATGAGATGGGGGGAGGCGTGGGAGAGATTAAGGAGGGAGTTAATTTTCGTCAAGCAATAAACCTCCAGGTGGTGAATTCTTGCACTTCATTTCATGAAGTTGTGTTGTGTTATAGTGCGGTTTCGAGAATTGCGAGGAGGCATTTAGGTTCCCTTTCGGTGGAAAGCTTGGCAGGGACCCTTCGTTTGTGGAAGGACATCCACGTCGACTTCATGGCATTGGTAACAGGGTATGTCTTGTTTCTTCTTTTTCATCCCTACCCATGACATATTGTTATTATGAATGTTGCCTATAATATTTTCGCCCCTTCCTGTGTATGGGTGACTATGTGACTTGGTAGTGTTTGTTCGTCTGACGAGCATGTCTGCGTGGCTTAATTCTATCTTGAAATTGTTGTTCCTAATCTAGCATCTGTTTTTTATGGTATCTTACTGCTTTGAATGGGAATGTATGGTATAATTTGGGCTCCTTATCTGTGCGGGAAGGATTTTACACCAGGTTGGAATGGTTGCTTCTGTATTTCGCTAAAATGGCTCTTGAATATACTTTGCATGTTGTCATTGTTGGTCTTACAATGTGTTGATGTATTTTTATATGGGAAGTGACTCAAGGAGTCGGTGGGTAGCTCTTCCCTCTAGTGGAGATAGACCCTCTCCAACTTATATCTGTTTCTTGCGATGTATGAGCACGAGGTGCTAGTAATTGGAGGCAAGTGACAATGGAGGTTGGCCATCTCGACCTGCTATGATTTCACATGGCTTGGGTCTAATGTTATTTGCTTCTTGTTCTTGTTATTTTTAAATGTATTGGGTTCTACTAATTTAAGAGACCACTATGTCTATGAGCCATGGGTCTCTGTTCGAATGGCAGTCTGGTTAGATGAGTATATTGCAGTTCAACGGAGGTTGACATAAATGACTAGGCCATCCACGGGCACAGGCCCATCAGGCACTGGGGGTCGGGGACAAAGCCGAAAGAAAGGGGGGGGGGGGATGAGGAACATCCTCATCACAGTTGCCGAGGAGGAGAGGACGGAAATCGAAGGCTTAACATATTAGCGTCGAGGCTCAAGCATATACAACAGGAACTCTTGAGCAGGTGAGGTAGATGATTACGGGTTGGGAGGTCGACCTCAATCAATGGGCCGACCAAGAGATTCAGATGGAGGAATGGAATTTGTTGGTCCCTTGTCCAAACCACACTCGTGGTAGGATTACTTTATACAACCAGAAAATCCATCTCTATTGGATGATGAAGATAATAATAGCCATAGCTATTATGAACACTACAGGTTCCATTAAATCCGATCCCGGGTTTCAGGAAATTAAGCAAGAATTCCAACTTGTTCAATTTCAAATTCAGCAATAGAATGTCCATCTGGGTCGTATTAAGAAGCACATTCAATGCCCTCCTGAATCATAAATAACAGGTTCCAGTGCAAAGGACCCAGCTCCGGTGGAGTCCTCATATGACTGATATTTAGTTGTTTCCTTTTGTTAAATTTTGATGATGTATATATCGATTAGTAGTACTTATGTTAGCTCGTTAAGGGTGAACTGGTTTCTAGACATTTAGGCCTATAACGTTGATTATGACAGACTTAAGAACCTCAGATTTTGGATGGCTTACAATGTGTTATGATAGCCAACATACCTGGTTTCCTAATGGGCAGGTTGAGACCACAAAATGTCTTTCATGGATGTAACTTGCTTTGAAAATGAATGAATGCAATGACCTACTAAGCTTACCAAAAAAAACATTGAATTTGGTCAATATTCCCCTAAAAATGACCAAGCAAATTTTTCGGTGAACACATAATGGATTGAGAAGATAATGTAATTTGAAAAAAAACAAAAACAAAAAAGATAGTTAAAAGATTTCCTTTATACAATATATATTTTATCTCGGTAATAATGATTAATGCCCATCATAATTAATTCATAAGAATTTAAAAAAAAATGTTTTATTTTGATAGTGACAATTAATGCCTACTGTTATTAGTTTATAAAAGTTTTAACTGTAAGAGATTAGTTGGAATTATTTATAATTCTAATTTATGTTTAAGAATATTTTAAAAAAAAAGTATTTCAAATTATCATAGTTTTAATAATTTTAAAATATATTGGGAGTCTCACTAGCACAACTGGTTGAGGATGTACCTAGTTAGCAAGGTGACTCGGGATCAAACCTCATCAGGGTGGTTGTGTCGTGTGCTTGGGGGGTTGGGTCTGGAGGATCATAGAATTATTTTTTGTAAGCTTAGCAGAACTAGATCTTAATCATGTCCAAATATATCACCCCGATCGGGGCAAGGAATTTGAACCAGTACCAGTGAGGGGCGGGGAATTGAACCAATGACTTCACATCAAGGAGTGTTATGTTACTAGTGATTTCGCATCAAGGAGTGCATTAACTAGTGACTTCACATCAATGAGTGCTATGTTACCAGTGACTTCACATCAAGGAGTGCTATGTTCATTAACATAGTACTCATTCTTTCGTTCACCTACTTCACATCAAGGAGTGCTATGTGCATTAACACAGTACTCGTTCACTCGTTCACCGACTTCACATCAAGGAGTGCTATGTTACCAATGACTTCACATCAAGGAGTGCATTAACATAGCATTCATTCACCTTCTATCGAACTAGTGACTTCACATCAAGGAGTGCTATGTTACCAGTGACTTCACACCAAGGAGTGCATTAACATAACACTCGTTCATCATCTATCCAAACACTCATGGACATGATATGCATAATATTTTATTTTATTTTACTTAAACAGTTATAATTTATTTATTGGTAATAACTCGTTGGGTCGGGCCCAAATCAACCATCATTACAAAGCTTCAAACCAACTTCCCATTACATGAAAGACTTCACTACAAAGTTCAAGGAATGCAAATTTGAGAAGGGGTTTCATCATTTTTGCTGAAAGCTCCTTGCGGGAGAAGGCAACCTTTGTTTTCATTGGTATCAGCTTCCTTGTTCGACCCTCTGAGAATGTAGAAAAATTGGTAAGAGGAAAAGTCTAGCAGCATGAACTTCAGCCTTCGAAGGATCTTATTTAGGAATGGATTGTTGAATTGGTGCTCTGAATTTAACATCTTTATCAAAATTTGTGAGTCGCCGAAAGCTTGGAATTCTCTAATGCCTTTCTCACGAGCAATTTGGCACGCTTTTAGCAGACCAAGTATTTATGCCTGATTATTTTTTCGTTGCCCAAGGCCCTAGCTGAAGCTATATCTCTTATACCATCCGAGGAGTAGAGCACTCCACTGGCACCCGCAGTCCCGTGATTTCCTTTGGAGGCACCGTCGAAGAAATTTTTTTCCTTGCCCTATTTCTTCCACCACACTTGAAATATTTCGTCTGAGTCCCGTAAGCGCCATCTTGGATTGGTGAAGGGGCTAGCTAAGATTTGTTTTCTATCCTGATAAACAAAGGTTTCCATCCAATTATTTTCTTCAGGGAGGAGAGAGCTTTTGGGTTTATGAGAATGTTGAGTCGTTGTTTCAAGAAGGAGAGCTTTGGCTGCAACTGTCGAAGGGGACCAAGAAGTGCTATTGAAAATATGCTCGTTTCTTGCAAGCCAAATTTTCCAGCAGGCGTATTTGGGGATGGTATGCCAAACACGGAACCATAGAGACTTGCTGGAAATTTCATGAGGATAGTGCTCCTTCCAAGTGGAAAATAAATCAACCACAAATATCTGGGTTGGGACTGAGACATTGAGCCCTTGCAGGATAAAAATCCACACATATTTGGCGAAGGTGCAATCCACAAAGAGGTAATCCATAGTTTTGAGTGCATTCCTACAAAGCGCGCAGCTATGAGGACCAAGATACTTCTTTTTATCAGATTTTCCCCTGTCAAGATCTTCTTATGCATTAGAACCCATAAGAAGAAATTCATTTTGGGGAGACCAAAGGAGTCCCACACCTGTTTCCAAAAGTTTGCAGGCTTATTCGTCTCTCTCTGGGTTTGAAGATACATAAATCCTTGCACAATAGTGTAGATTCCTATGTTTCCCCAGCCCCAAGAATCTGAAGCCTGCTTGTGGACTAGTGTTGAGTCAGTTAAATCTGCTCTAAGAATGTTTTTTAGGGTTTTAGATGCTTAGGGACTCTGGGAAAGGCCCAATATTGCCAATTTCTTGTCTCATCCCAGACAGAAATGTCTTCAAGTCTGAGTATGCCATGCTGAGAATGCCACTCGTGGATCTCTTTTAGATCTTCAGAGTTGGCAAGTGGCGGATGTCCCATTATGTAATATTTCCACAACAATATTTTTCTTCCATTTCCAGGAATGTGATAGAGGTGGTTTTGAAAGAAATCGATTCCTCTTCGGTGAGGGTTCCATATCAACGAACCTTTTGGTGTGCTGTCGGCCTGCAGGTTTCTCAGAGGGACGCCTTTGACATACTTCTTTCTAAGAATTTGACTAACTAGGTGTTTTGGATTCACATATAGCTTCAATAGAATTTTGCAGCCCAAGGAACTTTTTGTGTAGGAGGGATCTATGATCTGTAGACCACCTGCCGAAATTGGGCATTTAACTATTTCCCAATTGACTAAATGAAACTTCTTCTGGTTGCCTTTCCCTCCACGCTAAAGGAAGTCTCAGATTAATTTTGAAATCTGCTCTGTAATAGACTTTGGAGCCAGTAGAAAGGAAGCCTGATAAATAGGCAAGGCGGAGAGCACCCAAGAGGCGATTTTCGAGTTGATTTTGCAAATGAAATTACCCACAAAAAACTCTTATTCACTCCAAGAGTTAATGGAAGCTCCAGGTATTTAATTTTATCCCAATGTGCATAACTAGTGAAGCCCAACTATTGTGCAATTATGTGGATGTCTTGTTGCTCAACATTCCACCCATACACTGCACTCTTCCTGTCATTGATGAGAGCACCATAAACACTGTAGAAGTTGCGAAGGGATTATTTGAAGGCATTTGTGATCCTTATGGAGACTCTGCCTAGCAGGAGAGAATCGTCAGCGAAGAAGGCATGGTTTATTGGATCCAATCCTTTCATTAGTCTTATGCTTAGGACTGTCACTGCGAGCTTTTCGATTGTCAGTTTTCTGTTGAGTGTATCTGCCATTAAATTGTACAGGAATGGAGAGAGAGGGCAGCCTTGCCTTAATCCCCTCAAAGCTTGAAAATAATTGGTAGGTCTTCCATTGATAAGCGGTGTTATCCATGGCTTGTCTGTACAGGCTTTGATCATATTGACAAACTCTAGAGAGAAACCAAAGGAGAGAAGGACTCTGTAGGGGAAAGAAAGGTTAACCCCGTCAAAGGCATTTGCCATATCAAGCTTGATCAACATCCCTTGCTCCTTCTGTTGATGGTTGGAATGCATTACTTCTTACACCTGAATGACATTGTCTAGAATGTGTCTGCCTTTAACAAAACCTCCTTGAGAGGGGGAGATGAGGTTCCCAAGCAACGACTTAATTCTGTTAGCGAGGAACTTGGCAAGGATTTTGTACGAAGCATTACAGAGGGAGATGGGCCTGAATCTTTCAAAGGATCCAGGATTCACCTCTTTCAAGATTAATGCTAAGAAGGTAGAGTTAGTGCCTCCTCCCACCTTAGATTTTTTCTGGAATCCTTTAATCATTCTCAACAGGTTGACTTTTATAATTTCCCAACATATTCTGTAAAAGTGAATTGAAAATCCATTGGGTCCAGGGGCCTTGTTGGGTTCCATTGACCAAATGACTCTGCATATTTCTTCATCAGTGAAAGGCTTCATAAGGACTGAATTGTCTTCTTTGCTAACAAGAGAGGGAATGTGAGAGAGGAATTCAATTGTATCCTCTTCATTGCCATCACTCTCTTTTCTATAGAGGTTCTAGAAATGAGACTCAAAAACTACTTTGATTTGGTCGAAGCCTTTGCAGACCAATCCTTTAGTAGAGATGATTTCTGAGATGTGGTTGCGGGAGAGGCAAGCTCTATATTGGCAGTGGAAGAAAGAAGTATTTCGATCTCTAGCTTTAAGCCACAGGATGCGAGGCTTAATTCTCTAGTATTCTTCTTTAATGCGTAAGGAATGGTAGGAATTGCTTTGGGCAATCTATTCCTTTTCAAGCTCTGCAGTGGTGATGTCTTTTCTTTCCATTTCCATTTACAGGTCATCCAACAGTTGGACAACTTCTTTTATCTGACTGATTGGGGTTTTGGTGGGATTTCTGATACACTCATTCAAAGCATGCTCTGTGGCCTTGAGTTTCTGCTCCCACACATAACTTGGGGATCCTATGACAGTTTTAGACCTAGCCAAGCGAACAGTATCAAAGAACCCATCTCTATCAGTCCAGAGAGGGCTGAACCGAAGCAAAATTGGGCCCAAGTTTTCTTCCACTTCCAAGAGGAGAAGGATAGGCTTGTGATCCGAAGTCAACTTAGGTAGGATTTTGGAGGAGATGAACCTTTGTTCCAACAGCAACGAACTCTGAACAAGAAACCCATCCAAATGAGCAGAAATGTGCTCTTCCCCTACTATATTATTTGACCAAGTATAGAGTCCTCTCGTGGGTTTGAAATCCAGGAGGTCCCATTGATGAACAAGATCTTCCACCAAGGGGAGCATTTGGTCCCTGCTACAGCTGCCTCCTCTCGTTTCTTTCGTTTCCAGAACAATGTTTAAGTCTCCGGCTAATATGGTGTTCTTGGGAGAGTGGAAGTCTAGAAATTCAGAAAGAGATTGCCAACAATCTCTCTTTTCAGCATAGATCACAGGGAAATAAAGATTACAAAGAGCAAAGGTTAACTTACTTGTGGAGTGCCTTAGCTCGATAAATATCCAGTGCTGGGTCTCGAAGGAGTTTTCCAGTTGAAATTGGTCCTTCGACCACATAATAGAAATTCCACCTAAGGAGCCCCTTGAACTTACAGCCTTTCCTGCGTTTTTCTTCCATTTCGGTTTGCTGATGTCGAGAAGGGTGTCCCCTTCGATTTTTGTTTGTTTGTAAGCTAGTATAATTCTATTGATAATTAAAATATTTTACAGTCCATTGTATGAGCAGAGGAACTTATCCAATTCCTGCTCTGAGTTGTATCCAAAAATTCAAAATGAGGGGTTGCCCATAGCAGGGAAACCATCCCTTTAATTGTCTGAGAAAACTTGAAATATCTACTTACTCTAAAACATGATATAAAACTGTAAAAACTATAGATAGAAATATTTTCCATAAGTGGACTGAGGTGAAAAAACCTTCAGTCTTGGCGCTCTCCCCCATGCTAGATTGCATTAGGTGTTGGTGGTTCCTCCTCAGTCACTGGGCACCCATAAATACGGGTAATCTCCTCCTCCTCCTCCGTGAAGACACGAGGCTCCGGCTTCATCGGCTCTCCTCTTTCATTGCATTTGTGCCAGCCACCTGCCTTGTACTGCCACAGATTGGGTATGTACAGGGAGGAAGGCTTGATAGGCAAGCTTTTGAGCTTCTTGGATGGAGGGGTAACAGAGCAGGGAATTATCGATTTGCGGTATTTCCAGTTGGTTCAGGGCTGGGGAAACTCAGAGGGCTCAAATGAAGGGCTGAGGGAGGTGGCGAGTGGAGCCGTGAGAGCATAATCAATGGACTAAGCGGAGGAGCCAACAATGGACAAGGTTGCGGACTGAGCGGAGGAGTTGTCAGTGGTCAGGGCTGCAGATTGAGCACAAGGAGCCGAGATTGGCTCAACAATGGAGAGAAAATGTCTATCAGCAGAGGCTCTGGTTAGCCTGGTCGGGAGGGCACCCCTGGTGCTGCCTCTGCGAGGCTTTTGTCTTTATCTGGGTGCCATGACAATGGGAGAAAAGAGCCGCAGAGAGCGCACCAGGCCACGAGGGAGAATTTCTGCAGAGCTTCACCGGAAATCTAGAGGATGAATGCGGGAGGGAGCAAGGTGACGAGCTTTAATGGTTGTGCCTCTCCAATTGAGGCCAAAATTGTTTGTCACCTGCCCCATTAAAACTCTTAATTGCTCCCTGCTATGACGTGGTGCGGCCATCCAGCCATGGCGTCGCCGAACCTCTGTAGGACGTGTCATCTCGCACCGAAGGGTGGGTTGGCCATCGCGTCACCTGGATCTAGGAGTGTCTCCTTTGATTTTAGTCTCTTGGAGCATGAGGATTTCAGGAGGGTCCACTTTCAGGATATCTTTGATGGCTTCAACTTTCATTGGATTCCCCAAGCCTCTGCAATTCCAAGAGACTAATCACATTATTTACTGTTGGAGGGGTTGGTAGCTCCTCCCTTGGGAGGCCTTGTTCTGGTGTTTCTCCCAATGGACATTTCAATTGTGGGTTGGCTTCCTTGTGCTTTTTTCCTTTCTGCCTCTTCTTCCCTAACTTATTTATGTGATTTTCTTCCAACTCTTTTCGAAGGCCTCTCAAAGGTCTTGTCCTCTGAGGAACAGGAGGTTTCCATTAGCTTCTTTTTTATTATTTTGGCATATGAGGGAGGGGAGGAGGTGTCTAGGGTTGCTCTGGAGAGGACTGCTTCTTCCTTATCTTTTTCCAAAGAGGGGAAAGTGTTATGTTGTTCATTGCTTTCCAAAATTGTTTCTAGAGGGTTTGCTGGAGTGTTAAGCTCTTCAATAGGGTTTTTGGCTTCTACCAAAGAGGGAATGAAGCTCCCTTCCCCAAGAGTTTGTCCTGTTATTGAAGCGTTGATCCCTTTTGTGGGCCCTTTTCCTTTAGCTTTTTTCGGAGCTATTTTCTGTACCAGGATCCATTGCTCTCCTTTTAATTTCTCACTATCTTCTTTCTTCTGCCTTCTTTTTCCAATGCCCTGCGAAATGGCCATAGCCATGGCAATGCTTGCATTCAAATGAAAGTTGTTCGTAATCCAGCTCCTGGATATGGGTCTAGTCTGCAACTGTTAATTTAATAGCTTTCGGCAGCCCAACTTCCAAATCTACCTCAATGCATATTTGTGCGCATGAGTGTTGGTCTTTTCTCACTGCTTACTCGATATACTTCCTGAGAGTATTTCCAATGGTTTGAAGAGACTTTTGGTTCCAACAATGCAATGGGAGATGAGGGAGGCGTACCCACACTGGGACAGTTGAAGGCGCATGTTGGGCAGGATCGAAATTGGGAGTCCATTTGCTTAAATATAGACCTTGAGGACCCATAAAATACGACCCATTTCTAAAAATGAGGCGTCTGTCTTCCACGTTTTCAAACAAAAAAACAAAGAATCCTTTACCTACAAAGAGACTTTTGATGCCTTCCGATACTAATGGAGTCCAGTTTATCTGCACCCAATCTTCCACAGATTTGGGAGAGGGCCAAAGGCCAGTAAACTGCCCAATAAGCCCTTTTTTCAGCAAGATTCAAAGTAGACCGGCATGTTTCTTCGACTGGAAGGGCCACCGATGGAAGGTTGTCTAGTTTCTTCACAATTTTTTTTTGTGAGTCTGATAAATTTCGTTTGCTGCTAGCTGCAACCAGTTTCTTGAACGTTGCTACTTCTGAAGGAGGAGGAAGGGGATCAGGTCCCCCTCCTGAAGCCATGGCATCTGGGAAGAAAAACCTGTTAGGTTTCACGCAGAGGCACGCGTGCAGCCAGAGTTTGTCCCTAGGATTTTTATTTTCAAGGGATCAAATTTCTTTTTATGATATGCATAATATTGATTATATATAAATAACTTTAAAAAAATAATGTATTGTAAGTATTAAGTTTGTATATGTTTTTTAATTGAATTTAAATAAAAATTTATGAAATATTATAATTGTCAATATGAATTAACATTATTTTAATTTATATGGTCAAATGGATTTTCACTTATTTATATTATTTATATATGTTTCAAATATTATTGTTTCTAGTTATATATTTATTAATTAAATTTAAATGCAAAATTTTGAAATATCATGGTTACACAAGTTTTTTTAATATAATATGTATATTTTTTTAATATAATATGTATATTATGAATTTAATTTTTAAGAAATTACTTATAATTTTATTAATAAAAACAAATTTATAAATAATAAATTGAGTTGAATCAAATTATATAAATGAACTTAAATTAAATTATTTTAAAATTTAAATTTAAATCTAATAATAAACAATATAACTCTTCTCATTATGCTTATTAGTATAATATATCTATACTTCCTTATACATATAATATGAATTTAACATAATATTTCAAAAACTTATTAATAATAAAATATTTTAATGTAAAAGCGTTATTCTGCTTTTTTAATTAGTCAAAATCCATTGAGTGTATTTTTGTTGTTGTTGTTGTTTATAATATATTTTTGAATGCATAAATGGATTCAACAATCTCAACAAATTTTGTTGTTGTTTAAAATATATTTTTGAATGCATAAATGGATTCAACAATTTCAAAAAAACTCATAAAACATTCAAATTCTGTAGAGTAGAGTTTGATCAAACTTGTGATTACAACAAATTCACTTCATATTTCAAACAAATTCAAACCAAAAAAACTTACCAAACATTTAAACAACTACTACTCAATTAATATGAAAAAGACATAAATAATCCACTTTAAATCAAATATTTCTTTAAAACTCTGATATGTCATACTTTTTACCTATGTACATTAATTTAAATATTTCAATATTAACTATAAATAAAATATTTATTTAAATTTTTTTTATCACATACTTTTTACCAACTACGTATGTGATTCAAAATTTTGAATACAATATAATAAAGGTTAATTTTTTAAGGGTAGTCTATTACATCATATTTTTTTTCCAGCATATAATTATTGGAATCATAAGTTTTTTTTTTTTTTCCAGCACATAATTATTGGAATCACAAGTTTGAGTTTTAAATTATCCATAATTGTTGGAATCATAAGTGTGAGTTGTATATTTTTTTCCAGCACATAATTATTGGAATCACAAGTTTGAGTTGTAAACTATCCATAATTTGTTGGAATCATAAATGTGAGTTGTAAGATCAGGTTTTGAAGACGTGAGATCAAGTGGAGGGGATATGTCCATTGTGCCAATCACTAGGTCATCCCACAAGGAGATATTAAAAATAATTTCATTGTAATACTAATAATAATCTAACTTTTAAGATCACAGTCACAAGGGACCCACTCAGTTGTGACCCCTCTCTCCCTAGTGATTTGACTACTAAATTTTATGAATATGTACATACTCTACTTCACTTTGGATTTGAATCTATTTTTGCATGAGAGGTACTCTCCAACCCAATATGAAAGAGACAGTGTAATGTCCTCTTGTTAAATATTTTAACTCTATCAAATTACATAAAAATAGAGTTAAAATTAAAAAATAAGATATTTTTTTTACTAATTATAACTAATTAATAATTAAACTACCCTAGATCCAAAGGGATCAAATCTCTTGAGGTGCAAACCACTTTTAGAGTGAAATGAGATTTGATTTGTCTCAACTCTTAGTAGATCTGGAATCAAGATGCATATAGGCGGGTTTTATCATGTAGATTTTGTTTTAAGAATGTATAACATATTTCTAAAATAAGTTATTATTTAAATCATATAGTTAGAGATGTTTGTGAATTTTCAAATATTATTAACATTTATGTATTTAGGTGTTTTCTATATTAATGGTAGCTAAATATTGATGTCAATGAAAAATATAAAATAAATCCATCTTAAATTTTTTGTTTTATTAAATATTTTTGTCATCCTATCCAACTATTCGAGAGATCCAGTTGTGCATGCATTCTTTTTGGTGGCGAGACTTCACCCTTGAGCTCTAAGGGAGTCTTCTCTATGCCCGCACACAGATTCAATTCGACTTTTGTGTTTTGTTAGTGAATGCTCTATATGGATTTGTTTTCCATCTCATGCGAGGAAACCTTTTCTTCCCTCGTCAAAGGCTCTAAATAAGCTAGTGAGAAATCTCATGAGAAATGCAGATTTGCCAGAAAGAAAAAAATTAAAATTAAAATATTGAAGTTTTCCAAACTAGATTCAAGATCCTCAATGGCGAAAAGAAACTCTATTGTTCTCAAGGAAAAAAGCTTTAGTAGGTGAGTTCACAAATCTTTGGTCCAATCCTATAACTTTTCTATAATGGATCTCTAAAAATTGAGTTGATTAATTTCCTATTGTGTCTTATTGTGGAAAGGGGTTTTATATATTTTCCTTTGAAAACACTAAATATAGAGATATAATATTCATATATAACCCTTTTTTCATGGGCTCCAAGGGATTATTTCTTTCCCACTAGACTCTTAACTTTAGCTCAAACATAGAAATATCTTATGCCCTTGTATGGATCAAATTGTCACATCCCCCCCTTGATTTTAGGTAGTAACATTTTCAAAGTTATTGGAGACAAGTTGGGTCATTATATAATTCATGTTGAGCCTAGGGGTAACATTTTCATATATGTCAAAATATGTTTGGAATGCACGTTGAACAGGGACAACTAGAGGTGATTCAACTCAATTTAAAGGGCTAGAGTTATACTTAGGCCCTCGACTATGAGCAAGTTCCTTTCAAATGTAACATTTGCTGTGAGTATGGGCATTTTGCCAAAAGTTTCCCTAAAGCCCAAAAAGGTCAACCATCTTCTAAGGAAACTCTAAATCTTGGAACAATGAATATCAAGGTTAAATTAAGCAAATTTTAAGGAATCAAAAGAGACAATGGCGTAAGAGGACTCAACAAGACAACATGCCTCAATCTCATTTGACTAATCCCTCTAATAACACATTTAGAGCTCTAGAAACTAAGGAAGAAGAAAACGATGGGTTAGACCAAGAACACTCTTGTAAGAGCAACTCATAGCACAAATATGTCCCACCATCAAAGTGCAAAAGAGAACAAAAAATAAAGCCTTAAATAATAGAGATGAGACTTCAGTTGGGGCTTATGCAATTTCAAATGCAATGGAAATAGAACTAGGAGCTATGGTTTCAACTCCATACAACAAGGACGGGACTTCAACTCAAGATTTAGCAGTGCCCCAAGGAAAGGATCCAACTTCAAATATGGAAGATCCTAATGAAAAAAGGGAAGGTGGGAGACACCTAAAGCCTCTAAATCTTCGTCTTTTGCAGAAGTTGAAAGAAGGATTCAGATCCTTCTCTTCCACTAATAAGATGAAGGAAAACAAATAAAGAATGGGGAGAAAGAAACAAAATCTTGAATCTTAGTACGCTCTCAACAAATATTGGATAACCTAGTGTAGAAGTGAGAGGTAAGCTCAACATGGTGGTTATGCTTTGTTTTTGCATTATCCCATGTGACTAATTTGTAAGAAATTATTATTGCAAACATGAAGTAGTAATTTAAGTGTTGGAAAGTTTAGGGTTGGATTTTTAAAAGCCAAAGTGAAACTTTTGTTTTGTTCTAATCAATATATAATTTGGTGGAAAATTTGATGGCTCTTGAGAATATACATTGCTATTAATTACAACATACCTTTTTTTATTAATATAAATTTATGTTTTAAGGGGTGATGGGGGAAAGTGGGGTGATTTATTGCCCCAAAGGAAAAATAGAATTGTCCTATGCTTGGGGTATGGATACCCTTTCCAACAATTAAGCAGAGGCTTATGCAATGTTTCAAGGCCTAATGTTAACAAAAGGTCGACAAGTCACATCAATAAATGTGGTATGGGATTCAAAAAATATAATTCAACATATGATCTCTAACTCTCTCCCTCATGAAAGTAGGCTAAAGAATATTGTTAAAAAGATTAAAGGGCTTATTTTGTGCTTTTCTTCAGTAACCCTTATTTCATATTCAAAGGGCCAACAATTAGAAGGCTGATGCAATGACAAATAATGGTGTGATATTGAAGATAGAGGAATTAGAGGTAAATAGGCAAGTCTCCTTAATCCCCTTACCATGATCACAATTCATATGAAGTGCCAAATTTGGGTACCGATGTGGGCCTGTTGGAATCAATTAAATCATAAGGGAAATATGGCACTTGCATGGGGATCATGCTATGTAGGGAATAGTTATAAAACTGTATTAAATGGGGTTGCATTATGTTCTTACACCTTGCCAATCTTTGGAATTTTGGTCCAGATGGGGTGGGGCAATAGCATGGTCGAAGCATGGGGTATTGTGACTTTCAATCTCCATTTAGGTCAGGGTTGGCTTCCTTTCATCAATGCTTCAGTTTGATTTCTTTTGAAGGTCTATGTCATGTTAGGTGATTGAATCATATATTAGATCTAATGGAAGCTAAAGGACAGAGGTATGACTTGTTGACTCAATTTGGGATAAAGACAGAGTACAATATGTAGGTTGCACAATCATTGGTATGACCAGAAGGTGGATATAGGTGATCCTACTCCATTATGGCTCTCCCTCCTCCAACCTGATGAGGATATGTCATTTAGGTACTATGACGAGGTGCATGAAATTCAAGAAAAGTTCCAACATCCCTCACAATAGGTGGAATTTAAGTCTTGAGTGTTAGATATGAAAGCCAAGTGTGTCGTGGTAGATCGATAGTGCATCCTAAAAATGTATCCGTAGGTAATTCCAAGGAATGTGCCTCTGCTTGCAACTCAACTCCCATGGATTGAGAATTTCAAGGTTGGCTTGTACTTGCTAAGAAGACTAAAGGTCATTTTCCTTGTCATATCCCATAATGATAACAAATTGGCTTTGTTCATGTACAAGTTGCCAATTCTTAGTACAACTAGTGGAAAAGGCAACAAATATGGGAACACGATGTTTTATTAAACATTGTGATTGGCTTTGGAGAAACATTCATTGGGCGCTCTAAGCTTCCAATGACCAATGTTATAAATTCCTAGACACAAGGCAATCCTTCATATACCACTCTAATAGTCGTGGTTTATGGTTTATTGAATCTGTGGAGCAATGAGTCTCTGTCCTCTTATGCCCTTAGGACCATCTTCATTGCTTCAGGTAAAATCTTCTATCTCACAAATTGTGATTTTATTTTATATATGTTTCATTGTATCAACTTGGTTAGCATCAAGGCCTAGGTTATGTGCACTCACTAGGATGCATTCTTATGGTTTTCAATGATGTCGTTTGGCTCTTGAGCATTGGTTTCCTTCACATAAGAATCTAGTATCACACTAGCAAGTCAGAGGTCCTCTTGTAACTTTGTTTCGTTCTTATGTCGAACCAACTAAATCCTCTTTCCTCCATTATAAAGGATTATTTATGTTAATTTGAAATTTCTGGAATAAACAATATGTGGAAGAGGTTATCCGATCCATAATTGGACAAGTTAGCATTATCAAGAAAATGGAGGAGGACTCAGGCTTCTAGAATGAGGTTTTGCAGGAGCAGCTAAGCAAAATGCAATATGGAGTTCTAGTTCTCCAACGTAATCACAACAAATTGGTCTCCAATCTAACATAATCGATGGGATTCTCATCGAACACAGGATTTTGATAAAAACAATCAGATGATGGAATTTTCGCTCTTTGTGAGCAATTGGAAGAAGTCCATATTTTTCTAGGCCAATGACATACAACAGATTCTTCAACAATCATTATTGTGAGCTCCCCTCATCATGTGTATGCTAAATCTAAATGAACCAATTTCCAATACAAATTTGCGTCTAAGTCCAAATGTTTCCCCCTCTCTCTGATGCCTGGTTATGAAAGTTAAGACTTGTTGTAACTTGGAAGTTTTTTGGAGCATATACACTCATCAGTGATACATGATAGTTATAATAATATGTTACCATTTTGTATTTAGTCTTAAGCCAATCCTTTCTTTTTGGTCTAGTCAATTAGTTAAAATCCTTCTAATTTTTTATGTACTTGAATATAATAATACGTTTCAATTACATATTTTGTTAATGTAAATTATCATTTTAATTAAAATAAATAAATTTATTAAATAATTAATAAACCAAAATAAATCAAATTAAAATGGACAGATTTGTATTAATTTATTATGTTATATATGTTTTACTAATTTTTTAATTTTTAATCTTTTCTATATAATAAATATTAAATTTCTCTAAAATAAAATAAACTTTTTATGGAACCTTTTATTTTAAATTTTAATAAAATAATAATGATATTCATATTCACTTGGTGTCTCATAAACCCATACCATCTGTATAATTCATTCACTATAATCCCAATGACTTGGGAACACACTTTAAATCACATTTTATTTTAAATAATAAACAAAGAAAATCTATTAATTCACATGGTGCCTCATAGATTTATGCTAAGCATTTGTATAACAAAATTTTATTGTCAGTTGAGATGACCCCACGACCTCTGATAACATCTGGCCTCGGATAAGCCTTCATTTAAAATGCTTTGTCATGTAACATCACAGAATCTTTCCAACTATAGCCTCATGTATGCCTCGTACATCCATCACTAAAATGAAAATTATATTGTTGATTGTGAGGTATTTGGATTGGAAAATAATGATTTACATTGTGAATGCAACGGAGATTTCTATCACTGATTTATGTGCCTTGGTATTGGTAAGGGATTTGAATTTATATTTTGTAACTAAAATTGGATTTGAGTTTGTTATTAATGATTTCTTTTGGGAATAAAATAATAAATATATTTATTAAAATATGGTAAAATGTGAAAATAAGGAAGATGTGTTATTATTATTAAATAAGAGCTATGTGGTGACATGTAACTTCTTATTTGTATACATGAATTGTGTGCATATAAATTTTAGTTTATTTAGTTAAAATGTTATATGTGAAGATGAAAATGGAGTTATAGCTCAAGGCCACAGACATAAGGAAAGTTTAGGTCTAACTAATTTCTACAAACAAAGATAAAATAAGCCTAAGTATTTTGGAATTAATTCTAAACCATTCAATTTTAATTTCTAATTTCAAAATATTGAATTTAATTTCCAAGTGTAATTTTATAGATTATTTTTAATTCAAGAAAAAACATTTGTTTTTTTGATGATATCATTTTTTTGGAGCTTAACATAATTTTATTGGTATTTATTTACATCGTATGGGAAAACAAGTTTTTTTTTACAAAAAATACTTTTACCTAGCTTTTTCCAAAATGTCATTTGTGTCTTTCTTTCTTTCTTTTTTGTTTTGTTTTTGTTTTTTAATATAATTTAAATAGGAAAAAATATTGGACTACTTTGCTTGGTCGTTTATGATATTTTCAGTTATTATTTTAATAGAAATTTTATTTCCTATAACAAATAAGTAAACAATTGGATCCCTTTGACATTTGCTCCACTTTACAACAAATCAATGAATAAGAATAAACACTAGAAAAGGGGTTGTGTTGATTATTAGTTTTCAAGAATTTTATTATCTATGTGACAGTCCCACCCAAGGTTCTGGTACGACCTGCATTGTAAAGAGAACGTACATATGTTGTAATATTTAGAATAACAAAAAAAAGGGGAGTGAGTTTGAGGACATGGATTCTAGAGCTAGGGATGGAGAATTCCTGGTAGGGATGATACAATTTATTGTGCAAAGAAGAGACATGAATTTGAAAATAGGCATTAAAGGTTGACTGGTCCATGAAGTAAAGGAGATGGTTTCTGAAATTAAATGGGTTGAGCAAAGTATTCAGGCCCATGCTTGTTTGAGATAATACAAGGAGAAAAAGAGGACATAATTTATGGAGGGATTGCAACAACAAAGATGCAACAGTAATGGAGGGACATGAAGCTTGCTCCAAAAGAAAGAGAGGCATTTGGAAAAGAGGATGTGGATAGAGGGCCAAATTTAGTTTCATCGCAGACAAAAAAGATAAATATTGTATGATTACTGTTTGAAATTAATGGGTTATGTTGCATTGTCGTTGTAATAGATATGGATAAACAACAACCGCGATATGTGTTGTTTTGTATATATCTGTGATGCAACTGTGAAGGGGTATTTTCTTGATTTGTATATTGGTTGTGGCTATGATTATGCATGGGCACATGTTTCCTATGCTTGTATGAAAAAATAAATAAGTTAATATAGTAAACAATAGTAATTACAGTGTGTATGAAGTTCAAAGTGGAGAGGAGCCCCATAACAGTTTTGCCTAAATGCTTAATGGTATCATAAATATTTCAATAACTGAAGGTAAGGACCTCAATGATCTATTCCAATTTCAAAATATGATCAATTAGAAGAATTGGGTTTTGAGACCCTTTGTATTGATGTACAAATTTATAACAAAGAGTCTTTGTTCGACAGAGTTAGTCAATGTGTACATCAGGACATCCGTTTACAAAGCACTGTGGTGACAAGTGAAAAATATGTGAAATATCAAGACAATGTTCTCTGGCCGATCATGTCTTATTGTGGTACTTCCATAGGCTATAGACTTTGCTATGCATGAACATCCATTCCCACCACAGGGAATTTGGCAATGAGGGCCACAGACCCCTGTCAATAGCCAAATGCTTCGGCTACTCATGAGTAGTCTCGAGGAGTTGCTGAGAGAGTTCGTGAGCATTCTCGGGCCCGTTGTGTATTGTCGCGTGGAAATATACAATTGGTGATCGCCATTCATTGTGACTGAGAAATGCAAGGATATAAATGGATTTTATGTATAAGATAAACTATAGACTGTATTTTCCTTTAAGGAAAATATATACCAGGAGTCCCCTCATCCAATCCTTGAGGTTGTTGCCTAGAGTGTAAACAATTTTTTTAAATTGATTTGGTGAAAAGTGCAAGGCTACGGGTGTTTTTTTGTTTGTTTTATGATTCATTTATTCTATCGCGATCCCGACTATACCATAGTCGGGTGGTTTCATTAGGTCGGGTAGTTTGACAGACGAGAAATGCTGAGGTCGGGAGGCTGGGAAAATTATTTATATAAAAAAAATCATAGTCACCCCGACTTACTAGTCGGGTGGTCAGAAGGTCGGGTAGTTGAGAGGTTATACTTTTTTTTACAAAATCTTTTTGGATCTGACCTCCGACTTAAGTCTTAAAAAAATGTTTAAGGGTTTTTCTTTTAGTCATTTTTTTATGCACAAAAGAAAAAAGGATTATTATAAACCTGATAACATGAATGAAAATTATTCTATAAATTTCTAAATTATATGTTTCATATAAAAAAATTACATGAGACAGAAATAAAGTAAACTAGACTTGGCTGTTGGAATCACAACTGCCGTTAGACCAAAACCCGCAGGCATTAGCCTCTGCTACAATCGCTAGAGTTAGGATCCACGAGAGGCGATTAGTCCATGTCGTGAAACACACGGGGAGCGTTGAACCCAATGACCAACAATCCACCCCCCCCCCCCGCACCCCAACGCGAGTTGGGTGAGTTTCGAACTCGAGACCTGTCGCTCTGATACCACTTGTTGGAATCACGATTGCTGTTAGACCAAAACCCACATGCGTTAGTCTCTGCTACAATCGCCAAAGTTAGGATCCACGAGAGGTAGTTAGTCCATGTCGCGAAACACACGGGAAGCGTTGAACCCAATGTCCAACATTGTCTCTGTTCAGTAGACTATGGAAATACTATATTGTATGCATAGTCACAATTATTTTCTTGAATTTCAGGTCAATTATTGATATCATGAGTGTATATGTTATGTGACACTATAAAGTATTTCTAGAATTTTAGTAACCAATTCTCAAAGGCCACATTTCCTGTCTGCTTGTGTCTACATCCATACCTAGCAATACATTTCTACATCTATTTCTCTTGGTATCAATAGGGATAAATAAGAAGATTTATCTAGTTGCAGTTGTATTCAGAGCTAAATACTTGACACAGTTGAATACAAGAACATAGTGTGGCAAGAAAATACAGATGCTCAATTTATTTTAGATGCTTATGATGCAACAACATATTGCAGCTCTTATATGAGAAAAATGGATTGCTCTATGACAACTGCATTCAAACAAATTCGAGAAAAGTGCATACCTTGCGGAGACAAAAAAAATTGAAACTATTCACAAACTTGGAAACATATTGCTAAATATGCAACAAATTTCAATTGCACAAACAATCCACATTGCTTTTTCATTGCCTTTGTATTCAACTTCTAGAAAAAAAAAATCATTAACACTGCTCCAGCTGAAAAACAAAGATATGTTCTAACAAGACTTATTTTGTTAGAACATGAACCTGATAACTCTGAGTTCTCTAGTTGCAGTTGTATTCAGATCTAAATACTTGACACAGACAAATACAAGAACATAGTAAATGACAAAGAAGTTTTTTAAAAAATGTGCAAGTATTACCCAAACTCCTTGTACTAGTTATGTTTATAATAACCCTTCTATTGGAACTTTGGGCACACCCAATGTGGAACCCAAGTTCAAGATGGAATCTGGTGTCACTTTGTGCTTCATCTCATAGGCATAAATATTTTCATGGACATAATGACACACATACATTACAAGAAACAATATTGTAACAAAAACCAGTGGAATTCACCTTCTTGAGGAAACGTGTACAAGTGTTGAAAAGAACAATAACTTCATTGTGCCATATACAATGATAAACATTATCACAAGAAATAGATGAGTCTACTATATTATAAGCACTACGAATGTGAACAGGGATCAAGGCACAATTATGACTACAAGAATTGCTATGTTTGCATCCAATTTACATAAGGAATTGTTGACTGGTGGAAAAAATCCTCTTGCAACAAGTTAGTATTTGGCCAATCAAAGTTCCATTTTTTTTTTTTGGGTATGGTTGTATACCCCCTGTAACAAAGGTCTCGTTGCATATGTACAACTAGAATTAAACTAAGATCTACAATTTAATTCCAACATTTATGGTTATCAATATAATATTTTGCAACACAACCAAAATTTTGCATGTGGACATTTTGGGCCATTCTTGTTACATATCACAATAGATATTGTAGCTTCAATAGATAAAGAAACTGGCTCATGCATTTGTCCTTACCAATTCTCACTTGGATACTTTGGCATATTGTCAATTGAGTAAATCTTACTTGAAGATGGCTTGTTTATCTATGGACAAAATATCAATAACTGCCACGACTCTTTTTTTGAGTCTATTTGTACACTTGCACCATGTTTTTATATGTCTAATATGAGAAAAACAATTGCACAATTTTTTTTATAATTGTTTCATTTGCATTTCCAATAGAACTACCAATTGCTTAAAACAACAGTTGAATACTAGAAACACTGAACAAGAGCAATGTATCAATGATTCACAAGCTTATCTTATAAACTTATTAATGCCATATGCATATGGACATATAGAGGGAAAATGTTTTTCAATACAATGGATATGTGAACTACTTGATGTTAACACACACACACACACACACACATAGAAACAAAAGATATTTTCTTGAGATTCTATTCCTCAAACACTTGCTCAAAAGTCTTGTACCTTATGCATGTACCAATATCCACATCACATGCACATCCAATGATTTAACCAATCTAAAAATAAAAAATTAAAGGATTTAAATGAGAATAAAACCACACATAATATCATGAGATTTAAAATCCTAATTGGAATGGAATTCAGAAATTCGAACAGATAAGTTTTGGCTGAAGATTTAAATAGAAACTTCAAAAAAAAAAAAAAAGGTTTTCATAACAGATTTTTTGTTATTTTTTGGAACATCTATACATGCACAATTTAAAGTAAATAAATAACATTTATTTATTTATTATTATTATTTTTGTAATCTCGTAGCACAGAGAAAATGTGCCTATATTTTAATAACGAATTGCAATGATCAATAAACAATAAGTAGATCTGAATTTTTTTAATTCCTGGTAATAAAAAAATGTAAGTTGCAAAATTGTCATAAGGAATTTTAAACAAAATTATCAAATATTCATTCAGAATCAAACAACATAAGCCATAGAGTAAAATCATAGGCATTTATCAAGTAATTAAAATCATGTACTCACATAAATTTCATAGGTCATCAAACATGAACACTCAAAATCGTTTTGAAAAAAGTTGGTACTTCAAAATTGATTAAAAACATTGAAGTCTGTAGCCTTCACTGATTCTGGACCCTTTGCACCAATGCATAAAGGTCTATAAATACTAAAAAATAATAAAATAGGTCTTGAAACATGAAAATCAACAAATTTTCTGAAAGCAAATACTCAATTCTAAAAATATGTTTGTTCAATTGATATCTAGCAGGTAAGCAGACATCCTTTCCTCGTCTTCAAAATCTTCGTAATTGATACTAAGTAGCACGTGATGTGCATGTACTTGGATATAAGTTTCCCATTGTGAATATTTCTCGTACAATGTAGAGAAATAAAAGGAAGGAAACATATTAATGTTGATATGGCAGTTTGAAATTAATCCTTGTACCTTGTTCTTCTTCTTCTGATATTTGACCTCAAACTTGGAAATAAGCTTGATTTGTTCAAAAGGAAGTTACAGAAATTTTTGGAAACTTTTTTGTTTCCAAACTTTAATGTTTTTTATTTCTACCTAGTCCTTAGCAACAAGATCTTCTGTAGACTGCTTTGATTCTCTTGGAATTTCTTCCTTTAATGACTTGTGACCTGATAGGTCAAATTGTTCTATAAAGTTTGTTCCTTTTTCCCAATTTGATAAACGTTGCTCATATGTCGTTTGTATGCGTGCTCTGACTTCTTTTTCCTCTTTCTCCCTACAACTTAAGGATGCAAGCATCGATCTTTTATCTCTCTTAGAAAATTTTGGAATTTCATTAGATTGAAATTCGTTTTCCCAATCAAGAATAAAGAGAAATTTGTTTTTAAATGATTTGTCTTCTTATACCAATGAATCGATTATTTCATTTAAATCTGTAATTTCTTGATAAAATACTGAGATTTTATCCATCTTTTTATATAAGTTTGATTGAACCTTCCTTAAAATTTGACAAACTTGTAAATCTTGATCCTTGAAAACTAAGAGACTTTGTGTTCCTTGTTGATTCTCATTGAGTTGACATTTAAGAGATTCAATTTGATATTTCAAACCTGTGACCATAATGGAAGAATTTTTGTATCCTTCTTGCTTTCAGATGCAGGTTTGATCTTCATATAATTTTGTCAATTCCTGAATCTCCTGTTCATGTTTTGCATTTGATTCTTTCAATTGTTTTTGAAAATTCTTGTGCAAGTTTTCTCTTTCTACAACAAATCCTTGAACTAAAGTGGAAGAATTCTGATGCTATTTTTCTTCATTGAACAATTCATTTTTCTTCAAATTTTCCTCCAAGACTTTATTTTTCTATAAATTGTCATCATATGAAGATGCAAGATCATTCAAATGATATTGATTGTAATTAACAAAAGCTCCTACAGCTTGAGAAGATTCTTGAGATTTTTATTTTACGTCTCCTTGAGTCTGCCAGCTGAATTAAGATACAGTCTCCAGTGTATCATGTTTCCTTTTTTTTTTGTTCTTCTGACAACTAATTTTGTTTGAGTATTAAAATATTAATCTTTCACAGAAGGGATAGTATCTGCAATTGGCTCTAACTCATAAACTGGTTTAAACAAGAATGATTCCCAAGGAATCTTAATAGAAATCTGTGTTACTGATGCTTGAGGAGATACCACATATAGTGTATCCAACTTGTTATATGGTTCCATTTTTTCCTCATTTTTCTTGGTGCTAGTTTCAGTAGACACCTATTTTTCTTTCTCCTTATCTAATTCCATTTCTTTGAATTTTGTAGTATCTGGTTTCTATTTCTCTATTTTCTCAAGAGAATTAGTGACAATAATATCTTGTTCAATTGTTTTTTTCTTTTTCTAGAGTATTTTCTCTTCCTGTACTTTCCTGCCTTTCTTTCAGCTTTTTTATTGCCTTCACTTCAGAGTCTTTACTTGTGACAACAAAACCTTATTTTTTTTTTCAATTTCTATCCCTTTTCCCTTTTAAGAAATAATAGAAGGTTCTGAAGTGAGTTCGTTGAAATTAAATTGCAAAAATTCAGTAGATTTTAACTATTCAAATGAAATGTTGAGGTGGAGAGCCTTTTGCAAGTTAGGAAATTTTTGAACATTTTCTCCCTAAATTCTTACAATTGTTGTCTTGTTTGACTATCTAAGAGTTTGCCTCTTTGAACAACTTGCTCAAAATCATCAATGTTTATAAAAATCTCATCAAAAGGGTGTTTCTGATGAATAATTTTTTTTATATAACTGATTGTTATATAATGAATGCCAATAAGACCTTGAGGATCATAGTCATACTGAAGCAAATAGAATAACCAAATTTCCTCAAGCTCTTTGACTTCTTTGAATCCGTGCCCTTTGTACCAGATATTGATGTCACCAAACTTGATTGGAAAATTAGGTTAGAGTTCCTTTTGCAGCGTACCCCAATTTTTGGCTTGCCCATTCAAAACAACTTGATTAGCTACTTCTCTCAAAGAAAGTCTTTTCGGGATATATCGGGGCAGAAGATGGGGACCAACTTCACTTCCAAAAAATATGACATAGGAAAATAATTCTTCAACAAAACAATAACCTATTGATTCTAGGCCTTCTTTCAAATTATCACTTATTCTGGGAGGTATTGTTCCAAACAGGATTTCATGCAAAGGAATCAAAACATAATGACAAATATCATAAAAATGTCACTTAAAATTAGACTCCCATATAATAGGAGCATAAGTTTGAATCGTTAGATGCTGGTCAGATGAGTAATTCCATTTCATGAGTGGGAATGGAACCGAGGCAATAACAACATCTATCAAATAGGCTGACATACAAAAAATATATTTGAACCACAAGGGAGATGATAATGACAATTTGAATGAATTTGTGATATTTGGCGACAAGGTGTCAACCCAGATGAGTCGTTTCCCCTCATTCAAAATGTTATAGATTATTGGGATCCATTTAATTTTTCAATGCTCGAGATATTGTTCCCCATATAATATGGTTAGCATTGTAATAAGAAATCTAACAAGCTTAGTAAAAATAGTTATGAGATATTCTTTTTTTGCTTTGAGCTTGAAACCTTGCTCTTCTTCTCTCAACCATTCTTCAATTAATATATCATAATTCTCTTGACATTTCTTCAAGACAATACTTCGAAAATTATAAAGGAATTCAACATTAAGGTGGATTTCCAAGGCACTGAGCTTATATATGACTGATAAGACTTCAAATTTCCAGGAGGCTATGACAATTTCTTGATGGTATGATATTGTCTGGGTTTTAATATCAACATGAGAGAGAATCCAAAAAACCATGTCATAATAGGGAAAAATTCAAGACCTACTTTCTACTTTAAGTATCTTTGTTGCTTCGATTGCTTCAAACTTGTTGTTCTTGGTTTCATTAGCTCTTGTGTTTTTTAACCATTCTGTTTGTTCAAAGAATTCAAATATCTTTGCCTATCTCATTGTACTTGTTTTTTGTGTTTTGTAAGTTGAATATGATATGATTAATGCGTTGAAATTGAGTTTCTCTATTGGTGGATCATCCATCCCCTTAATCTTTTCTCTAATTTGCTCCATTTGTTGCTTTATCGCTGCAAATTTTCCCCTTTTTCCCATTTTATAACCTATATACAGTAACAAAGGATATATAACTTTTGCTTATTTAAAATTTGAAATTGAATTCAAGAATTTCTAAAAGAAATAACATTATGCTTACACAATTTTTTTTGAAACTGGTACTGTGTTTCCTTAATTTAGTGCTTCTTGGAACAAGAGTTAAGAAAAGTGCATGAAAGCAGAACATGCTAAAATCTTAACTTTGTCATTGGATATTTTCCCTTTTTTTGGCATTTTATGAGCTGTAAAAACTAAGATAACATATATAATTTTTCACTATTCAAAATTTGGAAATGAATTCATAAATTTCTAAAAAAATAAGGTTATGCTTACACAATTTTTTTGAAACTGGTATTGTGTTTCCTTAATTTAGTTCTTCTTTGAACAAGAGTTAAGAAAAGGGCATGCAGGAAAAAGACCCTAAAATCCTAAATTTGTCACTACAAAGTGTTTTTTTTTTTTTTTTGATGACCTATAAACACTAATAGAGCATCTATAAGTATTGGTTATTTAAAATTTGGAATTAAACTCAGGAATTTGTAAAAAAAATAACGTTATGCTTACATAGAGTTTTTGGAAACTGGTACTGTGTTTCCTTATTTCAAATTTTCTTTGAAAAAGACTTAAGAAAAGAGCATGCAGACATAGTAGCCTAAAATATTAAAATTTTGTATTAAAAATTTGAAAATCGCGATTGACCGTGTTCATTAATTTCCTGTAAACAGGCCAACTAGTTTTATTTTCAGGAATCGAGACAACATTATAAAATTTATTATTGATTTAACAAATAAATTGAACGTGAAACGAGAAAGTTTGAAAATATTTATTAAAAGCACACTGCACGCAAATCAACAAAAAAATATTTTATTCAGCTGATCATAAGATTGCGAGGTGGGGCAGTCGGGTGTTTTTTTATTTTATGGTTGATTTGTTCTATTGTGACTCCAACTATACCATAGTCAGGTTTTGTCTTTAGGTCAAGTAGTCAGGCAGTCGACCGGTTGGGTAGTCGGGCAATTGGATAGTTTTTCTGCATTTAATCACCTGTGAACAGTAACACAGTATACATATATGTTTTCCTTATTTGAAATTTGAAATTGAATTCAAGAATTTGTAAAATGATATTCTGGTTACACAATATTTTTTGAAATTGGTATTATATTTCCTTAATTCAATTTCTTTTCGAACCAGATGTAAAAAAAACAACATGCAAGAAAAACACTCTAAAATCTTAAAATTTTGTTTAAAATATGAATATGTCACAACTAACCATGTTCATTAATTTCTCGTAAGCAGGTCAACTGTTTTTCTTTTCCTGAATCGAGAAAACATGAGGAAATTTATTATTGTCTTAACAAAGAATCAATTGAACGTGAAACCAAAAATTCTGAATATCTATATAAAAAAGCACACTTCACAGAAATCAAGTGATCTGAATATGGGATAACTAGTTTTTTAATGCTAGCTCCCTCAATAGTATAAAATAGATGTGTTTAGGATCGTCTCAAGTTAGCCAATTGTGAAGGGGTTTATGTGTCCAGTTTTTATGAGCAATATATGAGTTAATTAGTTGTTAAAAACTCATGTACAAAAAATAAAATGCATATAACTAACACACATCATACACATTACACAATAGCTGATAACGGAGTTCACCCCTCCTGGGCTACATCTCCATGGACCTGCTCCAACTGGTTAGGCCCTCTTTGGATTAATGGTCAATTCTCTGATTACATGGACCTATAGTGCTCCAATGGCTTTGAAACCTGCTCCATTGGATTTAGAAGACCCAAAAACCTCGAAAGACCTCAAAATAGACTCTTCAAGCTCTGAAAATGCTCTTCAGATGATCTAGGCATGACCTCCTCTCCTGGTGGCCCTAGGCTTATACAATGTTCAAAGTGGAAAAATCACTTACAAAAGTGATCCAATGCCTCTGCAACCTACACCATCATGCTCAGAGCATCAAAATCATTTAGGAATGACTCTTCTTGAGCCAAAATTGGTCAAAATATGCAAAAGTTATGCTTCATTCAATTTTTCCCTAGGAGTCTCCTCCAAAACTAGAAAAACTCCAGTTAACGCAGCTAAATCTAGGGGCAGCTCCAGATTTGGTGGCTCCGCCAAATTCTTTGCCATATTAATCTCAGGATTAATTAAACATAAATTCAGTTTAATTGGTGGTTAGCGCATTAAGCACATTTTTAAATAATGCACATTAACCAAAGGGATTAGCAATAAACCATAGGTTTAAGGGTTGAATTAACCCATGCTTAATTCTAATTCTCAACGATTAGCATTGGTGCTCTGCCAAGGTTCTAGGCCACAATTTTGTGTCATCATGGGTTGACCCTTCAGGGCTGGCCCTTTTTAACTACGCCAAAACCTTTGTAAACACTTAAATATAATTTTGTTGCAATATATGTTAAGTCATAAGCGATAGTGGGAGTGGGAAGGCATACATGTAGTGTGGGGGAGGTTGCGGTTTCGACCCTGACCTCCCCCCTTCTACTTGTACATAAATTTTTCTCCACACCATATATTAAATAAATTTGACCTAGACTTAACCATATTTATGCCTTTGGTAGGGGCACGTGGCGGCCTCTAGGGTAGCCACGTGTCAGCTTCCCATTGGTTCATCTAAAACCAATGTAATTGCGCCATGTCCCCAGAAATTTGGGCCACTTAGAAACTGACACTTGTCATCCTGTCATTGTGCCTTTGAAAACCCAAATTTTTACCTTTGACCCTGTTTGACTATTTTTTGAAAATTCGCCTATTTGACATGACGATCAATGAGCTTTAACTTCCTCATACAGACTCATTTTGAGTGAAACGAATTGTGCCGGATTCCTGGAAATGGCCAGATCCGATCGTTCTGTTTTGGTGTGATTCTGAGCACTTTGAAGTTTTGGCAAATTTTTCCCCCCAATCCAGATTCCGATCACTCCTTCCCACTGACAGGCTTTTGGACCCACAAAAGCTGGTTATATGATAAGAGTTGAATACTCTTATCTTTCCCAAGTTATATCAACTTGATTCTACTTGGAAAAATCGCCATGACAACCACTTGGGTTCACTGATATGCCTTTCCTTGCACATGGTTTGACACTTCAACCAATGTCCTCCTTTTGCTGCTGGCCCAATCCATCACTTTCTGACTGATTAGACACCTTGTTGTACCAAAGCGATCTATTGATGTTGGAAAACTAACTGATGGCCTTCCCACTGAGAATGATTTTCCTCCTTAGGCACAAACATGCATTTGATTCAAGCTTCTCCTTGAAAACCACTTTTCCAAGTTAAGCCCATATGAGTGAACTACAACAATGAGTTCCAACATCAATAATAACAAGAAAAGAAATGACCATACTTTTACCTCCACGGTTCCAAATTCCAGTTATGGAAGAATGCATTCACCATCTCTTTCGCTTCTTGGCGTTAACCCATAAAATGGTCTACAATGGTTGCAATCTTGGTTGCAATGTTTTTGGCATCTTGTCCCTCTTTTCCATCATCGTCCAGTGTTGACATGCTACTCATGCCATGATTTGAGAATGAAAGCTAATCATGAGCCTCTTACTCAAGGGTGGACCTTCCCAAATTCCTCTGACATCTTGTCACAAACACAACCATCAATTTGAAAAACACATCATGCAAGAAACATAACTTGACGACATATCCTTTTAATCCTTCAAAGCAACAAATGTCACATCATGTGAACATCTCCATGAACTCTTACATCTCGGTGTACAAAATCATCGACCAACACAAGCTGACAAAACATGCCTCTTCAAACAACTGACTCTCAAGTCAAGAAAAAATATTTCACATGCTTTTTACAATAACTTGACTATTCTTCTCCCTTTCAAACACCTTCCTGGCGTAAACATGTAACATGCATTCAATTGAAAAAGAAATGCATCAATCGTCAAAATACATGTAAGGCCTTAATTGGACAAGAAATATAACCATCTCTTACCAAACCATTTCAATGGTGCTTCTTTCAACTACAATTCATCATCATGTGAATCATCCCAACCCACATCAATTATGGAATCTTATTTTCCATTCTGGTCAATATTTCTCTCCACCTTATTCAAATGTCGTGGATGACTTGTTGGATACAAATTCCAACATTTGTCTACAAGATGACCCTACTTATGGCAATTAGTGCAAAACAATTGCATCTTCTTTTCAACATGGTTTGTATTTCCGAGTGGACCTTTATGCCTCCTTTGTTTAGAAATTTTCTTGTGCATGGCTATCTTCTTCCAAATTTTTGAAACATTATGGTTATACAAACCACAAAAGGAACATGCAAACTTTCTCCAAATATTATGTGAGAATTTTCCATGTTTATCATAATCAAAAGCAACTTGATTAAAATTAGATTTATACCTTGAACATTCACCTATGTTACCTTCTTGAGGAGGTGAATTTGATGAGGTAATGGCTCTCTTCGGAATACCAACAATGGATTCAATGACCTTAGATATTTCAACATCATCTTGTTTTCCATGCTCATTAGTTGCATGCTTATGAGCATCTTCTTGCAAAGTGGGTGTAAAATTTTTGCATTAATCATGAACACAAACTTCACAAGCTTGAGGTAATGAATATGTAATGAAAGTCCTTCTTGTAACACCTTCATGTGCCTCCTTGACTTTGGAGCATTCTCCATCATGTTTTCCATAACCAAGACCCAAATACTTAGGCCTTTCCTCAACAAAAATCGGCTCAACTATGTGTTGGATTGAGAGGTCCTGGTCGAGGTTCGGAGTTAAGATTAACTAACAAAACCTTCTTACTACCAGCCCTTTCGGCAGTGACCTACTTCCGCAGGTCAAAGTCTAACCTGAAGTAGTATGGGGGGTGCTGGAACTAGGTTTCCACACCCTGAGAGAGAATTAAATGATGTGGGTGTCTTCAGATCTATAATGATAGCGGACTTACCTTCGCAAAAAAAACTCTAACCAGGCAGATCTAGGTCAAATTACGCAGGCTATACTGCGTGCGCACAGATAAATACTTCGCAATCCCTTCAACAGTCTTAGTAACCTAACATTCAGGTTTTGCAGTAATAGATCTATCTATTCAACGTTCATATAAGACAGAAAAGAAGGTACGCAACCGATCCAAACACAGACAATATACTTGATGCAGTAAATGGAAATAATACACAGAAACAAATCATAAAGCGAAACACTAATGCAATTTATACTCAGAATGATCTCAAACACTTCTTTATTCATTCACTGTTCATAATCCCCTTACAATATGTTAGTTCCACCCGCGCACACAACCAGCGGGGTCCGTACACAACAGGACTAAGGCCTCCGCGCACACAGTGGGCAGGCGCATTTTATACCCAGAAAAATTCACCTCACAGCTTAGAACATCATAATCTTATCAAAATTCACTTATAACTTCTCTATCCGACTCAATCTAGACTTATATTTATATCTTTAGCTTGCGGTCTTCTAAGGTTCGTAAACTGTGGTTTTCGACCCCTAGTTCTACCCTTTTTCCCATTACAACTCATGAAGGGGATTTGACCTGCCCGAAAGCCCCTTGACCTGTGCATTTCTTAACGCGCACAACTCAAAACTACAAAAATAATATATTTTTATCAAAATTGCAGTCCTAAGGGACCTCGCTCCAACAGGCCCCCAACGCAATCTTGTGACTCATCCTGAGTCACAGAGGTATTGGGGTCATCTTAGTCTGCAACTCCTCCATGGCAGCAATGAAGGGCGCCAAGATGCCCGCACTCTGATCAGCTGCACTCTTCACCGTGTCCACCATTTTCTGCGAAGTCATCCCTTCTGCTGTGAGATTTATGCTCTGATAAGTTTGGTTCAATTTTTTTATGGAACTTTCCAAATCGTGTGATAACTTCATCGTTTCAGCGATCCATGACTTCATGTGGTATGTAATAATGTGATTCTTTCTTCACATCTCCTTAACTTCATCCCGCAAGTTCTGACTGGTCTGCAATCAGGCCATGCGCTGAGCAGGTACAAAAGCAGGCAGTACCTCCTAATGTTCATCGAACGCATGCTCCTTTGTGCGTAATTCCTGGGAAATCTTTCTGACTAGGGGGTCTATTTGAACAGATGTCCACAGGACCATAGCTATTTCTAGCAGCGCGGTTCCCATGTTGACTATTGCATAAATAACTACTGAGGCTTCTTTTACTAGGGCGACTCACTGTGCACGTACCTTTGGTGGAGTTTTTTGTTGCATCTTGGCCTGCAATTCTGCGATTTTCTGCTTGAAATCCGCCTTCACTGCTTGCACTTCTACTGTGGAGGCCTTCAGCGCTGCTACCAACCCTTCAAATTTAGCCTGCGGCACGAAAGTAGCAGGGATGGCCACCTCTAGCAGGTCACCACACAGTCGATCGATCAAGTGTTCCAATTCTGCTCGTTGTGCTACTGTGGCCTGCTACGTTGTCTGAGCTTGGAGAGATTCTTGAGTCTTCGTCGTGATCTTTTGTTCAGCTTCACCCAGATATTGGTGCATGCGTGCCTCCCTCCACTGCAACTCATCTGTAATAATGGTTTAAATGGCATGTAGCTTTCCACTGGGCAACATTGATAGGTCTATCCCAACTTCTGGGCAGGTCTACACCTGCGCGCACAATTTAGGTTGTTCTAAAGTGACTGTTGCGCCCAGGAAGGGGAATATCCTGCTGTTCACCGTGCTGATGATCATAGTTGTAGGCTCACTAGCTTAAGTCGGCCTCGCTTGATTCACGCTCACCTGGATGTTGTCGGTCTTTAGCTGCAACACCTGCAACCCTGACTGCAATTATTGTACGACATATTTGTATTGTTCTTCCATCGTCGTCACCTATATTCGGAGGCGGATGCGACCGCATATGCTATTTTATCAAGGTATTCCTCCGTTAGTGTAACTTCCTCAGTTCCTCTGATCTTAGAGCCTTTCCTCTTCTTACGCGAACCCTTAGGGGTTTCTGTGCCGCCCTTCGTTCCTCTCAGAGACTCAGCTTTAGTACCATCCAGACCATCTAAGCCTCCCAGATCGAATTTGGCTTCTCATTTAGGTTCTTGCTATGTTTCTTTCTATGCTTCCTTCTTGGTATCCTTTTCTGTGTCTCTTTTTAGTTCTTTTTCTGCTTCCTTGTCCTTTGTTGCTTCCTTGCCAGACGTGGAGGCTGTGACGGGCGTAGCAGAGTCTAGTCTGACCTTCCATGCTTTAGGCCAGGTCTCAAGGACTTGGTCGATTTCAGTCTTCGTGACCATGTATGGTAGGTTGTACCAAAATGGGTCCTTGCGTGACCAGATCTGCACATTATGCATGGTCACCTGAAAATATGCAATAGATCGGTACTTAGCATACACGGCCGGGGACAATCAGGGCCGTGAGTGAATAGCTATTGCCAATGCACCTTCAAATATAATCCAAAAAATTTTGTTCTCCTTTACTCTATGTGGGTCTAGCGAATCCCATAGATTGGCATAGCGCCCCTTCACACACACCAACTTCGACTTCTGGGAGTACTACACCCTCTGGCGTCTCCCACGCAATTATAACGATCAATAGAAGAAACCAGGAGTAGTTGAAATTCTTTCCTTCTTCTTGCACCTCATGCACATTCTCCAGGAACTCCTGGCAGAGTTAATGTGACCAGTTGTAACTAACTCCTTTCTCGCATTGTCCCGCAAGCACGATAACGTGCGCAGGGACCACCTTAGGTTTTAACTTGCGCACTAGCTTGCATCCCAAGACCAGGGTTCAAAGGCGTACTGCTGGGTCGACAATTTGTTGTACTAAGAACCCCTTGGAGTCGCGCCCAACCTTGTAATCCTTCTTAACTTTGGCAGCAACCTTCTACTCATTACTTTTTCCAAAACTGGACATGGGATGGGGCCCCTTCTTGGGTAGGCTGGTGATTCGATGGATCAACGCGACATCTATGGGGATTCTATTCTTGATCCATAAACATCCATCTTGGATCAACACCAACAGATGGCACACAAAGATACTAGTGATTAGATACCTACCAAAGTAGGGAATCCTCAGTAGATTGAGAATCCATGTGTTTCTTAGCCTGCGCACCCACGACATAGGTTCTACCTTCACCACCCCATCATATAATATGTGCTCTAGGTAATATTCAGGTGATATGTCACGAAATGTCTCCTCGTTCACCAAGTCATAGTCATCAAATTTTACCAAGGGGAGTTTTCCAAATATGTCCCCTTCCAATGTAGCTTCTTTTGGGATCAGTGGCATCTGCAGGTATGCACACACTGTATCCAAATATTTTGGCGCCTTCATAGATGGTTTCCACGACTTGAAATATTTCGACAGTCATGAGATGGGCTCAGAGAGGAGCGCAACCTCCTCCATCGCGCTCATGGGTCTCTTGGTTGGGTCACCTGTAGGGGATTTATCCTTTATTGCCTGGCGCGGGGATGTGAATTGTTGAGGACGTCCGCGACTTAGAAGATGACCCCTTGGTCATCTTACCCTTTCCTTTAGCCAGCGTGGACACGACTTCTCGGACTTCAGGTACTACTTCATGGACATCATCAGACCCTGACTATGTAGACATTGTGAGCAGCACAAAATTCTCTTCAAATGGCGCACTCTCAGGGTTAGTGGTCGTAATCCTTGGTCTAAAAATGAATTATGGGTTTCTTACATCCGATGCGGGGGTCTCACGGTCAGACATACAGGTCTCAAAGATGAATGCTCGATGCAATTCATAGATAAATTCAAGGCGCAATATACTCGGAAAGCAAAGGTACATATTATGACCCACACCCTTCCTTTTATAGGCCATCCAAGGTAAAAACAATAGGATATTCATTAAATGTATCTTACCCCCATAAAAATGGTAAAAAATCCCTTAAGATCTCCTTGTTAAATGTAGAAACCTAGCTCCATTCAACGGTAAAAACACTTTTTCGCCCAGTTTTACTGTTCCAACAACTAGTTTCTCCTGCTGCGCACTACCTTCGTGCTCTTGCCGCACCTGTATGCGCAGCGTCGTTGAAGGCTGGAAGGTGGTTGCCACAACATTGGGGATTCCACCCGGTCAGGAGCTTAAAAAAACTCCTTTTATGTTGAAATGGTGGGTCCGACTGGGGATATAGGGACCAATTTCTCTTATAAAGAGAGTTTATATGAATAACAAAAAGGAATAGAATCAACACAAGCAAGGTGATTTATTTCTAATGATAACATAAATTACAACTAAATCTAACTACTTCTCGGGATCATACTCTTTTATATGATTATAGAGAAAAGTTTCACAAGCATGAAACAATATAGATCATTGCATACTTAATGAATATGAGTGCATGTAAGAAACTAAATCAATTTAATTGATGAAGAACATCAATCACATAAAAGACTTCTTAGTTTCACATCTAACAACATATTATTCAATATATTATATCAATAGTAATAAGAACATATATCACTTCAATGCTTATCAGAATGAAACAGGTAGACATAAATAAGTTTGCTATAAATCTCAGAAATAGAAAACAATTAATACACAGATAATAGAACCTGATGCATCATAGATTTAGATCTGAAAAAGATAGCTTCAGGGCTTAGATATCCAATTAGATAACTTTTGTTCCAACAATAGTGTAAGTTCTAAAAGCTCCCTTATCAAAATTTTGGACCCCTTTCTAAATACATGAAAGGGGTTTAAATACTAATTAATATTACAAAAATAGAAGACTTGTGAAAAAAGTCTCTAAAAATATTACTCTAAAACTATATAACTAAAAACTAGGAAAATAAATTTCATCAATTGGAACAGTCTCATGACTGTTTCCCAGATTCATTCTTTAATTGATCCTTGAGTTGGCATGCTTTCACCATAGGTTCGAGCTGGGGGGGATGAATTGGTTTCACTCGCATCTGCCTCGTGAATTGGGGGGGATGAATTGGTTTCATTCGTTGGAAGAAGTTGAGCTGTTGCGTTGGAGAGACACCTCAACATTAGGTATTGTCTACGAGGTTTAATCAACAAGTACCAATAACTTTCCATATTTGATTTTTTCAAGATTTTAATGTTAAGAACTTTTCTTCTTGATGTTTCTTGCCAAGATTGCCTTAAGAATTTGATATCTAGAAAAGTGTCTTTTGGATAATCCTGAATTAGGCTGGCTTGCAAAAGAGAATCTCTTATGTATTCATAAATGTTGTGTTGGACACCTAATCCTCATGGGTAGGTGTGGAAGGCGAATGGACAAATGGAGTCCAAGAGAACACTTGGAATGGGAATCCAAGGGTGACACCAATGTAATATAAATGTACATCTATGGTGAATAATAAAATAACTCACGCTTATCTTTCTCCTTGTGTGTTTACTTGCTTGTTTACCATGCGTGTGTTTAACATGGTGTCAGAGCGGGTGATTGCTGGCACTGCTCCAATATGAGCCACTGGTCTTTGTGGCCTTTTCAATCCTCCCATTCTAGCCCCGATTCTCTGCAAATCTGACTGTGTTGGGCAAGACTTGTTGAGAGATTGGGATTTCCAGAAATAGAGGCACTCTTGCATTCTCTGCCATATTCATTTGCTCTATATCCTACGTTCTCCTTTCATGTAAAATTTCAAAATATGTTTCCTGTCTGTCTACACAAAGACCCATTATATTTCTTGTAGAAAATTTGAATAACTGAGATATTATTCATCGAGATTCTCCTGATCACACACTATTTTAGCTTCATGCATAATACATAATCTCTTATACCATTGATCATCACATGCGGAAATAAAATCAATTGCATGCATACATTAAAACCACAAACAATCACACATATGAACACAGTATTCAATGGGAAAGCTTAAAGCTGAAAATCCTCAACTATCTGTATATTATATGTCATGGAGATCATGTAACAATCATAGTGCAAAATCTCCTCACAAGCTCTCATGCACACCCTCAATTGCTACACACTATCAAGCTATATCTAGCAAAGCTCATGCTCCAACCCTTAGCCACTTGATAGCCAGCCTCTATTGCGTTTTCAAGGCTATGGGATGGCTTCATTAAATAGATAGCCACCTGGCCTGAACTGCGCAATCCTCGTGGGCTTACTCCACCTATCTGTGTGTTGCAAATAGCAACTGTATAGTCACAACTGATAGTTAACCTACTCTTTCACCTATTCCTGCACTGGTCTCCACTGAAACTATCTGTTGTCGACAATTATTGTCTACCCTAGAGACAGCCTAGAGTTGCCATAGACCAGTGCCTAGGACATCTTATCATAGCAAGGAGCTCATAATATAGCTTGGGTTGTCAATCCAAAAGCTCTCATGCTATCTCTTGTAAAACAAGGAAATTAATTGAAATGGGACCAGACTCTCTCAGAAGCTGATACAGAGATGAGAATAATGTAGGAACAACATGCAGAACTTCAATACAAAAGCATCAGACAGTTAAGAGACATCTTACTGCAAAGAGGGCCAATTCAAATAATATGCCACAAAAATCAAATATCAGAAAGTGAATGCAGTGAAGAAGACATGAAGGAGATACTAGTTAGCATGAAGTTGATACCCAGATACACAACAGAACCACATATGGGCTTATTAATCTAAGAATCCATACATGACAATGGCGTTTTAAAAGTACCCTCCTCAAGTAACTAATATAGCAGAAAATATGGATGAAAAGAACATGGAACAGTATATCATGCCTGGGCCTATTTAAAGCGCTTAACTAATCCAAATAAGGGCATCAACTAGGATGAATCCTTACTTAAAATTAGTGAGCCACTCGCATTCCAGAACAATGATACAAGAAGATAAATGTAATGGAATGAGATTTTATATTAACACATAAGAGAAAATTACATACTATGGAATACCAAAGACCAGAATCCTCATTGCAGATATAACTCCTCCTCACTGAGACCCTATGGGCTCTGAGCCTTCATACAGAAGTGTTACAAGATGTATACAAGAAATTCTCACTGCACAGTTTTCTGATAGAAATCTGGAACCCTCACAATGTCTTTTTTCCTCATTTTTATAAGAGAAACCGAAGGCTCTAGTGAATGAGGTAGGTGATATACATTTAATGATCTAATTTAAAACAAATTTGAAAGAAAAACCTGCCTATGCTGTTTAACGGTGCTGAACTGGTGCAAGTACTCTGCTGCTGTTTTATGGAATAAATGTTGAGGATGAAAATCTCCTCATAAACATGACATAAAGAATAAAATATTCAAATGTTCTGTACTTGACTGAAAGAGAAAAAATTGCTGCAATAAAACATTAAGGTTGCTTGTATTTGTGCATGGTACTCTCACCCCCTTGAGCCCCGAACTGGAATTTTTATTTTTCAATGCTGGACGCTGAGCTCTTCGATCTTCTGTTGATATTCTTCGTAACCTCATTTATGTTTTCAGCTACCAAAATCTGCCCCCTTTGAATTGCTCTGTAGGGTTTGGATTTATTTCTATTTCCATTAATGAAGTCATATCACAACAACTACCCCAGCTTCCCTCTTAAATTTCTTCCTCGGAGACTGTTAATGGCAGTGCTCTTGACCTCTGTGATGGAGGCAGTGAATAAAAGTAGCTTCTTCTTAATCTAAACCTGCAAAACCCGCAAATACATTAGAGGAAAAACCAGACGCAAGGGTGGTGGAGGGAGATGTGACTACGGAATTGAGGATGAAGATTGGGAAAAATGATGAGGGGATGCAGGGTTGCGGAGAAATTACAGTGGAGCAGTAGTGGATGAGCCAGGCGGAGACGAGACATGTGGCGGAACAGTGATAAATGAACGTGGAGGTTTATATCATAAAAAACGATAAAATACAATAAATGAATAGGGTATATGAAAGGTGGAGGTGGGGCGCAGTGAACACGTGGAGCGAATGACGAGGATGCACGGGAAACTGGTGGAAAGATGACGTGGAGCTACAGGGTTGGTGATGCGGCGAGGTTTTGATACAGACCGTTCGATCGTTGGGGAAAATCGACGGTGAAAGCGTGACGATGAACCATGAAATGGTGGGCCAGGGAGAGTGCGGACTATTGTTAACACCCATGCAACTTCGGAGAATAGCCATCGTCGGATGCAGCGCGCAGGATCGGACGGTGATGATGAATTCCGCTACCCGACTTTTGACTGAACAATAATGCGCGAAATTGGCGGTTTTAGGAATCGTACATGAGGACACTTGTCATGCGATCTATGGAATCGCTGGCCCCGTGGAGAATACCGCCCTCTCAGCAATGGTGGTGCGGAATGAAACTGCTGGTTTCGCAACGGGTACGGGCGCGGGGACCACCACGGTAAGCACGGCTCCGCTCTGTCGATTTGTTTTTGATCGGACAGCTCCAGACGTGCCCGAAATCTTTGACGATAAGCTCCTGCCTGTCCGGCACACGGTTTTGCGCCCGGGTCATGTGAGAATCCAAACAAAGGGGCTAATACTGTAGGGGCTAGGCCCGATATGTTTTTAAATGCAGATCTTAACCTTTGCAGAGTGTATTTTTCGGGCGGAAAAGGGTAGCGATAGGCAGAAAATGGGGTTTTATGGCCACGACGGGGGATTTAAACAGATTTAAACAGATCTGCAAGTTAAAAACTTGAATGGAGGAGCTAATGACCACAAAATAAATGTAGGGGTTGATATGTACAACATCGGCTCCATCTGGGGACGGCATGTTCATCCTTGGACATGTCGAGGACTTGCAGACCCTTGATTATCTTGTATGTAGATTCCGCCCTTCAGCCCTTTTGCTTTTTCTTCAAAACTCATTAGCACACATCCCTTATTAAAATAAAAACTGAAACAAAGTCTATATACAATATAATACAACAGGCATACTCTGCCCGAATCAAAATTGAAAGTAGGGCTTTAGGAATTGGCCGTTCACAGGGGCATCTAACAAGTCACCCTGCAAATTTTCTAAAATAAATGTATTATTGCCTTTTAGCTCCATAATCTTAAATGGGCCAAACCAAAGTGGATCAAATTTAGCATGTTTTCCCTTTTCAACGCTCTAGATATCCCATCTGAGAACCAGATCACCAAATCGAAATTTCCTGTCTTTTGCATTCTGATCAAAGATGTTTTTCATTTTCTCTTGATACTCCGCTAATCTCTGATTCACTTGGCTCCGTGTTTCCTCCAATTCTACCAGTTGGTTAATTCTTCTGACCATGTCATCTGGTTCTTCCTGACCTTCCTGCATGACACGTGCCACTGGCAAAGCCAATTGCACAGGAAACACAGCTGCTCGCCCATATACCAGTTCATAAGGAGATTTCCCAGTTGCTCTCTTGCTAGTTACTCTATTCGCCCATAGAGCAAATTTCAATTGGGAATCCCAATTCTTTTGATTCTCATTAATTGTCTTCTTCAAGGCCCTCACCAGAGTTTTGTTGGAATATTCTACCAAGCCATTCCCTGGTGGATAGTAAGCTATGGAGTGATTTAATGCAATATTATACTGCTGGCAGAAATTTACAAATTTATTGGACTTGAAGGCCTGTGCATTATCAGTTACAATTTTAGCTGGACAGCCAAGCCTGGATATGATGTTCTCTTCCATGAATTTGATGATTACAGCATCTGTAGCATTTCTCGCAGGTATGGCTTCCACCCACTTTGTAAAGTAATCTGTTGCAGTCAATATCCATTTATGTTGGCCACTTGAAGGGGGATGTATTTCTCCAATAAAATCCAATCCCCATTGCTGAAATGGTTCATCTATATGAACTGGAATTAGGGGCAAAGCAGGCAGCTTTTGTCTCTCAGCAAATTTTTGACACTTATCACATGCTCTAACCCAATTGAAAACATCTCCAAATAATTTAGGCCAATAAAAACCAGCTCTCAGTATTTTATGTGCTGTGGCCTTCCAACTGTAATGACCTCCACAAATTCCCTCATAAAACTCCACCATTATATTTTCTACTTCATCCTCTGTGAGGCACAATAATAGTATGCCTGAAGGATCTCTCCAATATAACTGACCATTGGCAACTATATACTTTTGTGATTTCAACCTCAAAGCCCTGTATTTTGATTTATCACAGCTGGGTGGACAGTTGAGTGTTAAAAGATATTCAACTATTTCTTTGTACCAAGGACTAGTGAGATACTTTAGATGTGCTTTTTGAGTGGATTTTTCCAGTCCTTGCTGGCCTTTTTCATTTTCTGACTCTTCACTTGCAATCATAGATAAATTAATGCCCAAGGCTTGATGATTTGATTCAGATAACATTTTAGCAAGTCCCTATCCTTTAATCAACCTAGTAGGTCTGATGTCCAAATCATATTCTTGTATTTTTGCAATCCATCTTCCCCTTTTACCTTCACTGTCTCCTTGAACAAGGATATCTTTGACAACTGCTATAGGAACGTACGCAGTAATGTGGGACTGCAAAACATATGTTCTAAAGGCTTTGAGGGACTTCACCAGGGCATATGCCTGCTTCTCAAGTATGTTATACTTTAATTCTGCATCATGTAATACCTGGCTAAAAAAGGCTATTGGCTGCTCATATCCATCTTCATTTTTCTGCAACAGGACTCTGACTACTGTATGAGGTGAAGCAAATGAAAAGATCATAAATGGATTTGTATAATCAGGCCCAGCTAGCACAGGAGCTTCAGAAAATTCCTGTTTTATTCTGGTGAATGCATCTCTAGATTCCTGAGACCATTTTACTTCATTATTCTTTTTCAACATATCAGTTATATGCTTAACTATCTCAGCATAGTTAGGAATAAATCTTCTCAGGAAATTGATTCGGCCTAGAAACACCTGCACTTCCTTCTTATTCCTGGGTAAAGGAATACTGTTTATAACTTCAACTCTCTTAGGGTCTATTTTCACACCGTCTTTAGTTACAATGTGCCCTAAGAGTTTTCCCTCATCTAATGCAAATAAATATTTTTGAGGATTGAGGGAAAGACCATACCTTCTGCATTTTTCAAAGGTTCTCTGCAAGTGCTGAATGTGCTCAGTATCATCCTTTGAAAATACTGTGATATCATCCAGATATACCACCAGAAACTTGTCCTGATCTCCAACAAAAGCTATGTCCATTGCCCTCTGAAAAGTAGCTCCTGCATTAATTAGCCCAAATGGCATCCTGGCATACATAAATGTACCCCATGGTGTTGTAAATGCAGTTTTCTTCTGTTCCTCTGGGAAAACAGCCACCTGATTATAACCAGAAAACCCATCCATCATTGACATTCTGGAGGCTCCGACCACTTTCTGTAGAATGTGGTCCATCTTACGCAATGGATAATTATCTTTTAAAGATGCTCTATTTAAGTTTTTGAAATCTACACACAACCTTATTTCTCCATTTTTCTTTCGAACAGGAACAAGGTTTGCTACCCATTCTGAGTATCTCAATGGCACAATTATTTTGGCCTTCAGCAACATTTTGATTTCTTGAGAAGAAGAGGGCGGATAATCTTCTGCAGAATATTCAGGGATTTCAGCACGAACTGATTTCCTCTCTTTCCAAACTCTTTTATGAATGATATTCTCTGGGTCAGACACGTAAGGTGTCTTTGACTGAGATGAATTTGATCTCAAGTGTGGCTTGCGAGGAGCCAGGACTACCAATAGATTTATGAAATAAATAACAGTGGAGTCGCCAAGGTGAGAGATATGCAACTCTTCAACTCTCTGCGCTTACCTGATTAGAGAGTGAATATGATTTTTCGAGGCCCAGGGAAATTGATATTCTTAAATTCGTCCCCGACAACGGCGCCAAAAAGATGTTGTCGACAATTATTGTCTACCCTAGAGACAGCCTAGAGTTGCCATAGACCAGTGCCTAGGACATCTTATCATAGCAAGGAGCTCATAATATAGCTTGGGTTGTCAATCCAAAAGCTCTCTTGCTATCTCTTGTAAAACAAGGAAATTAATTGAAATGGGACCAGACTCTCTCAGAAGCTGATACAGAGATAAGAATAATGTAGGAACAACATGCAGAACCTCAATACAAAAGCATCAGACAGTTAAGAGACAACTTACTGCAAAGAGGGCCAATTCAAATAATATGCCACAGAAATCAAATATCAGAAAGTGAATGTAGTGAAGAAGACATGAAGGAGATACTAGTTAGCATGAAGTTGATACCCAGATACACAACAGAACCACATATGGGCTTATTAATCTAAGAATCCATACATGAAAATGGCGTTTTAAAAGTACCCTCCTCAAGTAACTAATATAGCAGAAAATATGGATGAAAAGAACATGGAACAGTATATCATGCCTGGGCCTATTTAAAGCGCTTAACTAATCCAAATAAGGGCATCAACTAGGATGAATCCTTACTTAAAATTAGTGAGCCACTCGCACTCCAGAACAATGATACAAGAAGTTAAATGTAATGGAATGAGATTTTATATTAACACATAAGAGAAAATTACATACTGTGGAATACCAAAGACCAGAATCCTCATTGTAGATATAACTCCTCCTCACTGAGACCCTACGGGCTCTGAGCCTTCATACAGAAGTGTTACAAGATGTATACAAGAACTTCTCACTGCACAGTTTTCTGATAGAAATCTGGAACCCTCACAATGTCTTTTTTCCTCATTTTTATAAGAGAAACCGAAGGCTCTAGAGAATGAGGTAGGTGATATACATTTAATGATCTAATTTAAAACAAATTTGAAAGAAAAACCCGCCTATGCTATTTGACGGTGCTGAACTGGTGCAAGTACTCTGCTGCTATTTTATGGAATAAATGTTGAGGATGAAAATGTCCTCATAAACAGGACATAAAGAATAAAATATACAAATGTTCTATACTTGACTGAAAGAGAAAAATTTGCTGCAATAAAACCTTGAGGTTGCTTGTATTTGTGCATGGTACTCTCGCCCCCTTGAGCCCCGAACTGGAATTTGTATTTTTCAATGCCGGACGCTGAGCTCTTCGATTTTCTGTTGATATTCTTCGTAACCTCATTTATGTTTTCAGCTACCAGAATCTGCCCCCTTTGAATTGCTCTGTAGGGTTCAATGGATTTATTTCTATTTCCATTAATGAAGTCATATCACAGCAACTACCCCAGCTTGCCTCTTAAATTTCTTCCTCGGAGACTGTCAATGGCGGTGCTCTTGACCTCTGTGATGGAGGCAGTGAATAAAAGTAGCTTCTTCTTAATCTAAACCTGCAAAACCCGCAAATACATTAGAGGAAAAACCAGACGCAAGGGTGGTGGAGGGAGACGTGACTATGGAATTGAGGATGAAGACTGGGAAAAATGATGAGGGGATGCAGGGTTGCGGAGAAATTATAGTGGAGCAGTGGTGGATGAGCCAAGCGGAGACAAGACATGTGGCGGAACAGTGATAAATGAACGCGGAGGTTTATATCATAAAAAACGATAAAATACAATAAATGAATAGGGTATATGAAAGGTGGAGGTGGGGCGCAGTGAACACGTGGAGCGAATGATGAGGATGCACGGGAAACTGGTAGAAAGATGACGTGGAGCTACAAGGTTGGTGAAGCGGCGAGGTTTTGATATAGACCGTTCGATCGTTGGGGAAAATCGACGGTGAAAGCGTGACGATGAACCATTAAATGGTGTGCCAGGGAGAGTGCGGACTATTGTTAACACCCATGCAACTTCGGAGAATAACCGTCATTGGATGCAGCGAGCAGGATTGGACGGTGATGATGAATTCCGCTGCCCGAATTTTGACTGAACAATAATGCGCGAAATGGGCGGTTTCGGGAATCGTACATGAGGACACTTGTCATGCGATCTATGGAATCGCTAGCCCCGTGGAGAATACCACCCTCTTAGCAATGGTGGTGCGGAATGAAACTGCCGGTTTCACAACGGGTACGGGCGTGGGGACCACCACGGTAAGCACGGCTCCGCTCCATCAATTTGTTTTTGATCGGACGGCTCCAGACGTGCCCGAAATCTTTGACGATAAGCTCCTGCCTGTCTGGCACATAGTTTTGCGCCCGGGTCATGTGAGAATCCAAAAAAAGGGGCTAAGACTGCAGGGGCTAGGCCCGATATGTTTTAAAATGCGGATCTTAACCTTTGCAGAGTGTATTTTTCGGGCGGAAAAGGGTAGCGATAGGCAGAAAATGGGGTTTTATGGCCACGACGGGGGATTTAAACAGATTTAAACGGATCTGCAAGTTAAAAACTTGAATGGAGGAGCTAATGACCACACAATAAATGTAGGGGTTGATATGTACAACACTATCCATGCACTGAAGTTAACCGATGTATTCTTTAGTTGATTAATGAGTATATAATTAGTGAATTAATTAATAATTAATTCACACCACTCTCACTAATTGTATCAATTAGTTAAACTGAATACAAATAGCTCAACTATGTTTAGATTAGTTAAACTGAATACAACTCCACTAACTTCCTCAATCAACTCCACCAAACTCTGTCACATGAGTTCTAACTGAAGTATCCATGCAATAGCTCCACATAACCCTCAGGAATAGAGTAATTCCTTCTGTCAGCTCCTGTGCCACATCTGTGCACTTAACTGAAGTGCTCCAAGAGAATAAGATAATGTTTAGAGTCTAAATATTATTAAGAGCTAATAATATTTGACATATCTATTTTTAGACTGGCAATCTAAAAATAGATTCCGCCCAATATTTCTAAAAATAGAAGTCCATATATTTTTTCCAACTTGACCAACCATCCACAAATAGCATCCTGCAACTCATAGAACATGATCCATATGTCTAAAAATAGACATAGTCTAAAAATAGACTTTGCGCCTAAAATAGCCTGCGGGCCCACTTAGTGAAGGCGACTTCTTTCCACTAAGCTCATCATCTTGTTGCAATCTCAACACTCCCTCTCAACAAGATAAGGATTATCTGCCACCCCTATCCTGCCTCTGTGGTATTCGAATTTTCTCCTAGTGAGCGCCTTCGTCAAGATATCAGCATCTTGTTCCTCCGTTGGAATGTATGAAAGTAACATGATCTTCCGCTGCACACAATCTCTGATATGATGATACCGAATGTCAATGTGTTTAGATCTATCATGAAATACTGGATTAACCGAGAGTTTGATGCAACTCTGATTATCACAATAAATCACAGTAGGCTCTAAGTGTGAAACGAACAACTCGACCAGGATCTTCCTCATCCATATAGCCTCACATGCAGCCAAACTCGCTGCCATATACTCGGCCTCTGCTGAACTGAGTGCCACGGATCTCTGCTTCCTGCTGTACCAAGAAACTGCTGTTGACCCGATACTTAAAATCCCTCCAGATGTGCTCCCTGCCCAATCTGCATCCGTGAAGCCACATAGCTTCACCTCATCCGACTATCTGTACCACAATCCATATCCCGATGTGCCTCTGAGATATCTCAATACATGCTTCCCCGCCTTCCAAAAGAGCTTGGTAGGCTTAACTATAGCTTGTGAAAGCTGGTTAACTGCATAGCATATATCGGGTCGTGTATTGAACAGATACATAAGCGACCCCACCAACTGTCGATAAACAGTGGCATCCACTACCTCCGCTGAACTAGCATCCTCCTTCCTCCATCCAACAGGAAGAGGAGTATCAACAGGCTTGCAGCCATGCATGTTGAACTTCTCCAGTATCTCCCGGGTATACTTACCCTGAGAAACAAACATTCCACCACTGTGCTGCCAAATTTCCAATCCCAGGAAATAATGATGGAGGCCCATGTCCTTCATCTCAAACTATTTTGCAAGATCCTCCTTGCATGAGAGTATCAACAGCTCATCACCTGTCAAAATCAAATCATCTACATAAAGTACAATGATTAGCAACTTACCCTCCACCACAATCTGGTATAGGTTAGGATCCGCCTCACTCTTGGAGAATCCAAGTCCGGTGAAATAACTGTCTATCCGTGTGTACCAAGCACGAGGTGCTTGTTTCAACCCATACAACGCTCTCTTGAGCCTGCACACATGCGACTCGCTGCTGAAGATCTCGAAACCTTCGGGCTGCTCTATGTACACCTCCTCCTCAACGACTCCATTGAGGAACACAGTCTTCACATCCATCTGATGAATGTGCCACCCCATCTGCGCTGAGAGAGCAAGAGTCGTCCGTATGGAAGAATACCTTGCGACAGGTGCAAAGGTCTCCTCATAATTGATCCCCTCAATCTGTGAAAAGCCTTGGGAAAAAAATCTTGCCTTGTACTTCTCCACACTCCCGTAACCTCGCCACCTTCACTTTGAAGATCCATCTCGAACCCACCACCGATTTCCCTTCCTACGCCTTGGGACAATCTCCCATGCAATCGTTTCCCCGACAATCGAATCAGTGCTCTTCCACCATGGCATCTATCATGCGTGGTCCTCCACAACTTCTCAGTCAGATGGCTCGTCATGATACACTTGCTCATAAGAGCCATGTATCCAGTATACCGGTCAGGTGACTGTCTCTGTCTGCGCTGTGATGTAGGTGCTCCTACAACCTTCTCTTCATCTTGAGCCAGTCGCTCAGCTTCTGTAGTGCGCTTCCGCCCTCTGATGGTTGGCGCTGCCTGAGTGGTCTCTTCCACTCCATGAACCTCCTCTTGTGGCTAATACACATCCTGAGACTCATCCTTAGGAACTAATAGCTCCTCCTCTGCATGCAAGTGTAACTCCGTCTCAAGCGAACACTTCATGGCTTTCTCCTCCTTAAATTTGATATCCCGTTGCACAACAGTCTTGCGACTGTCTGGAAAATACACACGATAGTTGTGGGGCGTATCAGTGTACCCCACAAATATCCCAACCTCCGCAGTCGGCTCCAGCTTCTTCCTGGCATCCTTTTTCAGATGAATGTAAACAGGTGAACCAAAAATCCTCAAATGGGAAATATCAGGCCTCTTACCAGAAATGCTCTCTGGGTGTTCTCATGCCAAGTATCCTCGTGAGGACAACGTTTTGCTTATGATCTGACGGATTGCATGCCTCCACCCACAAGTGAACGGGTAGGCCCTCATCATGCTACATCACCCATGCAGCACCCACGATCATTTTGTTCTTCCGCTCAGCAACCCTGTTCTGTTGTGGGTTATGGGGTGCTATGAGCTCTCTCTGAATTCCTTCTACGCTGCAAAATTCCTTGAATTCAGCAGAGATGAATTCACCACCATTGTTGCTCCTAAGAGCCTTCACCTTCTTCCCCGATTCTTTCTCAACCAGTGCCTTAAACTCACAGAACTTTGAGTATGTCTCGCTCTTCTTCTGCATGAAGAAGATCGAGCACTTATGAGAAAAATCATCAACAAATATCACATAATACCTGTGCTTTGCTGTCGAAGCTATTGAGAAAGGTCCACACACGTTTGTGTGAATTCTCTCAAGGATCGTCATGGCGAGACTATCCTTCTCGTGAAAGGTGGCTTTCACAAAATTTCCCAAGGTACACCCCTTGCACTGATATGACTGCGCAAGAGTGCCTTTAGGAAGCCCAGTAGAGATCTGCTGCAGTATCTTCAAATCTCCATGGTGAAGGTGGCCCAATCTTTGATGCCACAACTCGCCATCATCCCAGCTCACCACTCCTTCTGCCTTGCCTGCCATTGCTGCACATCCATGTACCTGCAATTGATAAAGGTTTTGAACTCGAACGCCTATCCTCCGGGTCTCACTAGTTGCCTTACTGCGCAGGAAAGCCTTTCCCTCGCTTTTGACAACATCATATCCCTTGTCTTCTAACATCGCCACAGAGATAATATTCTTCTTCAATCCTGGAACGTGCATCACTTCCTTCAATCTGAAGGGTTTACCAGACTCCCTCTCAAAGGAAATGGTACCGATACCAGTCACACTGTATCTATCATCATCGCTCATCTCGATGTGCACTCCAAGATCTTTCTCATCCAGATCAGTAAACAAATCTCGATCTCCTGTCATGTGAAAAGACGCACCACTGTCCAGAAACCACACTGATCCCGACACACTTGAGACCAAGCATGCGATCAACGAAAAATCCAGCTCAAAATACGAGGCTAAGGCCTCTCCAGCTGCTGTCCCAGCAGCCTGCTTATTTTTCTTCTTCTACGGACAATTTGTGGCATAATGTCCGTGTTGGTGACAGTGAAAGCACTTCACCTTGGACATGTCCTGCTTCTTGCCTTTCGCACCGGAATGAGAAGCTTTCTTGCTCTTCCCCTTCTTTTCTTTGGCAACCAAAGCGCAATTCTCTTCATCAGAGTTCTTTGATGACGATCCGTCCCTGGTACTCCGCCTTATCTCCTCTTGCACAAGATCCGACCAAAGTCGCTCCCATCCTGGCAATTTCTCCTGACCATTGACAGAGTCCTGATAGGAATGCCAACTCTTCGAAGCCCAAGGAGAGCCAAGCTCACCAAGTCCTCATCATCTACAGTCACCCCCATACTTCCCAGCTCATCCCTGCATTGGATGAACTTCGTGAGGTACTTGGGCATACTGTCGCCTTTCTCCATCTTTATGTTTCTGAGTTTATCCTTGAGCGCCAACTTCCTCTGGTCGCTCTTGCTTTGGAATAATTTTTTCAAGGCTTTCCAGATCAGGAATGGAGAAGCCTTACCATGCAGGCTGGATACTATGTGATCCTTCACGCCCTCCAACAGAATCATTCGACACTTTTCTGTCTTCTTTTGCCAAGCCTCAATTACGGCAACATTTCTAGAAGTAGGCTTTGGGACTTCAGCATCTATGAACTCCTTCAACCCATTTTCATCTCGCACCGCCTCCATCCTGTCCTTCCATGCAATATAATTCGAGCTGCCCTCAAGGGCATACTCCAATCGCAATCCGTTGAAATACATCTCAACTTCGACACCAAGAAAACACTGCTGCAAATTCGAATTCCACCAGCACAAAACTCAACCGCTTCAATGTTTTGCAATTGCTCCAATGATCAATAATGCTCTGATACCATGTAGAAAATTTGAATAACTGAGATATTATTCACCGAGATTCTCTTGATCACACACTATTTTAGCTTCATGCATAATACATAATCTCTTCTACCATTGATCATCACATGCGGAAATAAAATCAATTGCATGCATACATTAAAACCACAAACAATCACACATATGAACACAGTATTTAATGGGAAAGCTTAAAGATGAAAACCCCCAACTATCTGTATATTATATGTCATGGAGATCATGTAACAATCATAGTACAAAATATCCTCACAAGCTCTCATGCACACCCTCAATTGCTACACACTATCAAGCTAGATCTAGCAAAGCTCATGCTGCAACCCTTAGCCACTTGATAGCTAGCCTCTATTGCGTTTTCAAGGCTATGGGATGGCTTCATTAAATAGATAACCACCTGGCCTGAACTGCGCAATCCTCATGGGCTTACTCCACCTATCTGTGTGTTGCAAATAGCAACTGTATAGTCACAACCGATAGTTAACCTGCTCTTTCACCTATTCCTGCACTGGTCTCCACTGAAACTGTCCATGCACTGAAGTTAACTGATGGATTCTTTAGTTGATTAATGAGTATATAATTAGTGAATTAATTAATAATTAATTCACACCACTCTCACTAATTGTATCAATTAGTTAAACTGAATACAAATAGCTCAACTATGTTTAGATTAGTTAAACCGAATACAACTCCACTAACTTCCTCAATCAACTCCACCAAACTCTGTCACATGAGTTCTAACTGAAGTATCCATGCAATAGCTCCACATAACCCTCAAGAATAGCGTAATTCCTTCTGTCAGCTCCTGTGCCACATCTGTGCACTTAACTGAAATGCTCCAAGAGAATAAGATAATGTTTATAGTCCAAATATTATTAAGAGCTAATAATATTCGACATATCTATTTTTAGACTGGCAATCTAAAAATAGATTCCGCCCAATATGTCTAAAAATAGAAGTCCATCTATTTTTCTCGACTTGACCAACCATCCACAAATAGCATCCTGCAACTCATAGAACATGATCCATATGTCTAAAAATAGACATAGTCTAAAAATAGACTTTGCGCCAAAAATAGCTTGCGGACCCACTTAGTGAAGGCGACTCCTTTCCACTAAGCTCATCATCTTGTTGCAATCTCAACATTTCTCAGCATTGAATTGAAGGCAGTACGATCATTGAACTTTGTTGAACTGAACCTTTGGTTTCCATACCACACTTGGTCTTTATTACCGCTGCATATTTCACTCTTAATACGTGTATCCACCGTGGGACCTCCATATGCCACACTGCCTCTAGATATAATGATTCCTCCACCATTATTTCTGCCTGCAGAATTTCAGGTTTGGTGAGCAGACTAAATTCTTCTGATAGTGAGCGTGATAAAAAGATCTCAGAAGTCCCCTCACCAACTGCGCTCCTCCCTGTCATGTCTCCTCCCCTCTGCGGTCACGCTACCTCCTCTACGCTAACGGTGCTCCTAGTTGGTATTAGCTCAACATGCTTGACCCCTCACCTCATAGTTATTGTGGTTTCTCACCCTTCGTGGGCTTGTTACCAGGCATTGGTTTCTATACCACTATTTATAATAAAACAATCACACCGGTTGTCATACCACCGGTCCTCCATCACTCCAGCCTTGATCTTCTTTTATTACTTTTGCTCCATCCTCTGTCAATGGTCATAGGGTATTTGAATGGAGAACCTGCTGCTTAGCCCAGTATTTTAGGAAGTGAAATATTCGTTATAATTTATTATTCAATATCAGTTGCTTGCATGTACGGAGAACTTAACCCGGATGTTGATACATCATCAAAGGAATGGCTCCGAAGGGCAGAAGCCTAAAATTTTCTCTATCGATGAATGAAGAGATTCCATTCCCTTGGGAAAGGAATTAATTAATTTGAAGCGTGCGGATGAGGATAAATGTTTTCACGTGGGCTAGTAATATTACTTACGTAATAATTCATTTGGGAACAAAAAAACCCCACAGGAAATGGTGTGTCTTTGGGTAAGGAACGTAGAGCAGAGAGCGATAGTCGCTACAAGGAAAAGACCCTCTAGCGGATGTTTTTGAGGAACCCCACAAAAAAATACCCCATACATCCGTGTCTAGCGGAGGTTACTAGAGGAGGTTGGCAAGCGGAGGGTTTTGCGGATGTTTTCCGCTCGGTGCACTTATCATTAAACATCGCACCGATGCTCTTGAAACTCGAAAGCACTGGTGTGCACAAAACATTGGTACACCGGACACCATGCACTCCGTACACACCCGCCCGGTACATCGTATTATTGTAGAGCACCAGTGCTTCACAAATTTCCACACCAGTGCATTATAAAACATCGCGCCAAAATCGAAACCGCCTGGTGCGTTATTAAGAAACCGCGCCGGTGCATCATAAAACAACGTGCCAAAACACAAACCAACCAGTGCGTTTGTAAGAAATAGAACCGGTGCGCCTATAAACCACACGCACCGGAAAAGGGTAAAATAAAGAAAAAAATTACAGAAAAAAACTCGTATTTTTTCATTTTTTCAGTGCTCCTGAGCTCTCAATTACCGGTGCGCTCTAACATAGAAAGGCCCAGTGCGCACAAAACATTGGCGCACCTGACACTGTGCGCAATGCACACACCCGCCCGAGGCATCCTATTACGGTAATGCACCGGTGCTTCACAACTCTTCCGTGCCGGTGCATCATAAAACACCGCGCCAAAACAGAAACTTGTCAATGCGTTCTTATCCAAAAGCACCAGTGCGCATATAAAATGCACGCATCGGAATAGCATTAAATAAATAAAAAAATTACGGCAAAAAAATTGGTGATTTACGACTATTCCACACGGTGCTTTACGAATATTCCACCCCGGTGCATCATCAAAACATCGTGCCAAAACTGAAACATCCCGGTGCGGTGTTAGGGAACTGCCCCGGTGCATCAAAAACAACGCGGCAAATCTGACACCGCTCGGTGCGATTGTAAGTAAGCGTACCGATGCACCTATCAAACCCCGCGCACCAGAACAGGGTTTTAAAAAAAAAAAAAAAATTACCGCCAAAAAACCACATTTTTCACTTTCCTCAGTGCTCCAGAGCTCTCAACCACCAGTGCCATTTCCCCTTCTCTGAGCTGCCCTGACATCGGTGCTCCCATTGCACCCATTTCATGCACTGCTGCTGTGCATTGGCCACCAATATCCAGCTTGCATTTTGAAAAACGGTGGGCAAATTTTATTTTGCAAATTCTACAGCCAATATGCCTCCTTGACGGCGAAATGTATAGGTATTTTTCTTGTTTTTCCATAATTAAGCTTTTTAGTAGATTATAATTTGAAATAAACTTAAAATAACCATTAAAAAATAAATAAAAAATTGTCGCGCGGTGCACCTGAGCCGTTCGGCTCGCACCGGATAGCGGTGCTGCATGTAAAATTTACAGGTCGCACCGCCACCAGTGCTAACGGTATCCGCACCGTTTCCGGGGCAGTACCGAAAGGTGCCCCACATTATTTTAAATTAAAAAAATAAAATGCGGTGCGCTCATTTAGCCAGGCGCACCATTGACCATGGGAATAACAGTGCGGTGTGTTGACTAAATTATCCGCCCCGGTGTCTGTCAGCGCACCGCGTTTGGCATTGCAAAAGGGTCAACGGCCGGGTAAAAGATCACACCATCGAATATGTAATTGTCAAGAAGTCGGTGCGCTGACACGACTATATGCTCCGGGGTGTATATTTCAGTCAGCACACTGCTATTCTGACATCAGATATAGTCAACGGTGCTTGAAAAAATTTCAGCTGCACCGAGGCCGGTGCATTGTATTTCATTTTGGGCACCGCCACTGGTGCGCTACAAACAGAAGCCGCACCGGAACCAGTGCGTGACTGTTTTTGTGGCGCATCAACTGGTCTGTTTTTTTTTTCAAAAAAAAAATATATATGTATATTCCTAAATACATGTATGTTTTAATATTTTTTTTTTTAAAATTTAATATGTCAATGATTCAGATAGAAGAGGAGGAATAGTATCAACAACAGGCGAAACAATATGAGATGATTCGCCAGTGGGAGACATGAGAGAGGGATAGAGATGCATACCCTCGCCTTATTACAACAGATAGCCAGGGGATCCTAAGGTAGGTAGGCCCCCTCAAGTTCTATGAGGAGGCTACTTCCCTAAAGGTCCATAGTGTGTTTTTGAGATATCTTATCCGTAGGTGGAATGCCCACTGACAGGCTTTCCAGGTTGGTCTTGACCAGTGGTACACACCTACTGAGGAGGATATTTATTTTATTACAGGACAATTGAGGAGAGGGGTGGATTTTCCCTCATTCCGAGAGGTTCCAGCTAGTTGTGTAGTAGGGAGTCAGTTAGTTTACTCCCAGAGATACATTAGAGCACATGTACTGTCTCCTTCAGATTTTCAGGTACCTGGAGGTCAGTTACGTACAAGTGCATTTGGTAGACAGGATGTGTAGTGCCTCTCACTTATCATTTGACCATTTCACACAACACTAGTGATGGGCAACGCATTAGTTTCACAATTTATATTATGTTGATTCTTTAGTACAAGAGCCACGTCTTGTTAGGTAGTTTGCCATTTTTTTTGCGGCAGTTTTGTACGACCTTAGATAGATGTCGTGCTCATGGACAAGGGAGGGTCAAATTCCCTGTTGCTTCAGAGCTATTTTGTTTATTTTTTGAGAGGTTTCCAGAGATGAGGCCTAGTTTTGTTCGACAATCTCGTAGGCCAATGTTGGAGGCTCGGATGCACATGTGGGGGCAGATGATGCCCAAGAGGGGAGATACTATGTTTCCATCCAGGATATCGCATGATGCACTGGACTTACTAGCCAGTGTTGACGATCAACTGCATCCCTTCATTATGGTCCCATGCCCTTATGACAGATTAGATTAGCGAGGGTGTGCCAGCATCCTCTTCACAGATGATGAGCCTCCAGATGATAGAGGTAATATTACTATTTTATTTATATTTATTCTAACATGTTCTTTAACTTTTTTTTATTAAATTGTGTAATGAAATTGTCTAATTATTGTTGTGTACTTGTATATATTTTACATACATTGGCTCTTTTGATGGTGAGGAGATGCCAGAACCACCACATGATCTAGGTGTGGATCCTGATGATGATCAGGACATGGCCGATGCCGAGGATCATGATCAGGATGAGGCCGGTGCAGAGGGACATCCTCCTGCCGGTGCACCAGTACCGCCTTTTGCTATGCACGGTTGACCTATGACTAGATATAGGATGGAGTTGGGCAACCAACTCAGTGCGTTGATTGTTGAGGCGGGCATCAGGCCCCCTCATTACAGAGACATACAGGCCGATGATAGGCTATTACATATGTGGAGAGGCATGTCGCGTGACATGTACAACCTGATGCAGCATGTCGTAGGAGGTACGACATCTGTTACGTCACTGAGGAGGACTGTTGCACGTTATAGGCGTAGTCGAGCTGCGGCACGTGATGGACAGTCTGCGAGCAGCGGCTCATCATATCATGATCGTTCACCTCGCGTCGCACCTGATGAGCATGAGGCTCCACTAGCAGCATTTAGCAGTCATCATGGAGATGAGGCTGGACCATCGGCCACGTCCAGTCAGCAGCCTGCAATATCCATCAGTACTAGTCATGATCATGAGCAGGCTGGACCATCGACCGTTGAGGCTGCACTATTGACTGAGCATGCCTCCACTTCTTCTTATATTGATGTTGTACGACCACCAGCTGATGCATCCATCAGTAGTAGTCATGATCATGAGTAGGTTTGACCATCGACCGTCGAGGCTACACCATTTACTGAGCAGGCCTCCACTTGTACTTCTATTGATGTTGTACTACCACCAGCTGATCTATGACATTTATATTACAGTTGTATATATATATATATATATATATGGTCCATGTATTTTATGTTCATGTTGCAGTTGTACTTAATTTACATGTTGGTGATCATTATGATGTGCATATTGTTAGGTCATGTTAGATATGTTTATTTAATGTTTAGTTTGCAGATAGATGTGTATATGTGATAGCACGAGTTATTTGACATGAGATGTATATTTGATGTTTGTGTTGTGATGATGTTAATATATAATGTTAATTTGATGTTTGAATGTGTTTTTTAGTCGAATATGATGTTTGTACGATGGTTATCATGATCGTGATGATGTTTATTAATTAATTTAATATTAAATGACCATCATATTTATTAAATATTATGTCGTGATTGTAATTTAAATTTAAATTTGTATGTAAAATTGTAAAATTGTATTTGTATTTGTAATTGTAATTGTATGTAAAATATTTAATGTAAAGTTTTAATTGTAATTGTAATATTTAATTTATTGTGAAATGGTTGTAATTGTATATATGAAAAATTGTAAAATTGTAATTGTATGTAAAATTCTAAAAATTTAATTGTAATTGTATGTAAAATATTTGTAAAATTGTAATTGTAATTGTAAATGTAATTCTATGTAAAATTGTAAATGTAATTTTATGTAAAATTGTAATTGTAATTGTAATTGTAATTGTATGTAAAATATTTGTAAAATTTTAATTGTATTAATGTGAAAATTTTAATTGTATTAATGTGAAATGATTTTATTAAAATATTTAAATTTGTAAATTTGCAAATAATTGTAAAATAACAAATCTAGAATAATATGATTTTTTGTAACATAATAAAGCTTAGAAAATAGTGAAAATAAATTCATGTACTTTAGAATTATCATTATTTTATTATAATCTTACATACAAAAAAAAGAACTTTATATAGTTCGGTGCGCTTATCATCATAACATGCACCGGTGCGTCGTATTGCTCAGATGCACTGGTGCTTCACAACTCTTCTGCACCAGTCACGAATAAATGCAAATAAAAAAAGTGGAACTCTATTTTCTTTAAGTGAAAAAAAAAAAAAAAAAAAAAAAAAAAAAAAAAAAAAAAAAAAAAAAAAAAACCCCAATTTGAAAATGGAAAACATTTTCGAAAATCTAATTTCATGTAAAATAATTAAATACTAAACACTTTTCATTATTTCACTATTTTTTGCTAAAATTTTCAAACCTATATATCATATGAGACAAAACCCGGAGCAAGAGAGGACGAGGGCACCGTGAGCAAAGAAATACGTTCAAATTACAAGTATTCGTACAACGTCAAACCAAATCTCTCGTGATTCAAACCCCGTATCATATAATTTTAAACCGTCTCTCGATTAAATTCCGTTACTATTATTATTTTTTTTTTGCGCTTTATTTATTTTTTTAATCTACAGTTTTATCCATTTTTACTCTAAACCTTTCATTTTTTTGTTTTTTCCCTTTCTTCTCCCTGTTTCTGTGATTTCATAATTACGGTTTTTCATTTTAGATTGACATCCAACCCATGGGACAACTTGCATAGTCAGATCCCAACCATTCGGCCATTGTGTGAATTTTTGGAAAAAATGGATTTTTCTTTATTGGTGCGCCCTGCGTACCCTAGCGCACTGGTGCACTGTATTATACAGTGCTCCGCGCAAGTACTGTGTAATAAAAAAATTGAAGACAAATTTTCTAAATCAGTGCGCCATATCTGAAATAGGGCATCGGTGCTCCATTTTACGAGGATAGCACCATACGGTCTATTACACTATTTTTGCAGTGCATTTATAATACCCCACGCACCGTATGGTCTATTATACTGTTTTGCGGTGCATTTGTAATACTCCCACGCACCAGTCGCGGTGCGTACCTCATGAAAGGCGCACCGATGTCTTGAGATTTATTTTGTACCTGAAAAGTTGAGAATTTATTTATAAATATATTAATGAATGATATGGTATAAGTTTCATATTGATAAAGAAATGACTGGAAAGAGATCAAGTAACAAAAATACTGATAACACATCAGGAAAAGCAAAAAAGACAAGTTCTTTGTAAATTCTTTATAAAAAAATATTATTTTTGAACTATATGTAAGTAATATGTATTGTTTACTGTGTATCATGTAGAGCCACAAAATGACGAAGCTCGATATGATTATTTCTGATCTAGGACCAAAAGAGCGTAAAAGCTTAATGGAAAAATTGCAAAAGGATGAATCAGGTGAATGAAGAAATACTATCGATCCAATATGAGTTTCTTTTTCTTAATTTTCATTAAAATATACTTAAAATTATTAGATAACATGTTTCAAACAATCTATTAATTCGCATATTTTTAGTGTTCTACAGGGACCAACAACTCAGAAAATGAATGTTGTTCTAAGAAAAGAAAAGAAAAAGAACATGCAAATGAAAATGAATTGCTCCTTAGCTCATCTGGAGTGGTGTTGGAGGTTAACAAAAGGGGGAAAAACTTTTACAAAACTTTGAGGGATCTAAAGGGAACGAATGTATAGACGTTCTTTCCACTTACAATACAAAAACCAATACAATGATTCCAAGAACCAAATTTTATCTAAACTACAGGAAGAGTTTCCAGAGAATTGGTCAATGAGACATGTCAGACTTTTAATAGAAAAAACGTACAAAAAAAAAAAAAAGGAATGAAAAAGTAATATTCCTTTAAATGTTTGTCTAGAATTATTTATAAATATCACTTTTGTTATATTTACTTTTCATATATCAATATAAAAATTAAATATTTTATTATCATGTTACATTTTCAGGAAGATTATGAAAATCTCAAAAGATGAACGAGTTGATATCAGAAATATGCCAGTAGGAATGTCCAAAAAGGTGTACAAGGAGATGGTCAAAGAAATGGACAAAATTGCATCGCAAGAGGAGCCATCTCAACAACAACGTGCTTCAAATGTAATATGTAATCATTGAATTTTTCGATCATTAGGTACAATAAATAAACAATTTAGCATTAAATATTAATTTTCAAGAATTTTCCTGCAGAAAAGAAAAGAAAATGGAACCCATTCAGCACATAAAACAGGACGACAAGGAAGAAAAGGGTTGATCTCTAAGTTTGTGAGTAATTGTTACTTCCTTATAACAACTTAACTAGATTTCATTTTTGTAATTTTTTAGTTGTTTTACAAAAATCATCATTGAATATCTTCAAACAGGTGCTAACATACAAATAAGAACCATCAGACGAATTGATTGAAATTGGATTAAATATGGGTTGTGAGTATATGTTGGCATATCAGAAATTAATTTGTGGAATTTGAAATTAATTCTAGATCCGCATCCTTGTTATTGGTTCTCAACACATGGTAGAAGTTCAAGTTCTGAAATGAGTCGCCCAAATCTGTTATTCTAGAGATCAGCCTTGCAAGCCTTAAGTCCAACAGCTTAGAGTTTGTCACAATAGAGTTAATGATAACATGAGAATCCCCGAATACATTAGCCTCCTTGATGTTTAGCCCTTTAAGAAACTTGAGGCCTTGAAAAAGAGCCAAAGCCTCAGCTTGAATGCTAGAAGAGAGGCCCAAATCCCAGGCAAAGTTGTGAATCATGGTGCCATCTGGATTCAAAATGATACCTCCAACTCCCACCCTACCAGGATTTCCCTTTGCAGCCCCATCAAAAAATAGAGAGTAACTCGAATGGTTTGCCATCCAGCCCTGAAAATCCTTTGCTGTGGCCCTTATTTGCCAATATTTGGGGAGAGAGGTAATACTATCAGCTTTTTGAAATTGCAGGTCAAGGGAAGAGCCCCAAATTATGTCTTGCTGACTTAAATTTGAATCGTCTTTTTGCTCTCTCAGGAACTATTTTAATTGGCATTTTATCTTGACTCCCACAAGCTTGGCATCCTTTTCATAGTTTCTAAAGATCCTTTTATTTTGTTCGAGCCAAATCTGCCAGCAAATTATTTTTGGGAGGGAAGACCAAGCAGTTTTGATAATCTTATTTTTTGGAGGGGGACAAGGGTACCTTTGCAGCCAATTCATGAACAGTTCAGGAATGGAGATTGGAAGAGCGAAGTTGGAGTTCCAAATTCCCAACAGCTCGAACCAAATTTGCGTTGTGAATTTGCACTCAAGCATTAGATGAATAACGCTTTCTTGGTTTTCCTTGCACAGGCTACACCTTGAAGGGCCATGGAAACCTCACTTTTGCAAGTTTTCATTAGTCAATATTTTGCAGTGGCATAACAGCTAGCTGAAATGATCAATTTTGGGTAAGGAGGGATAATGCCATATCCCTTTCCATGGCACTAGGTTCGTAGCTACATGAGGGCGCTCACACAACTTGGCGTAGCCATGAGCCATGATGTAACCTCCAATCTGTGCTCCCCATCCTATTGTGTCCCTTTTTCGAGCCAGTGCTGGTGCCATACCGTGGAGCTTGGATAGCAGCACATCGCGATCATGCAGAAGCTCCGAGGGTGTTTGGATGAGTTTCTAACCAGCCCAGCGTGGACCATGCCAAATGGAGATGTCCCATAGAGAACACAGGCCTTCCTCGTTCATCCATCTGCGCAGTGATTGGAGTGAGTAGCAGTCTCCCAACGGCTCGTATTCATAATCCTATCTCTCCACAACTTAATTCTTTTGCCATTTCCAGGAACCCAATATGCGTGAGATTTGAAGAGAGGGCAGGCTTTGGCACAGAGTTTCAGAAAATGCGAATTTGATTGCGTAAGAGGCTGATCTAGGCAGCGAGAGCGCTTGCCTTTGAAATATTTTCACCATAGAGTTAATTGAGCCCAGCCTGGGTTAGGCGCAATGATTTTCTAGATTATTTTAGCTCCCATTGCATTATTCTGGTTGTAAAGGTTTTTGAAATTCAGACCCCTTTCTAACAGAGGTTTGGATATGGATTCCCAATTGACTAGCGAGATCTTTTTCTCATTCTGTTTGCCCCCCTTCCAAAAAAATTTGCGAATGATCTCCTCCATTTTTCTGAGAATGCCAGTGGGAGCAAGAAGGAAAGAAAACTGAAATAAGGGTAGGCTGTTGAGCACAGATTTGATGAGAACAGGCTTACCAGCAATGTTGAGCCAGGAGAATCCCTAGGCTTGCAACATATTCTTGAATTTCTCCAATTGGGGGATCCAATCTCTGCTGTAGGCTCTTTTGAAAAAAACAGGAAGTCCCAGATACTTGAAGGAAGTCCAAGTAGAGGAGGCAGTGAAGCCAAAGAACCTAGAAATGGACTTAAGCAAGCTGATCAAAGTGTTCCAAAAATAGATGTGGCATTTACCATTGTTTAATATGCTGCCCGAAACCCTGCAAAACTAATCCAGAACTCCTTTAAATCTGGAAGCCATAGTCACAGTAGTAGCCCCCAGCAGCAGGGTGTCATCAGCGAAGAGGGCATGATTGATGTTTTTAACGACTCTTGCTATGCAGAGCCCAGTGATTTCCTAATCCAACATCTTCTTGTCTAAATAAAAGCTAAGGACTAAGGCTTGAAGTACAAAGAGAAGAGGTGAGAGGGGGCACCCCTACCTGAGACCTCTCGTGGCTTTGAAAAAATCGGCAGCTCTACCATTCACTAACGGGGCAATCCAAGGCTCCGAGATGCAAGCCCAGATCCAATTTATAAAGTTCACACCAAATCCAAGCGTATGCAAGACTTTCAGTAGAAAACTATGCCTAACTCGATAAAAAGCATTTGCTAAATCAAGTTTGACAACCATAACTTTTTCATTGTGACTCAGACTGGAATGGATTGCCTCTTGGAATAGAATTAAATTGTCCATAATCTGTCTACCTTGAATGAAACCTCCTTGGTTTTCTGGAATGATTTTGGGGAGGATGAGCTTCAATCTGTTAGCGATTACTTTGGTAATCAGTTTGTATCCAATATTGCAAAGCGAGATCGGGCGAAACCTGTTGAAGGAGTTGGCGCCTTTCTCCTTGGGGATGAGGGAAAGAAAAGTGGAGTTAGTGCTACCACCAATTTTCTGGCATGCTTGAGACTTTAGAACCATTTTGAAGAGGTCTTTTTCCACAAATGACCAGTAGATTTGGAGAAACCTGGTTGAGAAACCGTCCGGCCCGGGGGCTTTTTCGAGGTCCATAGCAAAGAGGGCATCCTTGACTTCGTTCTTGGAGATTTTAGCTTCAAGGAGGAGATTCATCTCGGCTATAATCAAGTAGGAACCTCGTCCATCATATCAGTGTTTTGATCCAGTTCCATCTCCTTGCTATACAGGATTTTGAAGTGAAGGAAGGCTGCTTTTTTGATATTTACAAAGTCTTAGTGAATAATAGTACCATCTTTGATCTCAGTAATGGACTTGGTGCATTTCCTTGACTGAGCTTGCTTGTGAAAAAAAGAGGAATTCCTGTCCCCTGCTTTGAGCCAAAGACTACGGGACTTAAGCCTCCAGTATTCTTCTTCAGCGAGGCAGGACTTACGGTAATTTTGCTGGAGATGGGCTTCTTTGTCTAGAATCTCTTTTGTAATATTGGCTTCTTCGACCTAGAGATGATGGTTATCCAAAATGCTTTGTATTTTTTTCCTTTCATTGGAAAGGTTGGGCAGAGATTTGGCCCAACTTTTCAGAGCCCCTTTCACTCTTCTGAGCTTCTCCTCCCATACAAAGAAGGGGGATCCTTTGACAGGCTGTAACCAAATATTCTTAACTATTTGCATGAAGTCAGGCTCCTTCGCTCAGAGAGAGCTAAATCTAAAGCGAATAGGCCCGTGGTCAAGCTGAGCCAAGAGCTCAAGCTTGATGGGTTTGTGATTAGAGGTGTTGCAGGGGATAATATGAACTCTAGCCTCTAATCCAGGCAGAAGAAAAGAACTTTGGATGAATAATTTGTCTAGTCTAGCGGTGATGTGACCAGGGCCTACTCTTTTATTAGTCCAGGTGTACTTACCAGATATTGGCTTAATGTCCAGCAGGTCGCAGTCCTGCATTAGATCCTCTGCCCATTCCCTTGCCGGATCTCGAACAATGCTGCCTCCTCTCTTATCTGCTGAAAGGAGAGTGAGATTGAGGTCGCCAACAATGATGATATTTTCCAGATTCACAAGATCTGCTTGGTTTCTTATGGAGTCCCAACAGGCCTTTTTTTCCCCAATGTTGACAGGGACATACACGTTGAAGAGACTAAATATCTCTTTTGAGTCTAAATGCTGCAGTTTTAAGAACTTCCAGTGTGGGTTGGGGGTCTCAGAAATTACAGAGAACTTGCTAGCATTCCAGGGTGTGCCCAACCCACCGGAAGCCCCTCGGGTCGAGATTTCTTTCGCATCACTTTTTTTCCAGAGTTTCTTACTTGCATGCAGGAAGGCAGTGCCATCCATTTTGGTCTCTTGAATGAGGAGTATATCAAGAGCTTCTATCCTTATTAAGCTTCTGATAGCTTCTTCTTTGATTCTGCTCCCCATACCTCTACAGTTCTAGGAGACGAACTTCATCATTTATTTTTCTGATGGGATCTTTTGAAGCCTTGGGGATGATTTATCGCCATCTTTGGTTTTGATGCTAATAGCTTCTCGAGGGTTGGCTGGCTGCCCTGAAGCTTATCTTTGAACGTTTCCTGCTCTCTTTTTTCTTGATCTGTCTTGCGGCCTCTTGTGGATCTCCTTATCGAGGCTTGGGATTCTCCTATTTCCCCTTCTTCCTCCGAGCCTTCTGATTCTTGCTCTTCGTCCTCAACTTCTACGTTGTTTCCTTTGGAGCTATCTGCAGCACTTTCCCCCTTGGGAGAGGGAGAGGGGGTGCCTTTTGCGAGGGAGAATGATTTTTGGATCTCAACTTCCTGAGTCTCCTCTATTTGCGAGCTTAAGGGAGCGAATTTATTTTCTTGCTCCATTCTGGGAGGGGGTTGCTGAGTAGGGGCTTGTTGGGAGCCTTTACCATTTGGGCCTCCATGCTTGCGGGATTTGTGAGAAGTCTTAGCACGCTTGACCTGATTCCAGCGCTCCTCCTTACCCTTTTTTGGCTCAGAATTGGATGGACATCCTCTAGCTAAGTGGCCATAGACGTGGCATTTCTGGCATTTGAAGGGTAGCTACTCGTAATCTAGCTTCTACACACGAGTCCAGCTACTGACGTTGATTTTGATGGCTTATGGGAGGCCCACCTCTAGATCTAATTCTACGCAGATTCTAGCACAATCATATTGGTATTTTTTGTTTGCCCGATCTATGAATTTCCCAAGGGCATTGCCGATGTGCTTCAACGAGTCCCAGTTCCAACAATGAACTGGAAGGTTTGGAAGCCTGACCCACACTGGGACCGCCATGGGCGCATCGACTGCAGGGTCGAAATCTGGCGTCCATTTGTTAAGATAAAGAACCTAAGGGCCCATGAAGTAGGGGTCATTCTAGAAGATCAGATCCTTGTCGTCTTTTGAAGAGAATTCAAAGAGAAAAAACCATCGTCCCAAAAAATAAGATGTGACACTGTTCTTGATCAACGGTGCCCAGTTCTTGTTGACCCAGTTCTCAGTGGATTTAGGAGAAGGCCAGAGTCTGGTGAATTGACCAACGAGGGCACGCTCAGCCAGGGACAGGGCTACTTGGATTAGAGTCTCTGGAGGGAGGGATATTTCAGGAATATCCTCGAGCTTCTTAACAAACTTGGCTGCTTCACTCTTTTTCTTTTGCGGCAATCCAGCCAGGAGCCGATTGAAGGCATCAGCAGATGATGGCGAAGGGGGGGGAGGGGGGCTGCCTGGTGCGAGCCCGACACCTCCGTGAGAGTGAACCCTAGCTTGAACGGGCTGCCTCTCAGCATAAAGTGAAACCTCATAGCGCTCACTCAGCCCGATAAACAAAAAAAAAAATTTAGAGAGAGATAAATTTAATTATAGATTTTTTTTTTTTTTTTTTTACACACTAGGGTCTGATATTGCTAATATTTTAGTATTAAATAATCCATATTTGTTGTTGGCAAGTCCAGTTATTGCATCATTGAACAAAAGCTTTGTTTGTGCTTATGTTTTTGAAATTAGGCAAAGGAAGCTTTCAAGTTTATATTATGCGTTTGTTCGCACTCTGCACCAAACACTTTGTTTGAGTGCGGAGACCGAGTGTGGAAAATTTCAAAGGTAATATACAATACCGTGCAAACAATTCATATCCAATACACAATATCAAATTTAATATCGCATATTGTACTCATTATTTATGCAGTTTAACATTTGTGTTAGACGCAAAAGCATGTGCAAAAGGACAAGTATGTTATATGAAAAAACTTTGTGGAGATGATAATGTTTATGAAAATGAAAAAACTTTGAAATCACACTTAGCTATGAATAAGTAATTAATGCAAAGGTTGAACCTATATGATATTATTGGTAATATTTTAGTCATAAATAATATATATGTTTGTATTGGCTTTTGTTGGAAGAGCACTCTGTATTCGTATGTCATAATATAGAAGTGTCAGTTGCTTATCAAACACATATTTTTTCTCATCTTTGATCAAAATAATTGTTTATGGTTATCGCTCTGAAATTAGGCACATGTGCATAAGTGCAGAGAAAGTATGCATTGTTAGATCTAAGAATTTTGTGATCCATAATGTAGATAGATACAAAATCTTTCAGATTAATCACATCATTAGGATTTGACCAAATCCTAATGATGTGATTAATCCTAAAGATTTTGTATCTATCTAAAGTATGCATTATCAAATAATTGTTTTTACAATTGGGTCGGAAGTCAGGTCTCTTGTTTGGAAACGATAACATAATGGTTTAAAAAATGTGTGGAACAATTGCGATCCGAACTTAAACAAGAACACAACAAAATATAGATATAACCATAAATACATAGATGCAACATAAATAACACTTCATTTAATTAATATCAAAGAATTGAAATATGCTTACATACAGAATGGAAATAAGCTAGCTTGGGCAACGGTAACTTATATTTGAGAAGATAAGTGGTGGCCACATGCCTCTAATATCTGTTACAATGAGGTTCAAAGGCCTATTTATTATTTAGAAACAATGGAAAACCATAAAAATCCAAAAACATAACCCTAGGAGATGAATCGCCAAAACTGTGGGCCCCGTTGGGGTAAACTGGTACATCAAATTCTTGGGGTCATAAGTTTCAGGAATATGATCTCCATTTGATGTGCCCAATACCTCGTTAGAAATATATTTCCAAGGATTACAAAATTTTACTATAAACTTTAATTAAAATCACACTTTTTCCCATTTTCCAAAAAAACATTGTTTAGGGCCTCAAAATAGCTCCGGAAGTTTAGGACCCAAGAAATTGCCAAAAAATAGTAAATTGTGCTACAATTAAAGAAACTGAAAATTTGAAAGAAACAATGGTGGGGGTCCAAGTGGAATAGGCGGGTGGCCACCAATATCCACCTGGATCAGTCCTCCCCCCTTAGGAATCAATAGTCCGCCTTGCGTTGAGTGCCTGCATGAGATGGGGAAACTTCTGTTGAACTTGGTCCTTGGTGAGACACTTACCTTAGTGCAGGATTTGGCCATCTTTGACAATAAAATACAATTGGATCTTATGTTGGTGAGTTTTCTTGATCTGTATGTCCATGATCCAATCATTTGTGTCTTGTTCCATAAAGTATGGGTTTAGATTTGTTGGTGTGAGTTTTTTTGCAATGTCTGATGTGTCCAATAATGGTGGAAAGTATGGTCCAAGGAAGTCCACAGTGAACATTGGGTGTAGGCCAAGGAATGGTGGAATGTTGATCTCGAAATCATTGTCCCCTATAGCCTTAGTGATGGTTTAAGGCCCATATCGGAGCGGGCGAAGCTTGTGGTGGGGCCCAACGAGATGCTCCTTCTGCAAATGTAACCAAAATTTTTTTCCCACCTGGAACTTGTGTGGCACTCGATGTTGATCAAGTTGTTGCTTGCACTTAACATTGGCTTTGTCCAATATGTCATGGACTTGCTGGCATATGTGTTGAATGCACTCAATGAAGTTGTTAGCCCTGTTAGCTTCAGACTATACATGTGTTGAATCTACCTGAATAGATGCAATTGGTATGTCCATATCAATGGGACATAGTGGTTGGAATCCCAACCCCACCTGAAAAGGGTTGTGGCTTTTTGAGCTATGGAGAGCTATGTTGTAGTTGTGCTGGACATAGGGGAGGTTTTCATCCCATGTGCGTGGATGCTTCAAGTTTTACATGCACAAAATATGTATTATCATCATGGTTACGACCTATGTTTGGCTATCAGTTTGGGGGTGGAAAGTCATGGACTTAGTGAGCTTGGTATCCAACATCGACGAGAGACTTGAAAAAAATGTAATTAGGAAACTGTTGTCCTAATTTGAGATAATGGACTGTGGGATCCCGAAATGTACCCACATTTGTTCAAAAAAGATCTTAGCAGTGGCTTTTGATGTGATACTCTTCTTGTAGGCTACTAGAATTTCCATCTTAGAGAATCTATCAACGACCACGAAAACACAGTCGTTGCCATGCTTAGTAGAAGGAAGGCCCGACATGCAATCCATGGAGATGGATTCCCAAGGTAAATTAGGAGTAGGCAGAGGAGTATATGGGTCTTGCTTCTTGATGGTCGGTTTGGAAATGGTGTAGGAAGTGTAGGATATTATGTACTTCCAAACATCTTGTTGAAGGTTTGGCCAATAAAAATATTTCTCAACACTGCCACTATTTTCTCTACCCCGAAATTTCAAGTGAACCGACTATAGTGTGCCTCCCAAATCAAATTTTCACGCTCGCTTAAAGGAACACATAAGTGTCCTAGGTGCCATAAGAGTGCATCCTGGAGGTGAAAATTTGGAACTTGATTGCCTTTGTGGAGCGTCTGATATGTGTTTCCAAATTCTGGATCGATCTTGTAAATATGCGGCCACCCCAAAATCTCGTTCCCACAAGAGTCGAGCATAGTGGTCAGCCCCATGAATGGTAGTCAGTTGAGGAAATCTGCAACATTGCTGATATTTCCCTTCTTGTACTTAATGCTCAGATGGAATTATTACAGGCATGTGGACCATTTCTGATGGTGATCATTCTCCAACTTCCATTGTGTATGTATGAACTGCAAGGGTCGGTAGTCTATGTGGATGATCATTTCCTTCCCCATAATGTAATGCTTCCATTGTTGGTAGGACTACACAATGGAATAAATCTCTTTGTCATAGGTGGGATACTTTCAGATTGTGTCTGCAAGTGTCTCATTGTAATATGCCACTAGATGCCCCTACTGAGTAATAATTGAACCAATAGCATAGTCAGAGGCATCTGTCTCAAGCTCAAATTGTTTTCGTAGGTCTAGTAATGTGAGAAATCATGTAGAACATATTTAATGCTTCAACTTGGCAAATGCCTTCGGTTGGGATTCAGAAAAAAGAAGAAGAAAAAAAGAACTTTTCTTTCACTCCTCCCTTGGTGACTTGACTCAAATGCCCATAGATCATAAGCCTTGCAAAGCTGAAGCAATCAGGGGATGTAGAAACTTATATCTTTGAGTTTCTGAGATTATCAGTCATGGTTCCTGATCTATCTGTAGCAAGGAGGGTTTACATGTTCATCGATGGCCTGGAGGAACCTTTGCATGGGTTGGTTAAATCTACCAAGCCCATCACTTTGCATGATGCCATTGAGAGGGCTAGAGACCTCCAATATGCCTTGCTAAAAGCAAAGGCAACTTTCCAGAGCAAGGCCCCTCACTTTTCTAAGGGGAAGGAAGGAAAAGCTGCTCCTTCAAAGGAGAGATCTTTGAAGAAGCCTCTTGATATTGATCTTAGGAGGGAGTTGAGAAAGAAGAAACTGTGTTTCACTTGCCAAGAGTCATGGGCACCGGGACACAGATGTACTGCTAGGAAAGCACACTACATGGAAGTATTCTCAGATTTTGAGGAGGAAGATGGATATGATGAACCCAGGAGGGGTCATAGCGCTGATAATGATGAGGAAGAACCAACACCATCCGGAGATGGGGATGGAGCCTTTGCTCCCACAAGTGGGACTCTTTCATCTTTGAGAGGAGTGCCTAAGTACTTGACCTTAAGAGTACAAGGTTCAGTCATGAATCAGAGGGTATCTGTGTTGATTGACAGTGGGGAAACCCACAACTTTATTAATGCTCATCTTGTGCAAAGGAGAGAAATCCCCACTGATACTTTTGAGGGATTTTATGTTTTGGTCCTAGGAGATAGAACCATGCAATGCATGCAATATGTTCCCTCACTCTCAGTTACCATGGGATCATACACTCTGGTGGATCACTTTTTTGTAGTTGACATACCAGACACCAATATAATTCTGGGTGTCGAATGGTTGATTACTTTGGGGAAGGTGACCACTGATTGGAAAGCTTTGCAGATGGAGTGGGTGGACTTGAAGAGTGGGAAACCACAAATGGTTCAAGGCATGAACACTTATCCCTCACCGAGTACTTCCACATAAACAACAGAGATGGATTTGCACAGTGGAGCAAGGATATTATAGTCCCTTCTCTTATGTTCATGAGGATGCTGCAAGGGACTTTCCTATCTAGTGGCAAGCCACCTGGGGTGCCATCAGATTCAGATCTTGTGGGGGAGGCCTCACAAAGTACTAATCGAAATCTAGACCCAGGAGGGATTGGAGCAATGAGAGACCAAGTTACAGCACTGGAAGGCTTGGGAAAGCTCAAGAATGAGGGGGGCCTTCTTCCTGCATCACTATCACCCTCTCTCTTTTCTAAATCTGTGCTATGGGAGGAGAAGAGTGGGAGGATTAGCCTTCCAACACACAAATTTGGCATGAGAAATGTCAAACAAGAGATCAACAACATGACAAGCACTCCCATGGATGTATCAACAACGCTGTCATTATTGAGCAGTGTGGATCTGTATTAGAAATCTCAACTGCTTGTAGAGTATTCCAAATATCTCCACAGAGGTATGATACTAGATGACATTCAGTAAGAAGAGGGCTACTTAGTCCAAGGGGGAGTCATCTATTATCATGGTAAGGTCTTCTTGGCTAGAGCTTCCAAGCTCAAGCAGAAGATATTACAAGGGGCACATGAAGAATTCTTCCTTAGCCACATGCATTCAATAAAGATCTATACCCTGATCATGAGGAGCTTTGTTTGGGAAGGCATGAGAGAGGAATTACATCAGAACTTTCAAGTGTGCATTAGCCATGGAGGATTGGGGCAGCCAATGGAATCTTTTCAAGAGTCATTTTAGCCAGTTCTTCCTTTGCTTGAGAGGAGGAAAATGCTCATGCACAACTCCATGTGTATGAAGGAGTATGACAGTAAAGGATTTGATCATGCCAAGCAAGTTGTATTTTTTGATTTATCACATTTATTTGCCATGTTTTTGTAGGCTATGACTCCTAAAGGGAGTGAGATATCATGTGGATCTCATGATTGCTGGTGGGCCAATAGAGATGTTGAACTTGGCCACTCCCTTATTGTGCAAAGGGAGATTCCTTCTCATGATGGGTGCTTCCCAAAGGTACCAAACTTATTTAACATCTTCAGCCATGTTAAGGTGACTCATGCAGCAAATGTGTGTTGGGAATGCCACTTGCCACACCTGGATCTAATGAAGACAAGAGGTGCACTGCACTGGAATCACATGTGGGTTTTTGACCCACCTCGTCAAGCTTAGATTTCTGTTTGCATATTTGTAGTCTTGCTTCCATACTTGGATGATATAGTTGTATTGTTTATGGGGTTGTATGGTGAGAGGATGGGAAGTTTGTATGTACCACATGGTTTGGAACTTCTACCTGTACTTCATGACACATGTTTTATATGGAGCATTGCTCTAGCCATGCTTATTTCTATTGAGTTTTTCACTCCTGGTGGGATGGACTGTGCACATCTTATGTTGATCTTGGAGGAACAATTCATGATGTATTGGCTTGATGAGCACTTGGCTTATGATGAGGACTGGATCATTGATGATGCCATCAATGAAGGAGGGGAAGTACTACAACTCTCATCCTATCAGTTGCTTGAGGACAAGTAACATTTTGGAGGGGAGGACTGTCATATTCCCACTTAGCCTAAGCTAAGAGGAATATACATTTTTGTTTTACTTTTTGTTGCATAAATAAATGAATAAAGAAAAAAATTTAAAACTCTTGAAAAGACTGAATAAATCAATGCCCATGTGAACAAGGATAAATCAGGGCCATGTAAATAAATCACTTGCAGGCTTGAAAGGGGTTTGAGCTGTGAGACTGGGTCAACCTTGACCAAATCTATAGCGCTGTCTAGATTCAATGTACCTCATAAAGGGACATCGCAGTTCTAGAAGGAGGTCCCACATGTGAAAGGAGCTAACTCATCAATGTGGTTTAGGGTTTGAAAAGGCTTTCATCTTATAAAAGGAAAGGGAAGGCAGCAAGAGAAGGTTGTTGATTGATTATATTTCTGAGTATCTTGTCTGTTTAGAAAAATACTATTCTCTGTTGTTTAGTGGAGGATTGTGCTGCTTAGCATTGGAGTTCCTATGCAGGGATTTCACCTCTTCCCTTAAGGATTCTTGGAGGAGATTTTGCTGATTTGATCCACTATCAGGCTTTGGGCCAAGCTCTACTTCCAATTGCAGCACATATATAGTGAGAGTTTGTTTGCATTTGTAAGCTACAACAAGTGGAATTCTAGATCTGCTTAGATCTAGCTTGTATTGGAGCCTCTTCTCATGGAGTGTATCTTTTAACCTCCTGGAAGAGTGCATCCACTATTTGAGCTTCAGATTTGTATCTTGGCATTAGGCCATCATTGTTATTCAAGCTACAACGTAGTTTTCATTGAGGAACTGCATTATTTTCATAAGAGATTCTTCAGGGCGTTTTGATCCCATTTTTGATGAGAGATATCTGGTGCTGGGCTTTGCCTTTCACTTTGGTGATCCATGGATTAGCTTGTTGATCCATGTTCTATTTAGATCTAATATATTTTAATGTAAAGTCATCTTCATAAATTTTTGAAGTATTTTGCAGATCTGCAACGTAAAACTCAGATCTACTCTTTGTTATGCATGATTTGGTCAAAACCCCAAGGGGATCTTGTAAATAAGACTATCTAGTTTCCAGATCTGAAATGGATCTGATGTTTTGTCCACAGATCTGTCCTAGATCTGAGTTGCAATATTCAGCTGCTGTAGCTCCTCAAAATAACACTGTTAAGCCAATTTGCAGTTTATATATGTGTTGCAGCCTTCTTTTCTGAATATTTCTTGCTCTATTGTCTCTTGTATTCTACTGTATATTGAAAGAGCTTCATTGTAATTCTGATTTGCTGCTATATACTCATAATTCAATCATATTTGATGGACTCCTGCTCATACTGTCCAAGACTGCATTATTTCTGAAGCAGTTTTTTGTGCATAGTTGCAGCCCCTCTTGTAGGGTGTTTTTCAGCTAGACTAGGTGGTGGGAGATATTTTTACCACACCTAGTTTGATTTGTTTTTGCTCCCCTTTTGGATCTAGACCCCAGATATGCTGATCTAAGGGATCTAAGGGATGTAAACTCATTTATGTTCATCATTCTCCCCGGAGTGTGTTAATTCAGCAGGCTTGATGTTTTGTTCCAGATTTGGAATATTACATTATGGATGGTTGCAGAACCATGTTTCTGCGGCCTTGAGGGACTACGCGAGGTGGCTTTACTTCACTTTTCTATACTTAATCATTCTTTTATTATACAAGAAAATATGGTATGGTCTATAACTTACTTAATTACTTCGGATCATTCAGATAAGCATAAACACATTACAACATAAGATATACTGCGCTATAACCATAACTACACATAAACAGATAGAAAGTAAACACAACACATAAAGACACAAAATATGCTTCAAAATTGCTTCTTCTTTATTATGATAAGTCTCTTCAGTATATTCACTTCTCCAACCTGCGCACACTGCTGCAAGTGGTCTGCGCATAAAGCTATAAAATCTTCCAAGGTCTCTGTGCACACAGCCGTTTAATCTTCCCTTAAGAACCAAAAAGGACTAAAACATATATCTCAAGTGCTTTTTCTCATAAACTATTACATCTATATTTCTTCAACACAACATTATATTTCTTTATATAGCTTTTATGTCATACAAAACCATGGTCCACATACCATGGGCGAACAAAATAATTGACTAAAACCCGATACCCATTACAAAATGAGGGGCTTCCACCCACCCCAAAGCCTCTAAACACCACATGGTAGATTATCTTCGCGGTACTGCACACTTTTATGCCCAAGTTGCGGAGTAATTTAATGAAAATTGGACCAAGTTGGGCTGCGCCCAACATACATACAATGGACTACGTTGCGGAAACAAAGGAATCAATATGTGCATGAGCTAACGATTATGTTCTATATCCTGTGCACAAAGTTGGGTATCAAATATTTAGAGGAACATTTGGTGCTCAAGTACCGTAGTTGTTTGCAAAAATATATCCAGGAGGAAATGGAGTTCCTTGACATATCCTCCTTGGTGAAACATACTGATATGTTGCCAAGATGGAGCAAAATTTTAAATAGAAGAGGAGAGACTTTGGATCTATGAATCTGAAGTAAGAGAAATGTGCCCCCAAACCGCAGAAAAAAGGACAAAGCCAAGGTGGGGCAACCTAGGACAACCCGCCGAAGTCGCAAGAAAATAAAAACACCATGAAGACAAAGAAGGACACGAGAAATTTGTGTGAGTTCCATAAGAGCCTCACTCACAACACAAGTGAGTGTCAGTCCAAACATTTATTGGTGTCCGAGCCGAAGCTTCTGAATCATATGCATGTTTCGACTTTGGGTCAGAACTTGACAAGGGGAGAACATTATTAATGTGGAGCATAGTTCCACTATTGCCACCACCAAGATCCATAAGAATGAACTTGAATATCTAGAGGAGGGAGAGCGACTCTTCCACTCATAGATGTGGGTGAAGGGTTCTCTATTGCAGTTCATTATCGATAGTGGGAGAAAAAACAACCTCATTTCAGTAGAGTTCATGAAGCAGATGGGCCTACCGATCACAACACACCCATAGTTGTATGCCATCGGGTGGCTTCACTGAGGACGAGATCTTTGCGTCAGCCACTAGTGCCGCCTTCCCTACAACATCAAGTCATTCACATATGAGGTATTGTGTGATGTTTCTCCTCTTGACATTTGTGATGTATTATTAGGCCAACCATACTTGTGGAAGTGGCACGTTGTGTATGAGTCTAGACCTCACATTTTTATTATTACTTTGGGCAATAAGATGTACATGATACCAGAGATATCACCACCTACCACCATCTCTTTGATCATTGTGAAGCAATGTAGAAAGATCATTTCCTAGACGGGGAAATTTTTTTTCCTTATAATTCGCCCTCAGGGCAAGAAAACGATTGTGGCCACAACCTCCAGATAGGGCTCCTCAACGCGACAATAGTAGATGGAAAAGGTCATGGAGGAGTACAGGGACATATTAACCTCACCCACAAGGGTATCTATACATTGTCAATTCAAACACTCCATCGATCTGACCCCAGGTGCACTGTAAGCTAATGGAACAATCTATCGATGCTATGTTCTGGAGAACGATGAAATCAAGAGGGAGTTTCAGGAGTTGTTGCAGAAAGGGAACATCAGGCCAAGTTCATCACCTTGTGGTAGCCCAATCATGTTGGTACAGAATAAGGATGGGATCTGAAGACTCTACATTGACTATCAGGCATTAGACAAGATCACTTTTCGGAATAGGTATCCAGTCCCATAGATTGACGACCTTCTGGACCAACTTAAGGGGGACAATTATTTCAGTAATATTGACTTGAAGTCTGGTTATCACCAAGTACCAATCAAACCCTCTAATGTATGGAATACTACCTTAAAATTAAAAGAGGGCATTTTCGAATTGTTGGTCATTCCTTTCGAGTTGACGAATTTCCCCACAACCTTCATGAGGCTAATGGATGACATATTGTGACCCTTCACCAAATCGTTCATGGTGGTGTATTTGGATGACATATTGATCTTCAACCACAGTTAGGAAGAACACCTCCACCATATTCAACAAGTCCTCCAAACCCCACGGAAACACAAGTTGTGTGTCAAATTGGAGAAATTCACTTTTGGTATGACCCAGATTCAATATATGGGGTAAATCATTGATGAGAAGGGTGTGCATATGGACCCAAACAAGATACAATTCATTCAGGATTGGCCAACCCCAACCACTCTAACAGAGCTCTCCAAATTTTTGGGTCTTTCCAATTTATACCACAGATTCATGTTGGGTTTCTCTCATATCACTTGGCATTTGAGTCAAGTCGCCAAGGGAGGAGTGAAAGAAAAGTTTTGTTTTGTTTTTGTTTGTTTGTTTTGTTTTTTTTTGTTTGTTTGTTTTGTTTTTTTTTTAATCTATTTATTTATTTATTTTATTTATTTTATTTTATTTTATTTATATTTATATTTATATTTATTTATTTATTTATTTTTATTTTTTTTAATTTTTTTAATTTTTAATTTTTAATTTATTTTTAATTTATTTTTAATTTTTTTATTTATTTTTAATTTTTTAATTTTTAATTTTTAATTTTTAATTTTTAATTTTTAATTTTTATTTTATTTTATTTATTTATTTTTATTTATTTATTTATTTATTTTATTTATTTATTTATTTATTTATTTTTTTTTTTTTTCTGAATCCCAACATAAGGCATTTGCCAAGTTGAAGCATTAAATATGTTCTACATGATTTCTCACATTACTAGACCTACGAAAACAATTTGAGCTTGAGACAGATGCCTCTGACTATGCTATTGGTTCAATTCTTACTCAGTAAGGGCATCTAGTGGCATATTACAATGAGACACTTGCAGACACAATCCGAAAGTATCCCACCTATGACAAAGAGATGTATTCCATTGTGTAGTACTGCAAACAATGGAAGCATTACATTATGGGGAAGGAAATGATCATCCACATAGACTACCGACCCTTGCAGTTCATACATACACAATGGAAGTTGGAGAATGATCGCCATAAAAAATGGTCCACATGCCTGTAATAATTCCATTTGAGAATTAAATACAATAAGGGAAACATCAACAATGTTGCAGATTTCCTCAACTGACTACCATTCATGAGGCTGACCACTATGCTCGACTCTTGTGGGAACGAGATTTTGGGGTGGCCGCATATTTACAAGAGCGATCCAGAATTTGGAAACACATATTAGACGCTCCACGAAGGCAATCAAGTTCCAAATTTTCACCTCCAGGATGCACTCTTATGGCACCTAGGACACTTATGTGTTCCTTTAAGCGAGCGTGAAAATTTGATTTGGGAGGCACACTATAGTCGGTTCACTTGAAATTTCGGGGTAGAGAAAATAGTGGCAGTGTTGAGAAATATTTTTATTGGCCAAACCTTCAATAGGATGTTCGGAAGTATATAATATCCTACACTTCCTACACCATTTCCAAACCGACCATAAAGAAGCAAGACCCATATACTCCTCTGCCTACTCCTAATTGACCTTGGGAATCCATCTCCATGGATTGCATGTCGGGCCTTCCTTCTACTAAGCATGGCAACGACTGTGTTTTCATGGTCATTGATAGATTCTCTAAGATGGAAATTCTAGCAGCCTGCAAGAAGAGTATCACATCAGAAGCCACTGTTAAGATCTTTTTTGAACAAATGTGGGTACATTTCGGGATCCCACAGTCCATTATCTCAAATTGGGACAATAGTTTCCTAATTACATTTTTGTCAAGTCTCTGGTCGATGTTGGATACCAAGCTCACTAAGTCCATGACTTTCCACCCCCAAACTGATAGCCAAACATAGGTCGTAACCATGATGATAATACATATTTTGTGCATGTAAAACTTGAAGCATCCACGCACATGGGATGAAAGCCTCCCCTATGTCTAACACAACTACAACATAGCTCTCCATAGCTCAAATAGCCACAACCCTTTTCAGGTGGGGTTGGGATTCCAACCACTATGTCCCATTGATATGGACATACCAATTGCATCTATTCAAGTAGATTAAACTCATGTATAGTCTGAAGCTAACAGGGCTAACAACTTCATTGAGTGCATTCAACACATATGCCAGCAAATCCATGACATATTGGACAAACCCAATGATAAGTACAAGCAACAACTTGATCAACATCGAGTGCCACACAAGTTCCAGGTGGGAAACAAAGTTTGGTTACATTTGCAGAAGGAGCATCTCGTTGGGCCCCACCGCAAGCTTCGCCTGCTCCGATATGGGCCTTAAACCATCACTAAGGCTATAGGGGACAATGATTTCGAGATCAACATTCCACCATTCCTTGGCCTACACCCAATGTTCACTGTGGACTTCCTTGGACCATACTTTCCACCATTATTGGACACATCAGACATTGAAAAACAACTCACACCAACAAATCTAAACCCAGACTTTATGGAACAAGACACAAATGATTGGATCATGGACATACAGATCAAGAAAAATCACCAACATAAGATCCAATTGTATTGTATTGTCAAAGATGGCCAAATCCTGCACTAAGGTAAGAGTCTCACCAAGGACCAAGTTCAACAGAAGTTTCCCCATCTCATGGAGGCACTCAATGCAAGGGGGACTATTGATTCCTAAGGGGGGAGGACTGATCCAAGTGGATATTGGTGGCCACCCGCCTATTCCACTTGGACCCCCACCATTGTTTCTTTCAAATTTTCAGTTTCTTTAATTGTAGCACAATTTACTATTTTTTGGCAATTTCTTGGGTCCTAAACTTCCGGAGCTATTTTGAGGCCCTAAACAATGTTTTTTTGGAAAATGGGAAAAAGTATGATTTTAATTAATGTTTATAGTAAAATTTTTTAATCCTCAGAAATATATTTCTAACGAGGTATTGGGCACATCAAATGGAGATCATATTCCTGAAACTTATGACCCCAAGAAGTTGATGTACCAGTTTACCCCGACGGGGCCCATAGTTTTGGCGATTCATCTCCTAGGGTTATGTTTTTGGATTTTTTTGGTTTTCCATTGTTTCTAAATAATAAATAGGCCTTTGAGCCTCATTGTAACAGATATTAGAGGCATGTAGCCACCACTTATCTTCTCAAATATAAGTTACCATTGCCCAAGCTAGTTTATTTCCATTCTGTATGTGAGCATATTTCAATTCTTTGATATTAATTAAATGAAGTGTTATTTATGTTGCATCTATGTATTTATGGTTATATCTATATTTTGTTGTGTTCTTGTTTAAGTTTGGATTGCCATTGTTCCACACATTTTTTAAACCATTATGTTATCGTTTCCAAACAAGAGACCCGACTTCCGACCCAATTGTAAAAACAATTATTTGATAATGCATACTTTAGATAGATAGAAAATCTTTCGGATTAATCACATCATTAGGATTTGGTCAACTCCTAATGATGTGATTAATCTGAAAGATTTTGTATCTATCTACATTATGGATCACAAAAGTCTTAGATCTAACAATGCATACTTTCTCTGCACTTATGCACATGTGCCTAATTTCAGAGCAATAACCATAAACAATTATTTTGATCAAAGATGAGAAAAAATATGTGTTTGATAAGCAACTGACACTTCTATATTATGACATACGAATACAGAGTGCTCTTCCAACAAAATCCAGTACAAACATATATATTATTTATGACTAAAATATTACCAATAATATCATATAGGTTCAACCTTTGCATTAATTACTTATTCATAGCTAAGTGTGATTTCAAAGTTTTTTCGTTTTCATAAACATTATCATCTCCACAAAGTTTTTCCATATAACATACTTGTCCTTTTGCACATGCTTTTGCGTCTAACACAAATGCTAAACTGCATAAATAATGATTACAATATGCAATATTAAATTTGATATTGTATATTGGCTATGAATTGTTTGCACGATATTGTATATTACCTTTGAAATTTTCCACACTCGGTCTCCACACTCAAACAAAGTGTTTGGTGCAGAGTGCGAACAAACACATAATATAAACTTGAAAGCTTCCTTTGCTTAATTTCAGGAACATAAGCACAACCAAAGATTTTGTTCAATGATGCAATAATTGGACTTGCCAACAACAAATATGGATTATTTAATACTAAAATATTAGCAATATAAGACCTTAGTGTGTAAAAAAAGAAAAGAAAAATAATGTATAATTAAATTTATCTCTCTCTGAATTGTTTTTTTTTTATCGGGCTTAGCGAGCGCTATGAGGTTTCACTTTATGCTGAGAGGCGACCCGTTCAAGCTAGGGTTCACTCTCATGGAGGTGTTGGGCTCACCCTAGGCAGCCCCCCTCCCCCCCACCCTTCGCCATCATCTGCCGATGCCTTCAATCGGCTCCTGGCTGGATTGCCGCAAAAGAAAAAGAGTGAAGCAACCAAGTTTGTTAAGAAGCTCAAGGACATTCCTGAAATCTCCCTCCCTCGAGAGACTCTAATCCAAGTAGCCCTATTCCTGGCTGAGCATTCCCTCGTTGGTCAGTTCACCGGACTCTGTCCTTCTCCTAAATCCACTGAGAACTGGGTCAACAAGAACTGGGCACCGTTGATCAAGAACAACGTCACATCGTATTTTTTGGGACGAGGCTTTTTCCTCTTTGAATTCTCTTCAAAAGACGACAAGGATCTGATCTTCCAGAATGAGCCCTACTTCATGGGCCCTTAGGGTATTTATCTTAACAAATGGACGCGAGATTTCGACCCTGTAATCGATGTGCCCATGGAGGTCTCGGTGTGGGTCAGGCTTCCAAACCTTCCAGTTCATTTTTGGAACTGGGACTCGTTGAAGCACATCGGCAACGCCCTTGGGAAATTCATAGATCGGGGAAACAAAAAATACCAATATGACTGTGCTAGAATTTGCGTAGAATTAGATCTAGAGGCGGGCCTCCCATAAGCCATCAAAATTAATGTCGGTAACTGGACTCATGTGCAGAAGCTAGATTACGAGTAGCTTTCCTTCAAATGCCAGAAATGCCACGTCTATGGCCACTTAGCTAGAGGATGTCCGTCCAATGCTGAGCCAGAAAAGGGTAAGGAGGAGGGCTGGAATCAAGTCAAGCGTGCTAAGAATTCTCACAAATCCCACAAGCATGGAGGCCCAAATGGTAAAGGCCCCCAACAAGCCCCTGCTCAGAAACCCCCTCCCAGAATGGAGCAAGAAAAGAAATTCGCTCCCATAAGCTCGCAAATAGAGGAGACTCAGGAAGCTGAGATCCAAAAATCAGTCTCCCTCGCAAAAGGCACCCCCTTTCCCTCTCCCAAGGGGGAAAGTGCTCCAGATAGCTCCAAAGGAAACAACATAGAAGTTGAGGATGAAGAGCAAGAATCAGAAGGCTCGGAGGAAGAAGGGGAAATAGGAGAATCCCAAGCCTCGATAAGGAGATCCACAAGAGGCTGCAAGACAGATCAGGAAAAAAGAGAGCAGGAAACGTTCAAAGATAAGCTTCAGGGCAGCCAGCCAACCCTCGAGAAGCTATTAGCATCAAAACCAAAGATGGCGATAAATCATCCCCAAGGCTCCAAGGGAGCCCATCAAAAACATAAATGATGAAGGTCGTCTCCTGGAACTGTAGAGGTATGGGGAGCAGAATCAAAGAAGAAGCTATCAGAAGTTTAATAAGGATAGAAGCTCCTGATATACTCCTCATTCAAGAGACCAAAATGGATGGCACTGCCTTCTTGCATGCAAGTAAGAATCTTTGGAGCAAAAGTGATGCGAAAGCAATCTCAGCCCAAGGGGCTTCCGGTGGGTTGGGCACACCCTGGAATGCTAGCAAGTTCTCTGTAATTTCTGAGACCCCCAACCCGCACTGACAGTTCTTAAAACTGCAGCATTTAGACTCAAAAGAGATATTTAGTCTCTTCAACGTGTATGTCCCTGTCAACACTGGGGAAAAAAAGGCCTGCTGGGACTCCATAAGAAACCAAGCAGATCTTGTGAATCTGGAAAATATCATCATTGTCGGCGACCTCAATCTCACTCTCCTTTCAACAGATAAGAGAGGAGGCAGCATTGTTCGAGATCTGGCAAGGGAATGGGCGGAGGATCTAATGCAGGACTGTGACCTGCTGGACATTAAGCCAATCTCTGGTAAGTACACCTGGACTAATAAAAGAGTAGGCCCTGGTCACATCGCCGCTAGACTAGACAAATTATTCATCCAAAGTTCTTTTCTTCTGCTTGGATTAGAGGCTAGAGTTCATATTCTCCCCCGCAACACCTCTAATCACAAACCCATCAAGCTTGAGCTCTTGTCTAAGCTTGACCACGGGCCTATTCCCTTCATATTTAGCTCTCTCTGGGCCAAGGAGCCTGACTTCATGCAAATAGTTAAGAATATTTGGTTACAACCTGTCAAAGGATGCCCCTTCTTTGTATGGGAGGAGAAGCTCAGAAGAGTGAAAGGGGCTCTGAAAAGTTGGGCCAAATCTCTACCCAACCTTGCCAATGAAAGGAAAAAAATACAAAGAATTTTGGATAACCATCATCTCTAGGTCGAAGAAGCCAATATTACAAAAGAGATTCTAGACAAAGAAGCCCAGTTCCAGCAAAATTACCATAAGGCCTGCCTATCTAAAGAAGAATACTGGAGGCTTAAGTCTCGTAGTCTTTGGCTCAAAGCAAGGGACAGGAATTCCTCTTTTTTTCACAAGCAAGCTCAGTCAAGGAAATGCACCAAGTCCGTTACTGAGATCAAAGATGGTACTATTATTCACTAAGACTTTGTAAATATCAAAAAAGCAGCTTTCCTTCACTTCAAAAGCCTGTATAGCAAGGAGATGGAACTGGATCAAAAAACTGATATGATGAACGAGGTTCCCTACTTGATTATAGCCAAGATGAATCTCCTCCTTGAAGCTAAAATCTCCAAGAACGAAGTCAAGGATGCCCTCTTTTCTATGGACCTCGAAAAAGCCCCCGGGCCGGACGGTTTCTCAAGCAGGTTTCTCCAAATCTATTGGTCGATTGTGGAAAAATACCTCTTCAAAATGGTTCTAAAGTCTCAAGCATGCCAGAAAATTGGTGGTAGCACTAACTCCACTATTCTTTCCCTCATCCCCAAGGAGAAAGGCGCCAACTCCTTCAACAGGTTTCGCCCGATCTCGCTTTGCAATATTGGATACAAACTGATTACCAAAGTAATCGCTAATAGATTGAAGCTCATCCTCCCCAAAATCATTACAGAAAACCAAGGAGGTTTCATTCAAGGTAGATAGATTATGGACAATTTCATTCTAGTTCAAGAGGCAATCCATTCCAGTCTGAGTCACAATGAAAAAGGTATGGTTGTCAAACTTGATTTAGCAAATGCTTTTGATCGAGTTAGGCATATTTTTCTACTGAAAGTATTGCATAAGCTTGGATTTGGTGTGAACTTTATAAATTGTATCTGGGCTTGCATCTCGGAGCCTTGGATTTCCCCGTTAGTGAATGGTAGAGCTGCCGATTTTTTCAAATCCACGAGAGGTCTCAGGCAGGGGTGTCCCCTCTCACCTCTTCTCTTTGTACTTCAAGCCTCAGTCGTTAGCTTTTTTTTAGACAAGAAGATGTTGGATTAGGAAATCACTGGGCTCTACATAGCAAGAGGCGTTAAAAACATCAATCATGTCCTCTTTGCTGATGACACCCTGCTGCTGGGGGCTGCTACTGTGACTATGGCTTCTAGATTTAAAGGAGTTCTGGATGAGTTTTGCAGGGTTTCGGGCAGCATATTAAACAATTGTAAATGCCACATCTATTGTTGGAACACTTTGATCAGCTTGCTTAAGTCCATTTCTAGCTGCTTTGGCTTCACTGCCTCCTCTACTTGGACTTCCTTCAAGTATCTGGGACTTCCTGTTTTTTTCAAAAGAGCCTACAGCAGAGACTGGATCCCCCAATTGGAGAAATTCAAGAATATGTTGCAAGCCTGGGGATTCTCCTGGCTCAACATTGCTCGTAAGCCTATTCTCATCAAATATGTGCTCAACAGCCTACCCTTATTTCAGTTTTCTGTCCTTCTTGCTGCCACTGGCATTCTCAGAAAAATGGAGGAGATAATTCGCAAATTTTTTTGGAAGGGGGGCAAACAGAATGAGAAAAAGATCTCGCTAGTCAATTGGGAATCCATATCCAAACCTCTGTTAGAAGGGGGTCTGAATTTCAAAAACCTTTACAACCAGAATATTGCAATGGGAGCTAAAATAATCTAGAAAATCATTGCGCCTAACCTAGGCTGGGCTCAATTATTTCTATGGCGAAAATATTTCAAAGGCAAGCACTCTCGCTGCCTGGATCAATCTCTTACGCAATCAAATTTTCCTTTTCTGAAACTCTTTGCCAAAGCCTTCCCTCTTTTAAAATCTCATGCATATTGGGTTCCTGGCAATGGCAAAAGAATCAAGCTTTGGACAGATAGGATTATGAATACGAGCCATTGGGAGACTGCTGCTCACTCCTATCACTGCGCAGATGGATGAAAGAGGAAGGCCTGTGTTCTCTGTGGGACATCTCCATTTGGCATGGTCCACGCTGGGTTGGTTGGAAACTCATCCAAACACCCTCGAAGCTTCTGCATGATCGCGATGTGCTGCTATCCAAGCTCCACGGTATGGCACCAGCACTGGCTTGTAAAAGGGACACAAGAGGATGGGGAGTGCAGATTGGAGGTTACACCGTGGCTCATGGCTACGCCAAGTTGTGTGAGCGCCCTGACGTAGCTACAAACCTAGTGCCATGGAAAGGGATATGGAATTATCCCTCCTTACCCTAAATTGATCATTTCAGCTGGCTGTTATGCCACTGCAAAATATTGACTAATGAAAACTTGCAAAAGTGAGGTTTCCATGGCTCTTCAAGGTGCAGCCTGTGTAAGGAAAACCAGGAAAGCGTTATTCATCTAATGCTTGAGTGCAAATTCACAACGCAAATTTGGTACGAGCTGTTGGGAGTTTGGAACTCCAACTTCGCTCTTCCGATCTCCATTCCCGAACTGTTCACGAATTGGCTGCAAAGGTACCCTTGTCCCCCTCCAAAAAACAAGATGATCAAAACTGCTTGGTCTTCCCTCCCAAAAATAATTTGCTGGAAGATTTGGCTTGAACGAAATTAAAGGATCTTTAGAAATTATGAACATGATGCCAAGCTTGTGGGAGTCAAGATAAAATGCCAATTAAAAGAGTTCCTGAGAGAGCAAAAAGACGATTCAAATTTAAGTCAACAAGACATAATTTGGGTCTCTTCCCTCGACCTGCAATTTCAAAAAGCTGATAGTATTACCTCTCTCCCCAAATATTGGCAAATAAGGGCCACAACAAAGGATTTTCAGGGCTGGATGGCAAACCATTCGAGTTACTCTCTATTTTTTGATGGGGCTGCAAAGGGCAATCCTGGTAGGGTGGGAGTTGGAGGTATCATTTTGAATCTAGATGGCACCGAGATTCACAACTTTTCCTGGGGTTTGGGCCTCTCTTCTAGCATTCAAGCTGAGGCTTTGGCTCTTTTTCAAGGCCTCAAGTTTCTTAAAGGGCTAAACATCAAGGAGGCTAATGTATTTGGGGATTCTCATGTTATCATTAACTCTATTGTGACAAACTCTAAGCCGTTGGACTTAAGGCTTGCAAGGCTGATCTCTAGAATAACAGATTTGGGAGACTCATTTCAGAACTTGAACTTCTACCACATGTTGAGAACCAATAACAAGGATGCGGATCTAGAATTAATTTCAAATTCCACAAATTAATTTCTGATATGCCAACATATACTCACAACCCATATTTAATCCAATTTCAATCAATTCGTCTGATGGTTCTTCTTTGTATGTTAGAACCTGTTTGAAGATATTCAATGATGATTTTTGTAAAACAACTAAAAAATTACAAAAATGAAATCTATTTAAGTTGTTATAAGGAAGTAACAATTACTCACAAACTTAGAGATCAACCCTTTTCTTCCTTGTCGTCCTGTTTTATGTGCTGAATGGGTTCCATTTTCTTTTCTTTTCTGCAGGAAAATTATTGAAAATTAATATTTAATGGTAAATTGTTTATTTATTGTACCTAATGATCGAAAAATTCAATGATTACATATTACATTTGAAGCACTTTGTTGTTGAGATGGCTCCTCCTGCGATGCAATTTTGTCCATTTCTTTGACTATCTCCTTGTTCACTTTTTTCGACATTCCTACTGGTATATTTCTGATATCAGCTCGTTCATCTTTTGAGATTTTCATAATCTTTCTAAAAATGTAACATGATAATAAAATATTTAATTTTTATATTGATATATGAAAAGAAAATATATCAAAAGTGATATTTATAAATAATTATAAACAAACATTTAAAGGAATACTACTTTTTTCATTCCTTTTTTTTGTACGTTTTTGCTATTAAAAGTCTGACATGTGAAGACAACCAAACTTCAAGTCTATAGAGACCAGTTTGAAAATATAAAATGAATGATGATGAAGACATTGCCAGTTTTTTTTAAGGGTTGTAGAAATTTTGAATAACATGAAAGCTCTAGGAGAAACCATAAAAGAAGCTGTAATTGTTCAAAAGATTCTATGATCTCTTCCATCCAGCTTTAACCCCAAGGTTTCTGTATAGAAGAAACAACTGATTGGGAAACCTTGACCATGAACCAATTACTTGGAAATCTAACAGCGTATGAGATGAGACTGCCACAAAGGAAGTCAAATGTGAGGGAGGCAGCCTTTAAGACAGAGAAGAAGAAAGAAGAAAAGGAAGATATATCACTAGTACATTTGGGGGAAATTCTGACACTTGGTTCCAACGCTTTTGACCAAATGTTGGAAATTTCCCCAAATTTTTTCAATCTCGCCTGAAACTGTAGCTATACCGACGTTTATAGAAAAGTGTCGCAATACCGACACTTAGACAAAGTGTCGCAATTGCGACGTTTGGAGGAAGACGTCGCAATTGCGACACTATGCCCCAAAGCGTCGCTATTGCGACCACTGCCTCCAAACGTCGCAAGTGTGACACAATGTCTAAGTGTCGTAATTGCGAAATTTGGAGGCATCCGTCGCAATAGCGACGCTTTGTCCGCCGTCCGTATAACGACACTTATATGCGCGCTACATAAAAATACGAAACTTATATGCGCGCTACATAAAAATGATTTTATTAAAAATACGAATCTTATATTTGTCGCAATAGCTACATTAACGTCTGATATCACGTGCGCATTCACCCTCCGCTCTTGCAGAACAACAGTCGCCCTCAGCTCTTGCAGAATAGCATTTTCCCTCAGCTCTTGCAAAACAAAATTCGCCCTCAGCATTCACCCTCAGCTCTTGCAGAACAGAATTCGCCCTCAGCTCTTGCAGAACAACATTCACCCTCAACATTCGCCCTAAGCTCTTGTAGAACAACATTCACCCTCAGCATTCACCCTGAGCTCTTGCAGAACAACATTCTCCCTGCATTCGTTCTCAGCATTCGCCCTTAGCTCTTGCAGAACAACATTCGCCCTCAACTCTTGCAGAACAACATTTTCCCTCAGCATTTTCCCTCAGCTCTTGCAGAACAACATTCGCCCTCAGCATTCGCCCTGAGCTCTTGCAGAACAAAATTCACCCTCAGCATTCGCCCTGAGCTCTTGCAGAACAGCATTCGCCCTCAGCTCTTGCAGAACAACATTCGCCCTGCATTCGCCCTCAGCGTTTGCCCTCAGCTCTTGCAGAATAGCATTCGCCCTCAGCTCTTGCAGAACAGCATTCGCCCTCAGCGTTCGCCCTCAACTCTTGCAGAACAACATTCGCCCTCAGCTCTTGCAGAACAGCATTCGCCCTTAGCTCTTGCAAAATGGTAAGTTCTTACTGCAGGCCCTTCCTTCTATAGTAGGGTTGACTCTATTTGGGTTTTTTTGGTCAATTCCATTGGATTGTGTTAGGCTGTAGGGTTCTCTCTAGATGTCAAGAATCAATATTCAATACCCTCTATTATCTTCATCACCTAATACAAGATTTAAATTTTTCCCAAAGAAACGCTTATTAATTTGGCAGCCATTATTTCTCCCTCCTTTAAAAACCCTACATTTAAATGAAAACAAGCATTGCATTTCAACTACAAAAATCTATTAGTGTTCAAATGTACATGTGTGCATCACTTGTGTAGGGTATTCCTTTTCCACTTTCACAATATCCAAGAATGTGTGCAGTATAGTTCATATTTTTTGTGATTTAGATTATCTTGAAAAAGGAAAGGTAAATTATTTCCCATGGAAAAAGAAGTTTTTCCCTTTTTACTATTGGAAATGGTACAACAAAGTTCCATTTCTACCCGAAACTCCTATGAAACAGGAACCAAATAAAGGCCATGTCCTCAATGGACATCATTTGGCTTTGAAAATGGCCATTGCACCGTGTTGTTTCTTATATTACATCACGATAGTTTCTTAGGTCTTTGCTTGTTTCTTGAGATGAAAAACAACCAAAGAAATTGTGAAGATCCTTTCAAGAAATAAATGACCATTTCTCAATCATATCTCAACTATTTTTTATTTTATTCAATGGTTTCTTACTTTGAGAGAAATTTGACACTTTTATAGGGAATATAACTTAAAAACACAAAATGGGAAGGAATTGATGAGGTAGATGACCTTTAGTTGTTGTCAATTAAGAATTGATAATACATGATGCATGTTCTGTACTACAAACTAGATTCCTTCCTGGAGTTAGGACACATAGTATTGGATCAAAGTTGTAGTTTCTAACTTCTTGTATTGGTTCATCAATCTTGAAATTCAGACATTGCATGTCTTCATTGCTTCATGTTTGAATAATTTGCATCATATCGTACAATAGGAAATTAGGAATTATGATTATTATTACTTTATGGATCTCTTAAGTTACTTTTAAGTTTGCATGGTTTAGTGTGAAATTATTCTAGTGTGCCCCTAGGCCCAGGTGAAGGAATGCCAAGGACTGAGAACCCTAGTTTTTAAATGGCATTGTTTCTTATACCCAAAAACCCCTCAACATCACTTCTTATTAGTTCTTAACAATAGTGTTGTAAACAATTTGAGAATTGATATAGCAAAATCTCGCACTTCTCAAGATAAAGTCCTAAAGCTAAAGTGTGATACCATGTGTAATTCAATAGCCCCATTGTCACCTCACCAACCTCTTTTAACTTCGGGCTAGCTCTCCTCCAACTCAAGGGGGGTTCTCCCTAGTAGATGTTAGGGATCTAATTGCCCAACCAAACCAAGTCAAGAGCCCCCTAAATCTCTATGTTTACTACTATCAATCAAAATATTGAATAATAGGGTCAGACATGCATCCTGAAGATAAAATTTCCAGGGTATTTTTGGGTAATTTCAAAGGGAAAGTCCCCAAACACATATAATCAAGGAATTATAACGCGATTTCAAACATTAAATATCAAAAAAATCGTTTAAAGGATATTGAAAGGAAAAAGGTGATGGAAGATAGAGAGTGCCTTACTTAAATGCTCTAAGGATTTTTCAATAGTTGCTCCAAAAGCTTCACTTCAAGTCCCTTCAAGATCATCTCCAACAATGCTATACCATCAGCTTCAACAATGTTGCTCCAAAAATGTCCTCAAGGTCTTCACAACAAGTTTACTAGAAGTTGCTCCAACAATATATTCAATAATGTCTTCATTGTCAACTCGTCTCTTGTTTGGGTGCCTTAATGTGCAATGACATGTTTCTAGGAGTGAATTCAATGCAAGGCATATTTGAAACTCTAACTCTGTCTTCCAGTGTCTTATTAGAAATTATTTCAGTTTTCATTTTTTGTTTTCAAGTTAGATATTGTTTTCAAGTTTTTACATTTATAATTTTATTGCAATGTGGCAGACTGATCAGAGCAGTGCAGGAACAACCCCGAGACGGGATGATCGCGGAAAGAGGCCAGCGGAAGAACATGTAAAGTGCCATCATTGCTCTATCTTTAGGTATTTTAGTTATTTACATAATTGAAATAATATTAATTTTGTTCAAATATGCAGACACCTAGCCATGGTACGCTTGATGATTCCCTCTTTGAGGAAGAGCTTTCTTCATCCCTATCTCCAGTGTTGTTGTTGCAAAAAAAGGCACGAGATGCAAGGTTGGAATTTAATGCTTTGATAGATGCGCCTCAAACACCTGAAACAGAAGAGAGGATACAACATCTTATGAGGCAGCTAAATAGATATCAGGTAATAATAAAAAGTCAAAAGGATATTTTTTTTGTTCTGCATGAGATGAATTGTGATAGTTTGATTTTTAATTTTTACATTGACTAAACTAACAAAAAGTTCTTTTGTATGTAGCGTCTTCTGGGATTTGCTGAACCCGGTGTTGGTGGTAGTGGGACACAAGGGCAAGAGATTGCCCAACAACCCTCTCGTACACCTTCTACTCCTTTAGGTGCTAGCCAAGAAACACACCCTGCCCAAGCTGACACCCAGCCAACTGCTGAACGTGTTGGCAATGATGAGGTTGATATGGCCAACTACATTATTGCATTTCCTGGAGCTACACGTGTCAGCTCCACAGGGACCATTAATGGCACGTTGTTGGTGAACGATGAAGGTGTCCCTATAAAGCACGTACAACTCCCAGGTAAATTTTAATATTTTAACTATTTCATGTAATTTATCTAAAACATATTTATCATGATTTTTATTTTTAAATTAATGATAATATCTTCTTCTTCCTTTGGAGAGCCATGCGTTGGCAATTTTTGGCCCAACCATACGCACAGGGTGGAATTCCCAGAATTCCAACCTGAAAAAAGAACTTCTAGATTATCTAGAAGCCCTTTTTGGGGTCGGTACATTTGACAGAACAGCGGTGGCTCGGGTAGCTGACAAATATTTGAAATATACCAGGGACACCTATAGGACGCAATTGAAATTTAACCCTAGATACGAGCGTCCTCTCACAGTTCCAGAGAGTGAGTGGAGAGCACTCATCCATGATGGAAAAGAGAAAAGGGAAAAGAAAGAAGGAAAAATGCCAACTGGACCTGCAAGGTAAATTACAACTTTAATTCAATAGCTTTAATTTTCTCTATGTCTAAAATAAAAGTGTGCTACGTCATATCTGACTTCAATCTTTTGATTCTAGGTTGCCTGACACCTCAAAGACAACCAAAGCTAGGATTGAAAAAAAGGGCCATCACAAGCTAGGCCAGGGCGGCTACTTGAAATTAGCCGCAATAATTGTAATTAAGTAGCTAAACATTTTATAATTAACTGTATCGCCTTCCAACGTTTTTGTAATCCTATCAAATATGATTAAAAATACACAATCATATGTAATGTAGGGTGATGAATTCGGAACAAAAACTACAGAGGAAGATAAAAATATCGCTTTCCATTTCGGCTATCAAGCCGTAGTTGAACGTCGCAGAAGCTTGGGGTAGGTCCCAAGATCCAGAATGCTTGATAAGGTAAAACATTAACCTTTCAATATGTTTGTTTTCGTCCATAAATTTAATTTCTAAAAAATTTGTTTAAATCAGGGGAGCAGCACTACCGACGAGGCAAATAACCCAGTTTTAGAGCCAGATGTAGATGATCCTCACGTGCAACCTGATCATTGTAGTGGAGACCAGGCCGACAATGCTACTATCAGTGAGGGCCATGACGGTAATTAATTTACACTTATAATTTTTTCTAATTATACCTTGATGGTTGTCCTTATAACGTTTTTTGTTTAAATGACAGAGAATGTTTCCCTTGAGGATCTTACCACTAGAGAGGAAGACAGGGCAACAGTCCCAACGGCGACAACTGGTGCACCAGGTAAATAATCTCATTGCAATTTTTTTTATTAATATTACCAAACTAGTTCAATGATATTTAAAAACTGACAATTAAAATTTAATATTATCTGTTTTTGTAGGCGATGCCCCGTCACTGGATGAGACCAAACATCGTGACTATGCAACTAGGTCAGTGGCGACAACTGGTGCACCAGGTAAATAATCTCATTGCAATTTTTTTTATTAATATTACTGAACTAGTTCAATGATATTTAAAAACTGACAATTAAAATTTAATATTAACTGTTTTTGTAGGCGATGCCTCGTCACTGGATGATACCAGACATCATGACTACGCAACTAGGTCAACGGCGACAACTGGTGCACCAGGTAAATAATCTCATTGCAATTTTTTTTATTAATATTACCGAACTAGTTCAATGATATTTAAAACCTGACAATTTAAATTTAATATTATCTGTTTTTGTAGGCGATGCCCCGTCACTAGATGAGACCAGACGTCGTGACTACGCAACTAGGTCAGCAGTGCGGGTTGAAAGGCACGAAACAGGAGCAGAGCAAGATGATATTGATGATGTAATTAGGAGCTTTAGAAATAGGAAGAAGAAAAAGAAATTTTGATAATGTAAAATATTGTATTATTATAAGACAAACGTTACCATACTTGGAACGTTTTTTGCGTTATATAAAAAACTCATTTATCATACTATTTTTATGTCAAGCATTAATTGCAATGTTTCCTTGCGTAATTTTTGTTGAATTGTTTTTTGATTAATTATTGAATATTTTTTTTTATGCTCATGAAAGTAAAAAATGAAATATAGATTGGGTATTAGGGAATTGAGAGTGATGTGAGGAGGGGGGAGGGGCCATAAGAGCTTCCGGCTTCACGTGGTTGGCCCTGTTTAGAGAGAATAATTTATTGGAGAGATTTAATCTTGGAGAAAACCTCCCTCAATCCAGCGTAGCAACAAAAAAGTCACTGTTGACTTAGTTGCTACTCTTTCAGATCGTGGGAGGCTTGTTCCAAGTTCATGCGACTCCAATAAATTGTTCTTGAAAAGAAGAGGAGCTTATTCAGGTATGTTTTGACATTTTCAACATATGTTCTAACATTATCATAAGAATGCATCTTAGAGTAAAAAATACTACGTCAATTACTTGTATTTATTGTATAGATAATGATGGATTTTGATTGACTTGGCAGTGCAGGTACAAATCCTCTTGCATCATGAGCAATACAACTTGTCAACCAGGGTCATGTCCGAGATATTTTTGCTTGTGCGCTTGACCAGGTTCGTAATGTCACATTTTGTAAGTTCCTTTACAGTTCATAATTCAATATTAAGCTTGTTCACGATTATTATCTAGGTTTTTTGTATGTGTTTTTTCATCTATTTGATTGTAAGCAACTACGCATGTTTCCTGTTGTTCACTATGATTTCTCCCATTACCACTCCCAGGATGAAACTGAATTTATTGTTACATAGGTTACTTTATTGTTACTATGATTTCTCCATTTACGATTTCATAGGTTACATCATGTAAAGTTGTCAATCTCAGGTTGGTGATGAGCTTTAGTTCTCCAGATTTGGGGCTTTTATGATATTTTCTCCCTCATGTCATTCCTGCATCACCTCGTTGTTTGAGTATGCCAATTGTCTACCACTTGTACCAATTGGCACATGCCAATCTCTGAGTGGTGCCACATTTCACCTATTTTCAGTGAGAGTTTAGGGTTTCTCTAACATAGCTTCAGAAATCCGATTCAGTGCCTGCTTGAATATCGTCACATAATACTCATGGTTTGGATTGATGAGCATGTTCTGAATGGTTGGTTGATTCATAAGAACCACCCATATAGTCATCTTGAGATATTTTAGAAGTTTTCTCGGGTTTCCTTTTTCACCGTTTCTAGTGGGTGTGATGGTGTGGGGTGATCCATCAATACTGGTGCTCTTTTAGTGGGAAATTTGTTTTTGGGGATATAAAGGAGCATTTGATGTAGATATCCCATTGGATGCATTCATAGATGGGCACGAGAGGTCAAGAATTTAAATTAAAAATATGCAACCTCTAGCATGGCAACCTGAAGGCCGCGAGAGACACTGGTTAAAGATTGTTTTTTGCTGGCCTTAATATAGTCGTGATTTCTTTCTATTATCTTAATGAAAATATATAGTCCGGTCTCATTAAAATGAGGATTGTGGTTGTATTTCTCTTTGGTTGTTTCTCTCTTAATGCTCCAAAAGTTGCCAAAAGTTGCGATAGTTGTTTAGTTTGCCTGTTACAACTTAAAAGTGGTTTTTAGAAATGGGAGTCATGTTTTTTAAGGTTCATACTAATATGAAGATCTTGTAATTCTATATTCAGCATAAGAGAAGATGGCCTCTGCTTTGGGCGGTATGACAAAAATTGCCACATCTACCTCAATGGGTAACAATGGAAAGGGGAAGAAGTTGGGTGCAATGTTTGATAATTATGGCAGACAATTGTCTTCTCTTTCAGTTTTTTCACCCATTTCCTTTAATCGCTCAAGCAGAAGAGGGACTCTGAGATTACGCGACAGAGAGAAGGTAGTTAATACAAGAGGTATGGAAAAGGAGTTGTACTTCAACAAGGATGGCTCAGTGACAAAAAATTTTTAGGTTAGAGAAAAAATTATGTTTAAAGGAAGGTCACCTGCACGCGAAACTTCACTATGGTGGATCTTTCCTTGTCCACTTATATTCGATTTTAATGTGTTATTTTAATTTTTCATGGAGGGTTGTTTTGGCATATGGTCTGGCATTCAATTGCACACTTACTGAAAGCATTGTTAATTTGTCTTGCAGGCGGTGTGAACAAACTTGCTGATCTTGTTGGAGTCACCCTTGGGGCGAAGGGAAAAATGTTGTCTTGGAGAGCAAGCATGGTTCTCCGAAAATAGTTAATGATGGTGTGACGGTAGCTAAGGAGGTAATTTGTAGATGTGTGCTCTGGTTTTCTTTTTAACGTTGTATTAGTTCCCCCTCTTAAATGTCTTAGATTTGGTGGGCATAATTTGAAAACTCAAAGGTGAAAGGAAACATATTTGTTACCCAGTGGTCTACTTGGCCTATGGACTAGCCACATTAGAGTAATGCATAAAGCTTTTCACAACAATAAAAGGAGAGGGTTATGGCTGAGTCAAATTTTATTGTTATTGACAGTGTAATCAAATGTATCTCAATGCTATGGTTTTGGCCTTTTTATTGGTTGAATTAGAGGACCCGGTTGAAAATATTGGGGCCAAGTTGGTAAGGCAAGCTGCGGCAAAGACAAATGATTTAGCTGGGGATGGAACCACAACATCTGTTGTTCTTGCACATGTTGGAATATTGAAAAATTCCAGAACAATGAATGGAGAATAAATCTCCCTTCCTCTAACACGGAGAAAATAAAAATTTCTTTGACAGGAGACAGAGTTTCAATACTTTGAAAACAAACTTCTATTCCCTTCAATAACTCAAAAAAAAACTATTACACTACTTCCTCACTGAGAGGGATTACAAAATTATGATTGCTACAAAACGCAGTGCATAAAACCAACTCACTGTCTGTTCAAAAAAAACATACTCTGTCTCTAAAACACTCTGCTGTGTTTTTCCCTTTCGCACTGCTGTGCATACACACTTAAAAAGTTACACTCAGTCTTTCACTTTTTACACACTGCTGTGTAATAAAAAATTTACATACTGTCTATAAAAAAAAATACCAAGCTTTTTTGTCCTTTTTATTTTTATATGCCGTAACATATAAAACATATTATAATAAACCCTCTTTAAAAAAAAATAAAATTAAAACTAAATTCTATGGCCCACCTTTCATTTCGCATATGATATATATATAACATATGTTTAAAACATATGTATATATTAAAGCATACATAAAATTAAACTATCAAAACATTAAAGAACCCTTTCCGTCGGACTTCAGAAGTCTGAATAGATTGAATTTCAAACCAAATTCGCGTTCCAAAATGGGATGATGACGTCTGCCTAATTTGTAACGCGAATTATCAATCCAATGTGCCTTATAAAAAATTCGGGTCCGGTTTTCAGATTCCCTTCAATTTCATGCGATCCAATATTAATGCTCCACGTGTCCTCCTTTTGAATTTACAAAACTGGGGGGTATATTTATGTTTGTTTAATTTCTGGTTGGTGAATTGTGTTAATGTTGGTTGTTGTGTTTAAATACAATCCTGTACAGAAATATGGCTGCGGCCGTATACAAAAAAAAAATTGCAGGAATTTTAAACGCTGAATTAAATTTCTGGATGGCGTGCAAGCAACCTCCAAAAAAAAATGTTGCTGCTGCAGCAGTTGAAGTTAAAATTCAACAGCACAGGGTTTAATAAGTGAGGGTGTAAAGGTAACTTTTTGTCGATAGTATTGGATTAAGATCATCTATTCATTTTTGTAGGGTCTTGTGGTGTTTTTTTTTTTAGTTTTGGGTTGGGCTTATTGAGTCTAAGATAGTTTTTGAGTGAAAAAATTGCTATCAGGTATTAAAAAATTTTGGTTCTTTTGTCAAAATTTATGAGCTTGTTAGGAAATACAAAACTGACAATGGTTGTATCTTAAATTTGTGGAAAATAATTTGAAATGAAACCTTTTTGTTTAGGTTTTTGCAGCAGGTGCAAACCCCGTTCAAATTACTAGGGGCATTTACAAGACAATAAAGGCCCTTGTTTCGTAACTCAAAATTTTGTCAGAGGAGGTAAACGCTTGCCTTTTGAGTAGGCTGGTTTTCCTTTTTGCTGATGGTTTGGTGTATCTAATTGAATTAGTTGCCTAAGGTATTTTTGGTTGCAAACTCATTTTCATTTTTCATATAGTACTGGCCTTGTGGAATACATTTCATTGTGTGGTCTTGTTAGATCTACAACATTTGTAGTTGTTTAGTCTTATGGCCGAGGTGCACTTTTATTATGGAAATAGTTGATGCAATATTTTCATTTAATCCTTACTGCAGGGTAGCATGTTGAGAAGTTTCTTGTGAAACATTTGGTATTCAAAATGACACTTGATCCTATACAACATCATGCACTTGACTTCAAAATTCATATTCAAAGTGTGCCAAAAAGTTCTTGCAAAATTTCAAATATTTATGTTGTTTTAAACCATTATCTTTTTCATGTATTGGATGCTGAAAATGAGAAAAAGACTTTGGTATGAAACCAACTGGTGAATAATTTTTAGCAAAACAACCACTTCCAAGACATGATTTAGAAGCAGAACATATGTACTTATGAAGCATAGAAAGATATCCTTGATGCATTGTCAATGTTTGGCTAGGGTTATTTTTGGAGAAAATAACTCCTTATTCCTAGAATAGTGATATTCAATACAAGTAAATGCCAGAGAAGAGAGATCGTCGTGTGACATAAACCTATTAACAAAAGTGAAAAGGGAATGGTTATTAATTATGGCATACTAAGTTGTCAGTGATTTTGACTATTTGTCTTTAACATGTAAAAATGTTAAATTCCAAACTTACATCATCATGGTTTGGCATCATGAGCTTGACTAATTGTCCACCATGCTCATAATTTCATTGTTGTATTCATATCTATAAACAACTTTTCAAATAATAATAAAAAAAGTTCTATAAGAAAAATCCAGACCTCCATGCTACTGCTCCTTGTGAGACAAAGTCAAAATTGCATTACACAATCTGACACATAAGAATCTCCTATATCCCGGTGGTATGTATCCAAACTCTTATAATAGTGTCTTCAAGACTTATGTTGACATTGCCAATGAAATATTTAAGCAATGAAAGATGGAGCCTTCTTCATTGTTGTATATGTAACAGTCTTTTATTAATATAAAGATTGATGGTTTTGTCTTTCTGAAAATGAAATGTAAAAATAATTTATTGTGGTCAATTGAAAAGTTTTTTTTTTTAAGCTTTTCATTATGGAAAGGCGACATAGATATATGCCCTTCTAATTGAAATTCAGACCTGCCCTTCAAATTTGATCACTGTGTGGGACCTTAACAAACAATAAAACTATTCCGCCGTGCGTTATATAAAACATATAACAAAACCTTTGTCAAAACTTCAAACGAACCCTTTAGCCGTGGGTATTTCATCATGAATTGATCATTTTACCATGTACCTTCTTCTAGAGGAATATTCTTCCACTTTATTAGGTACTTCATAATGGTTATATGTCAAAGAGATACATAATGTTTATCTATAACTTTTTTTGGTTCAAGAATCAACTTTCATTCTTCATCTAATTTTGGAAGTTCTATTTACATTGGCATATTTTTTCCCAAAACCTTTTTTAGGCAAGATACATGAAAAACCTTATGAATGCAAGAAGAAGGAAATATAACTTCTATACCACTTGTGCAATCCTATGAATAATTATTTAGGGCCATAACATTTTTGAGCTAATTCTTTATTCTTCTTTTTCTTGAATGAAGATTGCTTATAATGCTATAATCTAAAAATAACCCAATTAACCTCCTCAAATTATCTTTCACTTCAATGTTGTTCCCCTTGTTGTTTTATCATGTTTCATGTTATTTGAAGGTTTTCCATAATAATTTTCAATTTTTCTTTAGTATTTTCCATATGTGACTCTGTTTCCTATACTTTGGACTTATCTTGCAAAAATTATGAGATTCTAGGAGTTGGATATCCATAAAGGGCCTTAAATGGGGAAATTTTAGTAGATGTGTGATAGGTAGTATCATATTACCATTCTTCCTTGACGAACCCACTTCATCCATTAAGATTGCTTTTCTAAAGAGTGACATTGTAGATAACCTTAAAAACATTTGTTAACTATTTTTGTTTACCATTTGATTGTGTTTGATATGTAGAACTCATGGCAGGTGGTGTTTCTCGACTCATATTAAATAATTATTTCCAAAAGTTTCTTGTTACTATTACTCTAGGAAAACCATGAAGACTATGAATTTCTTTCACGGACACTTCTGCCACTTGGCTTGTTGTTTATGTACTTTGAGCTTTACAAAAAAAATCTACAAAATTTGTCTATATAAATGACCACAAAAATGTAATACTTATCTTTATATTTCAGTAACCCTGTAATAAAGTCTATTGATATATCTTCTAGTCTTTGAATATGTATGTGGAATGGTTGAAGTAACCCTAGAGATTTTACTATCTCTCTTTTATTTACTATGCAAACCCGACCTTCTCTTACAAAATTTTGAATATCTTTCTTCATTCCTTCCAAAAATATATTTTTTGATCCTTTGAGATGTTTTAAGGAACCCTGCGTCCTACCATCAGAGAGACATGGGACTCCCTTAATATTTGTTTATTCAAATATTCTTGCGTGCATAAAAATATTCTAGATTTGAACCAAAGTATATCTCTCTTTCACTCCTAATGCTCCATAGAGTTCATCCCATCCTTCATAAATTTTAGTTTTTGTTTAGTACTATTGTCATTTTCCCATTATGGCAAGCTTCTTCTAGCCACCTAGGAATAGAAAATGTAATTGGATATAAATTTGAGGCCTCTTCTATTTTAGAAAGAGCATCATGTACTAAATTTTCCTTACCCTTTTTGCAGATTATCTCAAAATTAAAACTTTGCATTTTTTCTCCTCATTTTTGTTAATCTTATAATGAAAATCATAGCTTCAAAAAATACTTTATGCTATCATGGTATATCTTGACTTTAAAGTACCTCCCATTGATATACTATCCCCATTTTTTATTGCATGTAATATTGCTTCCATTTATTTTTCATACGTAGATTTCACCAAATATTTTCTTTGAATTCCTTGCTTTTAAAAGCCAATGATATCCCTTATTGTGTTAATGTTACGTACATTCCTTGTCCTAGTGCCTCACACTCTACTATGAATGTTTTACTAAAATTAGGTGCAACCGATGTTGGTGTAGAAGACATGGCATCCATTAAAAGAGAGAATGCCAAAGTAGCCTTATCATTCCATATAAATGATATTTTCTTCAAGAGATATGTGAGTGGACTTGAAATGCATGCATAATTCTTAACAAATTATCAATAATATCATGTAAGTCTAAAAAATCTTCTAAGAACCTTGATTTTCCTAGGAATAGGTCATTTTGTAATAGCTTGCATCTTATGAGGCTCCAACTTCACTCCTTCCTTTAAAACAATATGAACCAAATACTCGAATTCTTATTTCCCAAAAGCACATTTGGATATTTTTACATAAAAATTATTTTTCTCAATAATTTATATAACTTTTCCACATGTTTAGTGTGGTATTCCCATGATTTATTATACATATGTGTATTATCAAAGAAAACCAACACAAATTTTATAAGATGGGATCAAACAAAATTTTTCTTAAGTCGAGCACGCCGGAATTCAAACGACGATAAACCATAATTCAAACCAAATTCGCGTTCCAAAATAGCCTGCTGACGTCGGCCAATTTTGTGACGCGAAAACCAATTGAATTCCGCCCTAATCTTTTTCGGGTTTGAAGTTGGGCTGGCGTATGGAGGGAGAGTTGTGACGTGAATTTGTTATCAAATTCGCCCTAATATTTTTCGGGTTCGGATTTCCACTGCACGAGCGGCCCATACAAAGATCCACTTCAATCAATTTCTGCCACGTGTCCTCAATCAAATGTTGCCCTGTTCTCGGATGCGGGTGCATTCGATGGCGTTTAAGGCGATGGGACATGGATGTGGAAATTTCATATCAATCACATTAAGTTTTAATGCTGTTCAATTAAGTTCCAAGGTTTTCACATCAAATCGCATTAAGTTTTAACACTGTTCAAGATCGGACCTCCACTCCTGTTAGTGATTCTGCATGCTCCAATATGATCCGGCCTTCGGCTCTCATTAATGATCAGAGATTAATTATGACGGGTGTCCTTCGATTGCATTGCATTCAGGTCGATAAAATGGCATTTCGCTATGGTTTTTCAGACGAGCCGGTTGCTGGGTTACACTGCCTGCTCACTGTGACGAGAAGGAGAAGTGGCTAGCTGAACTGCTGCTTAGACCTTGCTTCATATCTGCATTTCTCTCGGTCTGTTCCTTGTCTGTCTTCCTCTGTTTCTTGGAATTCTGCTTCTCCATCTCCTCTTTTGCCCACTGCTGAGACTGCACCCATGCCTCGCCTGCGTCAAAGGATGCGTTGCCGCAGGGGGAGCACTAGAGGTCAACCCCTGCGCGCTCCCTCCAGCCCCTCAACCGATTTGTCTTCCCAGTCCAGTGATTATCACGCAGGTCGCTATCTAATACTAGAAGTGGGCAGGGTCGGGTTTTAGGATCTGGCCACTGTATGGGCTCCCCTGCTCCTCATTTCCCCACCGCTTCACCTTCTCCCACGACATGCACTGCGCTTTTTTCCTTTAGTTTCTCTCTGAACCACCCACGAATCACAGCTTCAATTACTGTGGTTTTCCGTGAGGAGGCCCAAATGGAAGAACAATGCACCTGTCCGGCGGGTCTGAGCTCAGAAAAAGCCGGCCAGCATTCGGGCCTTCAGGAGGGGAGTGATGGCATGACTGTGGAGGTAGCACCTAGCGATCCTGGACCTTCCGAAGGATGGTGCCGAATCGTCGAGGAGCCGGAGGAGTAGTTTGGTTAATTTGTTTTTATTGCTTCGCGACCCACTTAATTGGGCTGCTTTTAGATTATATTACTGTGCTGGACCTCTGTAATATTTTTTAATTCTGTAAACGTTCAAGACTGGTTTCTCTGTATGAGGGCAGTCTTCTTAATTTTTTGATGACAAATTTTCCATGAGTATGGGCAATGTTTTTGACTTCAGTGTAATTTTATTCCCACTGTTAATAGATTAACTTTACTTAGAAAAAAAAATGTTGCCCTATTTCTATTTTAAACCTATTTTTTGAAATACAGAGCCATGTTTATATGATTGTTTATAGTCGAAGCGCTGCGGGGTGGTTTATTATATTAATATTTCACGGTCGAATTATGTTCATAACAATTGGAAAAAAAAAAATGTTGCCCTGTTTCTATTTTAAACTTGTTTTTTGAAATACAGATCCATGTTTATATGGTCTTCGTATTATACTCTTTCTCTGTATATCTACAGGAACCTTTTTGCTATAAACAGGGTGGATGCTGTAGCGGGCTACTAATGGAAACAAGCGAGCCTGAACCTTACATCTTGGATGCAACAGATGGTTACCAATTTTGGAATCAAGTGAGCCTGATCTTACAAGCGAACCTGGGTTTCTGCAGATGGTTTTTATTTCTGGGAACAAGCGAGCCAGAAATAAAATCGACCCTAGGTTTATACATGTTTTTGCTCTATCATGGATGCTTTTTGTGTGAGGCGTATATCAACAGTACATGTCTCTGCACGTTTCCTGTATCCGCTTTATGATACTATTTTATGTGTTGACAGGTTATCACTCTACCTTCAAAACTAGCGATGCTGGTTTATTGATATGGTCTGATGGTCTTTTTATATTTTGGACATATCACACTCCTCACATGATTAGCGTTTTTCTCTGTTCAAGGATTTTAGGTACTTTAATTTTTATTTGGAACAATGGACGTCGGTACTCTATCTGTTGCTTTACTATTCTACATACTGCTATTTCACTTTCTTATAGATGCCTCGGGCATATTTGGATGCTTTCTCAGATTGTCGATAATCTCCATGTGGACCGTTACTGGGTTTTATATCATGTCCCCGTATGTGACATGGGGTATTTTTCTATCATTGTCTGGGGTGGGACTTCCACTTTTCTGGATGGATATTTGGGTTCCAATCTTCAGATGTGAAAATGTAATGACTTCATGGACTGTTTTACTTCATATAATATATTCAAAACAACGCTTTTTCTCTTGTGAAAAAAAATGATTGTTTATAGTCAAAGCGTTGTGAGGTGGTTTATTATATTAATATTTCACGGTCATTGGAATGCCCACAATTCATAACAAATATTGGAGATTTACTGTCCTGTTTTAAAGTTTCATTTTTTTTTTTAAATTGAACCCGTCGTCGGTATACCGACGCCTTGTAATACCGAATTACATAGTTTAATAACGGCTTCTGGAAGAGTTTACGTGATAAAAATGTTAATAAGTTGACGCTCAAAACGCTTGACTACATTTCGCCGGAATTGGCGCATAATTTATAAACGTTTAAGAGCGAATGCTCAAAACGCTTCTGGACTATTACTCGCCGGAATTGCTACGCTTTACAAACTTAAGAGCGACGCTCCAAAAACGCCGTACCACATTAGTCGGGAATTATGGCGCTTACAAACGTCAAGAGCGACGCCAAAACGCCGGACCACGTTTCTCATTAAATTCGCGAAGGGGCCATAAAAGTTTCAAGAGGACGCTCGTAAAACGCCGGACCACATTTCGTCAAGTGTTACAATTTACAAATGTTTTAAGCGCCGACGGCTTGGGAAACGTCGAAGAGCGACGCCCGTTCGGGGAGGCGACGGGAGGTGCGTTCCGTAGTGCGACACTTCGCGCCGAGCCTGCGACGGGATGGAAAACCACGTTTTTCCCATCCTCGAACTGTCGCTCTTGCGACGACTGTGTCGGAATAGCGACGAATTGGCCGTTGGAAATTCCGCCAAATTTTCTAGTGACACGAATACCGATAACAATTACAAATCTTGGTGCCTTTCTGTGATACGACGCACCAGTGCATTTATATAAGTATACACACCGATGCGTTGATACGACCTATGGGAACTACACAAATCCCAAGGCCAAATAGAACGACCCCATGCGTTGTATGACCAACACTACGCCCGATGTGTATTTACACCTAAACGTCTCGGCGCATTGGATTGAGACTGCCCCGGGGCACCGTCTACATGTACGCACCGGTGCGTTAAAGCCAGAGTAGCGCACCGATGAAAATACATCCGTAATAACATCCGACCGCCCATTTTTTTTAGTTGTGTTGAATTTCCGTTAAAAGCTCTGCCAAAACCTCCGTAACCATAAACAGATGTCATAGTAAATATTTTTTTGACAATTTTGGCCAATTTTATAACACTAAAAACCTCCTTTATAACCTCCGCTAGAGGGTCTTTTCCTTGTAGTGAGTGAACAGGGAGCAGAATGAGAAGGAGGTTATTGATCTATTCCATGAGCGGAAACAACACTCGACAAGGAACTAGCAAACTCAGTTGGTCTCTTTACTAAAAATGTAATGTATATTTTTCACGAATGGTATTGAACATAGACCTCTTTAAATATCTTACAATTGTTTATGCTGATGCGATAAGGCTCTTAGAGGTTGAGGTTATTACATAATAGTTAGGGGTCCTTGGGAAATTCCGACATTTTTACAATACAATCCATAATTTTCTATTGCAATGCCTCAGGCATGTATATGATATAATTCTTTTCATATCCAAAATAAATATACAATTTTATTTCCAAGGGAAGAAAACACTTAATTCTAGTTTGAATAGAACCAAGAGTGTTTTAGATAATTCATAGAGTTCATCAAACAAACAAACTCTTCTTTGTACTGGGTGAGTAGCTAGCTACAATTTTTAGTCATTGAACTCATGTCAAAAACTCTCTTTTATATAGATTCACGTTAGTTTGCAGCCTTGTGGAACACCCTTCTATTTGATTTTGGGAGTGAATTTGCATTCAACAATTTAAATTGTTGGAAAATGGATGATGGAATATTGGAATTACTGAACAATCTGATACATTCTACTACCAACAATATAGTCATGATTGACAAAGTTGTTCTTAAAGACATTAAATTCTGTTTGCAAAATGCACATGAAAAGATCGATTTTCTGTAGCTTGAATCTCAATTCCAGCAAGAAGAATTACAACAGTGGAGTCATCATTCTGAACCTGTTTCTGTTCAGAATATTGAAAGAGACTCCCAAAAGCAGCAAGCCAATAATGTTGTGGTTGATTCACATTCAATGCCCAATATAAGAGCATATTTGCACGCAGAAGCAAACATCTAGCCTGCACTTCCCAAGCCCATCATTAGACCTTGGGAAGAGCTTGTCCACAACAAGCACAGAACTGGTCTTGGATATGACAAGGAGTTGTCCTTTCATATTTCGGAGTACTCCAAGCCCATAAAATTTTAGAGTGCCAGATTTCTTCAGGACATTTCACCTTCAGTTGTTCTAGATCCTGCTCCTCTTCCAAAGCAGCAACAACAAATTGAAAAATGCCAACACTGTGATTGAGTTGGCCATATGAAAGATAATTGTTTCGGTCTTCACCCATGCAAGCACTGTGGTCGGCACACCCATTCTTCACACAGATGCTTCAGAAACAAGCCTCCTATAAGAACAAATATTCATCTTGTATGGATCACTTCTTGGCAATGGGCATCAACAACTAAGAAGATGTTTAAGTCGCATGTCAGAACTTGTTTAGAATATTGAACAATCTTGCTGTTGAGTTTTCGCCACCATCTCACCTTGTACCTGACATGGGGGAAAATGGTGGTCATCTACAAGCTTCGAAGCCACATCAAGCGAGCCTGAGCCACAATCTCTCATTCCAGATTCAAAGTTGTAGTTAGAGACATAGTAGTTCAAGCGAGCCTGAGCCACAACCTGTCATTCCAGATTCAGAGTTGTAGCCAGAGACATAGCAGTTAAAGCGAGCCTGAGCCATAATATCTCATTTCAAATTGAGAGTTGTATCCAGAGACACGGATGCCCATGAGCATGCCTTTGGTTGTTGGATAGCCTTGAACCATCTATGCAAGGTTGATATTCTTCCTCTTCATATAATTCGGGACACTTCCTCTAAGAGAAGACTTCATCTTGTTTCCAGCTTTGGTAGAGTTACAGGAAATGCATTAAGCATTCCAGTGTTGGTGGTCATCCTTAAACCATCACAGGTTGTAGACCTCCCTTCTTCTAGGTTGAAGGTCTCCCTCTTCAAATATGAGGGAAAATTCCTCTAGCAGAAGCCCTCAACTTCTTGCTATATTTGGAAGAGTTCCGGGAACTGCAATAAGCGTTCCAGTGTTGGTGGTCATCCTTAAACCACCTCTTTATGCCAACATTTCAGAGAGATGATTCAGCCTAAGTGCTGCCATGCATACTTTGCAGATTTTTATTGCAATTCTCTTCTTGGACTCACACATACCCCTTCGGATTATGGGGGGAATGTTGGACACCTAATCCTCTATGGGTAGGTGTGGAAGGCGAATGGACAAATGGAGTCCAAGAGACCACTTGGAATGGGAATCCAAGGGTCACACCAATGTAATATAAATGTACATCTATGGTGAATAATAAAATAACTCATGCTTATCTTTCTCCTTGTGTGTTTACTTGCTTGTTTACCATGCATGTGTTTAACATGCTGGAAGATAAATTATTAGCTCTGATAATAACTAATTCAACACTTTTCATTTTGATGTCCCAACCTCCAAATACCATGTCTTTGATTGATTCTTCAAGACGAGGGAGATCAGCCGCTCGACCCTATGCAGTGTCTTGGCAATCTATATACTTAGACACTTTATCATCAATCTCATCATAATAAGAGTTCAGTGAAGACCATTGAAAGAGATAGATGAAAGGGTAGAGTTAGCTATCAGTTGTAACTATACTGTTGCTATTTGCAACACATAGATAGGTGGAGTAAGCTATGAGTATTGCAAAGTTTAGGCTGGTGGTTTATCTATACAAGGAGGCCATCACCTAGCATTAAAATACGCAATCAAGGTTGGCTATCAAGTGGCTAAGGATTGGAGCAAGTGATTTGCTAGATCTAGCTTGATAGTGTGTAGCATGTGAGGTAGTGCATGAGAGCTTGTAAAGAGTTTTTGTACTATGATTGTTACATGATTTCTCCATTATAATATACACAATAGCTGGGGGTTTTCAGCTATAAGCTTTCCCCATACATACTGAGTTAATGTGTGATTGAATTGATGTGAGATTGCTTCTATGTTATTTCCGCATGTGACAATTAATTGTAGAAGAGGGTTATGTGTTATGCATGCAATTCGAAATTGATGTATGATCGGGTTAATCTTCATTGAATAAGTGATTGATTCAGCTAATTTCTACATGGTATCGGAGCGAAGTTAATTGTCGAAGTCTATTACGGTGATTGCAAACTTATTTCCTCGGACAGAGTCTGCATGCGGGCCAGGTAGCCTCCGGAATATTCATCCTTCTTTGTAAGGTGAAAGATCTGGTGAATGCCCTTTGCAGTCAATCTCCGATTTGGAAATAATTTGTTTTCAAGTATAGATCGGAAGCGATAGAGCTTTGAGTTTGGAATTCGAATTTTGCAGAAGGTTGATTTTCTTGGTGCCGGTGTTGAAAGATGTCTTCTTTCAATGGTTTGCGGCTCGAATATGCTCTTGAAGGCAGTTCGAACTATGTTGCATGGAAGGATCGAATGGAAGCAGTGTTAGAAGATAATGGTCTGAAGGAGTTCGTGGATGCGGATGTCCCAAAGCCCACTGATGCAGCTTTGGTCGATGAATGGCAAAAGAAGATCGCGAAATGTCGAAGGATCCTGTTGGAGGGCGTCAAGGATCATATTGTATCCAGCCTTCATGGTAAGGCTACTCCATATTTAATGTGGAAAGCTTTGACGGATCTATTCCAAAGTAAGAGTGACCAAAGGAAGCTGGCGCTCAAAGATAAGCTCAGGAACATCAAGATGGAGAAGGGCGACAGTATCGCCAAATACCTCACGAAGTTCACTCAATGCAGAGATGAACTGGGAAGTGTGGGGGTTACTGTCGATGAAGAGGACATGGTCGACCTGGCTCTCCTTGGTCTTCCGAAGGCTTGGCACTCATATCAAGATAGTGTCAATGGTCGGGAGAAGCTGCTGGGATGGGAGCGCCTTTGGGCGGATCTCATGCAGGAGGAGATAAGGAGGACTACTCGGGATGGATCTTCATCAAAGGGAGCTGATGAAGAAAACTGCGCTTTGGTGTCCAAAGCTAAGAAAGGGAAGGGTAAGAAAACCTCTCATTCTGGAGCTAAGGGCAAGAGGCAGGATATGGCGAAAGTGAAGTGTTTTCACTGCCATGATCACGGACATTATGCTACCAATTGTCCAAAGAAGAAGAAGAACAAGCAAGCGGGAAGATCTGCAGATGGAGAAGCCTTGGCTTCACAGTTCGAGCTTGACTTTTCACTGATTGCATGCTTGGTTTCAAGTGTGATGGGATCGGTGTGGTTCTTGGACAGCGGTGCGTCATTTCATATGACGGAAGATCGGGAGTTGTTCTCAGATCTGGAGGACAAGGATTTGGGTATGCACATCGAGATGGGCGATGACGGTAGATACAGTGCGACTGGTATCGGTACCGTATCCTTTCAGAGGGAGTCTGGTAAACCCTTTGTCTTAAAGGATGTCATGCATGTGCCTGGATTGAAGAAGAACCTGATTTCAGTAGCGATGTTGGAGGATAAGGGTTATGATGTGGTCTTCAGCGAAGGAAAAGCTTTCCTGCGCAGTAAGACTACTGGAGAGACCCGGAAGATAGGGGTTCGAACTCAGAACCTTTATCAGTTGCAGGTAGATGACTGCGCAGCTATAGCATGCAAGGCTGGAGATGTGGTGAGCCGGGATGATGAGGGCGAACTATGGCACAGGAGATTGGGCCATCTTCACCATGGAGCTTTGAAGATTCTGCAGCAGATTTCTACTGGACTTCCTAAGGGCACCCTTGCGCAGTCAGATCAGTGCAAGGGGTGTGCTTTAGGGAAGTATGTGAA
>CM076577.1:1119259792-1119570042 GCA_034641835.2 Pinus albicaulis | reverse complement strand
CACATTTCTCTCCTTGTGCATCTTTTTTAGCTATGTAATTTGTGTACTTACTTAACCTCAGCCGCTGTGCTGGGCTGGGTTGCGCAGCCCTGTAGCAACATTTGAAGATTTTCTCTAGCTTGTGGGTTGCGTAGTAGCTTCAATCATGCTCTTAACAAGGTTTCAACCTCCTCTTCTGTCTAGAGGTGCACTGGCAGCTGTGCAGGGGCTTCTAGTGACTCCTGTTTCCTGGGATTTGGTTCCTTCTTTGCAGTAAGCTCCTTCCTTGCTTCTTGGGTGACCATGCTGCGTGTTACGATTCTTATACTGGGATCTTCGCTCCTTAGCTCAGTTTTGAATCTCTATACATTTTGTGTGGGGGTAGACTGTCTGTCCTTCATTTTGGTTAGCAAGATCGGGCAGTCTTCGATCTCATGGTCTAGCTGTCGGCAATATTTACAGGGTTGCCTAGTGGGATTTGGGCAGTCCCTGGTGAAGTGCCCTACCTCTCCACAATTGTAGCAGATCAGCTAGCCCCGTCCTCATCCTGCGCTCCCAACCCGTCCCCCCTTGCCCCTCACAGGAGTGCCACCAAAGGTCGTGGGAGATCTCAGAGAGGCAGGATCGGAATGTACCCTATACAGGTTTCCCCGATCTATCAACAAGTCATATGTGCAACAATTCTGCTAATCGTGCCCTATATATTAGCAAAACTTGCACCATTTTTGCTTCAATTCACCCCTATTTATCCAAGGACACTGGGCCGTATCATGTAGTCCCACTACCCGGCAATATTAGCACCAGAGGTCTGTGCCGACTCCTTTTCCCCATTCTGTCCGTAAGCTCTATAGTTCCATGTGCATGGCTCCGAGATGCTCCTAAATTAGCTGCAATCCTTCCCTCTTGTCATCCTTAGGTGCAACTTCAAGTTTCATAGCAGCTTCCAAGGCTTTTTCCTACGATTCGAAGGTCTGGTGGCTCATGGGTATGCGTAAGTGAAGTAGCAGCATAGAAATGAACCATTCCGTGTGTTGTTTGTCATCGTACTTGAACTCACCTTCCCTGGTCGCTTTCTTTAACCGTTGATCAGCCTCCCATACCGATTCAGACGTTCCTTGCTTGAAGTCTTTTACTTCCGCTACCAGCTGGGAATAGGATTTCAGCTTTCGGAATTTTTGTTTTAGGGCATCCTTGATATTTCGAAGCGTTGCGCTCCCATTTTGAGATATATACCGCATTTACCAGTCCAGTGCCCTCTCTTTGAAAGCCAGGGATAGCTGCGCTCTCTTCACAGTATCTCTTACCACCCCTTGCGCCATCCATACCAAATCAGCCACGAACCAAAATCATTCCATGTCCTCATCGACTGCTCCCTTAAAGGTAGGTAACTTTAAGTGTGCCGCCATGGGTTCCTCTGGTTTACCTTCTTGGGGCCCTAATGTCGAGGTAGCTGACGCACCTTGTGTAGGTTTAGGCTGACTATGAGCAGAGCGATCCTTTTCTCGGCTTTTTCGATAGTTCTTACTACTTTGTGTTGTGCTTCCACCCATAATATCACTCATTCAACCCCACGTTAGATCTCTAATGCCATTACCCGATCCCATTTCTCAGAATCCTTCCAGTCTCGGCAACGGAACCATTTGTTGGCTTGAGGGGTCCTAATCCAGGTTCAGTGTGCAAGGTTTGCCAACAAACCCCTATATTACTAGCCCTTTCGGCAGTGACCTACTTTCGTAGGTCACAGTCTCACCCGAAGTAGTATGGGTGGGTGCTAGAACCAGGTTTCTACACCCTGAGAAAGAAAGGGTAAGGAAAGCAGGGCTGCGTGATGTTCAGATTACCTGGTTCTTCACAGGGTTAAGTATGTATCTATTTGCATCCACATGCACTATATCTATAATTATATACTTTTTATAGCATCAACATAGTATTATATAAACAGAGCGGAACAGATCTAGATCCAATCATTCAGTACACAGATCTTCGTAACGAAAAGACAGAAATACAGAACACAACAATTATCAGCAATTCATACAATAGTACTCACAAATTCAGATCTCTAATAATCCTTCGCATTCATTCATTCATCAACCTTTCCTTACAATTCCCTTCCCAACCTGCGCACATAGTAGCAGGGTCTGCACATAGCTGGACTAAGATCTCCGTGCACACAGCCATCAGGAGTCCATTCCCCAAAACCAAAACAGATAGCTTAAGCATTATATCACATCAATATCTCATCCATTCCTATCCTTTTCGATACAAAATACATCTCTATTTATAACAATCTATCTCCGACTTTCCTATGGTCTACAACCCATGGTTTTTGGACCCCTAGTTTACCCTTTGACCCATTACAATGAATTTGGAGCTTTGACCCACCCCAAAACCCCTGCGTTATACTAAATATAATCAAAAGTAATCAAAATGGACTAGTTTCGCAGCTTGTTAGGAGACCCCGTTCGAACAAAGGCCCATTATGTCCTCTTGAGTCTTGACAAAATATGATGGAATGAAACTGGGTGAGGACCAGATCCAAGTTTACCATGTCAGAACCTAGGTTCATTAAGATGCCGACCTTGGTTTGAATATAGCCACCATACAAACTAGGACCACCCATACTTATCGTTTCCATCTCTATTTCATCATCAAAACTAACATACTGAAGACCTATAACCTGTGAAGGCCCATGGTATTCATTGAAATGAAATTTATTAGAATACATGCCATGTCCACAAGTTTTTATATTTAATCTCTGCATCCAATGTGACCATTTCTTATTATGAGATTTACCAAATCCAAAAAATGGCATCATTCACATAATTTTGAAGAAGTCTACAAAAGTGAACATAAATTTTTTCACATTTATAACTTCCCTCACAATAGTTGGTTCGTGAAGCTTGAGCGCTTTCACAAAAAAAATAGGCAAATTCAAGCAACAACAAAAACAGTCCACTAGTCTCTTTTCATCTGCTGATATTAGAATGAAGTTTTATTAGAGACATTGTTTGTTTGTTTATTTTGGTTAGAAAAGGGTTTTCTCTTGGTTTTATGTGACTTTCAATTTATCATATGTAGCATGTTGATAAATGGAAAAGAATAATGTGTGACATTTATCTTGTAGAAATTGATGTTGAATGCAACAATACAAAGTTTAACTCTGCTACAGTTCGCTTTAGTAAAGGAAGAGGAACATCTTAAAAAGATGCCTAAGAATACACCATATACATAGTTTGAATATAAGTAATATATGGATTTTTCCTTCATATCTATATTCTTTTTTCTACCCAAGATATCACAACAAGAAAAATATTGATTGTAGAAATTGTTTGAGGACCTTATTGAGGTGGATTTTTCTGATGTCCTACTTGATTGATACATTCTCATATGTCAAGAAGGCTTTAAATATGAAGTAATATGTTCCTGAAACAAATAAATTCAAATTTTATAGATATAAAAGATTAAAAAAAAAAATCATTACCTACGTTTGATAGTTAGTTGACTCTGCTGTGGGCAGGTTACAGGAAATGTGATTGGAAAAAGGGTGGGAAGACAATGCAGAGCATGTCTTCGATATGTTTAATTTGTTGTTAGAGATCCTTCAAGAACTTGAGCCATCGACTTTGGAAATGTTTCTAGTAGGGATTCCTATGGTTTTTAATGTTGTAATTCTTTCACCTCATAGTTATTTTGGGAAAGAAAATGTTTTAAGAATGTCAGACAAGAAATCGCTAGAAAGGTAAAGAGATTTTTTATAATTGCAATGTACATTCCATGATATCCTCTCTTTATTGTTTGATTTTATTTTAAACATTTCTTTTGATCTTGTTTTGTATTTTAAATATGAAATTGAAAATACTTGGTATCATGTCCATTTAAAAAACAACCAAAGCTTGAAGATGAAATTAGTATTACACGATATTGATTGGAATCCTTATAACTATTTTGTGTTAAAATATTTTCATGACTCTCAAAAATGTTTACTTTCATGTTGTTATTTGAGTACATTTTGTTTATATACTTGACCAAGTTCATGTGTTAGAAAATGAAATGTTATTGTTGAATAAGGCGACAAGGATTAAACATGACATCTCAGATTATTTGGTTTCACAAGTTATTTACAACTTGAGATTTTTAGCATGTAACTTATAAGTTGACATGATTGTGCCTAATCTTTCCCTGAAGGTTGAATACTAAGTTACTAAGGTGTTATTTTCTTTGTTTATACAGGTCATCTGGCCACATAGCGGCCACTACCTCTCAACTGGAGAATACTTTTTCAAGTTTCTTGCTTGTATGGGGAAAAATGGCTTTGACATTGTTGTTGTTGAAGTATATGTCGTATAAATTATTTAGAGTCTACTTTAGTTTATATTATAGCATTCATTGTTTTTTCATGTCTTACACTCAGCATTGTATCTTCTTTTGTTTTCAGAAAAGGAACTCAATATTGATGGTAAGAAGGAGGAATTGGAGAAAGAGGAGAACAATAACACTGGAGTGACAAAAGAAAAAAGGGAGAGAGAAAAGAACTGGTCTAGTGATAGCCCTAGAGCTAATATCCTACATAAGATACACACATAGAGACTGATGTTCAAGTATTCATAGTTGGCGAATTCACCTGCAATGCCTTGGAAACACAATGATCATGTTATGAAGTGATTGAAACATCTTTTCAGGTGTAAATTGTAGTCCAACCAATATTAAGTTGGAAACTCATATTGTAATACTTTAAAATTTCATATAATATAATTTATATGGTTGAAATTATTTATAATTGCACTTGATATTGTTTAGTATTGTAATTAACATATGAAACTTTTCATTTTCATATTAAATGGAGATACAAAGTGTATGACATTTTTTAAATCTAGTTGCAAAAGCATGCTAATTAATTTATGTTGATTAATAATGAAGACATAAAATCAATCTAAAACTACTAAATTAGTAGTTTGTATTTATTAATTATTACATAAATAAAATGAGTATACGAGTAAATTAGTCACTTATAATGATTATTAATCAAAGTAATGAAATAAATATAAACTACTAAATTAGTCATTTATATAATGAATATGAAACTACCAAAAAAATATATATGACTATTGCTAGTGATAAATTTGTGATTACAAAAGACGACTAAATTTTTCATATATAGGACTATTAGTAGCTAATTTACAGTATCTTATAACACGACGAACATTTAGTCATATTTCTTTGGTTATTAACTCGTTTCAAATAATGACTAAAATTTGGATATATATGACTATTAGTAGCTAATTTACTATATCTTATAACGTGACCAACATTTTAGTCATATTTCTTTGGTCATTTATTGGTTTTTTCGAGTGATCATATAGTAATATTTTGTTGTAAATTTGGTCATTAATTATGACAATTAATGACCAAAATTAGGACTAAATATACTACTAGATGATAAATTTTAGACAACCAATTAATGACTAAGCTAAAAACGACTAAAATTTGGTCACGTTATAAGATACTATAAATTAGATACTATTGGCCACCGACTGAAAAATGGTCGTTTATATGCAAATTTTAATCGTTTTTTAGTAACTAATTAGCCATTTTTTATTAGTGTATACAAACATATTTTTGGGCTATTTTTATAGGGGCTTCCAAGAAAACCTTTAGTAGAAGGCCTTTTCCTTTTAATGAGTTCTTCCCTTGATGGAGTATTTAGTACAACTTGAGTCTCTTTAACTAACTTTTGAGGAAGAGAACTAGTGTATTCAAACCATTTCCCTTGAGTAGGTGGCTCCACACCTTCAAGTGAAAGGCCAAACACCATTATATACCATTGGAATGATTGATCAACCACTCATAATCAAATATTGAAGAGAGACATGAAAAAGACAAGCTAAGGCCAACTAAATACAAAGAGCATAGAGGACACCACTATAAAGGACCTAAAGCAATAAGAAAATGAACACCCAATATTCCCACTTTGGTTGATTAAAATCATCACCAAAATATAGAAGAATGGATAAGAGGGCCTTCCAATGGAACAGTTTGGATGATTAGGACCCAAGTCCTACTAACAAAGTTAATAGAAGTAGTTACCTTCACATCCTAATATAGTCATTTTCGGTGCAAGTACACTCTCTTTGTGGGGCAACCTTCAAGAGAAATATATAAGTTGCATAATATCTATCTCAGGTACCACATGCATTCTCCCCTCCAGTCACCTAGGTGGTACCAAAGAAAGGAAACTAATTTTCTATATCACAATAAAAATATAAGGGGGACAATCGTGGAGAGGTATTTAAACAAGTTGAAGAGGGGTTATCTCTTTTCCCTTACCTTGACATGACTTAGTGCTTGATTCTTATGTTAAAGGAGCTTCCCTGACAACCTATATGATATTGGACTTATCCACTCATTATTCAACTTCCACGTTTTATTTTGAATGAGATTGGAGAGTTAAATCTCCACACCTATTTCAAGGCTCTAAATTGACCTAGACTAGCTAGTTTTCTATTACAAAAGAAAAATTATAATATATGTTATATTAAGCATTACTTTTAACTAACTATTATTTATTCAAGGTAATGAGAGTGGATGTTATGCTGCTTTGAAACTATTAAAGAATGAAACTTATAAGAACACTCGAAAGGAAAAATTCACACTTATCATTCAATGAATTAAGTTTTAGGAAAGAGTAAAGGATGAACAATTTCTACCTAGATTGTACGAAAAGTAAAAGAAGGAAGTAGGATGTGTTTTTTTGTTCTTTTCTCTTCAAATGAGCATCAATGTGCCTAATCTAACAAAACCGAGTATGAAATTCTCTTACAATATATCATACCATTTAAGTCAACAAAAGAAATATTAAAAAAGGTGAAACACGAGGAAAAAGAATGCAAAAAGGAACTGGTTCAGGAGCGTTAATTTTTCTAATGTTTTATGCTACAATAATTACTTCAAAAATGTATAATTCAATTTCATTAACCACAATAACACTTAAGAAATTATATATAGAAAAATAAAAAATAATTCATAATAGAAGATAGCCAAGAACAATGAAACATAGATATTTTTGGTCAAAGAACAGGGTAAAACTCCACAAGGGGGAACCCATAATCAATTCTTCTTGTTCTTAGATATTCATTCAATGTTCAACATGAGATACATAGTCCAATAGTACATCCATAAACTAGTCAAAGTAAAACCTTTTAATTTCCAAGATAATGAGGGTCATACCAAGTCAAATTCAATTAAACTATATAGAGAACAATTAACACTGGTAAAAGATCACAAGCTGCAACAAAGGGCCCAATTTGAGACCGTGGAAGATAGTCAAACCTTAGTCAACGAAGCCCTCTATTTTTGGTCAATTGTTAGAATCAAACCTTGCTGTCAATTCCCAAAAATATGGTCCAAATTTCAGACAACACAAAGGAATATTCCACAAAATATTTGGCCTCTTTCCTCACTTCAAATATTGGTGAAATCCTCAATCAAACTTGCGGTCAAAGCCTAGTCAAACCCTATGGTCAATGCCTAGAAAATGGAGTTATAATTTCAATCAATTCAGAGATTATTTTAGTTAAGTATTTAGCCTCCAAGCATATTCATAATATAGATCAAAGCAATAGAAAGTATCTTTCAAGATAATTCAAGTAGCCTAAGTCAAGGAAAGTCAAAGAAGAGTAAAATAGTTGGTTAATGCAAAAAATACTCACCTCAGATTCCTTCGCACATGTGAGATATCCCTATAATTTCAAACCAAATTGATTGATGTGATATGGTGCTCCAAATGAATTCATTGATATATGTGTCTTAGGAGGTTTTTTTTCACTTGTGGGGCCAAATTGATAGTCTTAGGGATGACTTCGTCAAACCCAAAATTTGATTTGTCTCCATTAATTTTCCATTGAAAATTCTAACCAAAGCTGTGATTTTTTCATCAAGGAGGTATAAAATGCTGCAAGAAATGACCCAAAATTAGATGCAAAATACGGTGAAAAATAGGATGAAAAAAATAGAGAAAAATGAAACGCAAAAGTAGATTCAAAAAATGGTATAGAAAATTATGCAAAAAAGGATGAAAAAATTGGAACTAAATTAGATTCAACATATGGTGAAAAATTGGATGCAAAAAATGGTCCATAAAAAGGCACAAAAACTAGCGCAAAAATAGAAGTAAAAATCAATATAAAATTAGAAGCAAAAAATGACATAATAGTAGATGCAAAAATTGGCACAAACTAGATGCAAACAAATGCATTAAGTCAGATGCAAAAGTTGGTGTAAAAATCGATGCAAATGATGACACAAAACTGGAGTAAAATAGTGGCACAAAACAAGAAGAAAAAAATGATGCAAAAATAAATGTACAAAATGGCACAAAACTAGAAGCAAGACCTGTTGTAAAATAAAATGCAAAACTTGGTGCAAAATATGATGCAAAAAAGGATGAAACATTTGGCGTAAAAAAAGATACAAAATTTGGCGCAAAAAAGGGAACTTTCAAAAATGTAAAATAGAGCCATGTTTGACTCCAGTCCGCTCATCCCAATTGGGAAAAAAATGCACTAAAATATGATGTTAAATATAGCACAAATTGCTTATTTTGTTTTAGTACAAGTTCTCGAACTTTCAACGATTGTAAAATTACATTTTTAAGATTGAACCAGATCATGCATGGTGTGAGGATAGTTTTTTTCAATTATTTTAATGACATCACTATTTACCAGATGGAAGCCATATCTATCATTGAATTTATCATATTTTACAACTTCTACAACCAATTTACTCAAGTTGAAATATTCTTTTGATTGCAAATATTGGGATGTATGAATCAGATAATTTTCATCAAAAATATTATTTTAAGAGTTGTCTTTCACACAAAACAAGAGATGGTAAGGGATGGAAAACATGCCCAATGATCTGAATATTTTCTCTTTCATCATGGAAAACCTCACTACCTTGTGTCAATTGAGAAGTGAACTTATTCAATGAATAACTTGAAGAGCATGGAATGTCTTCGTCGCATGTAGATACATCACAAATAGTAGAGCACAAGGGATAGTGATATGAACAAGAAGTTTCAACAATAATATATTCTTTGACTGAATAAGATTTTAGATCTAAATCTTTTGAATTAAAACCTTCATGAGAAACTGAAATATCAACTGGTGCACTTGGGCATTCGTCATTGCTTACATCAACAAAATTATCACCATCAGAATGATTTTTTCCCAAGACTATGGGTGTAAAAAAAATGTTTTCATTTGATTCATTACAATGGTTAACATATTCAATATCAACCGAGAATGAGGAAAAAACATCTTCACACCTACTAATTTGAAAAAGAGAATAAATGTTGAAAGAATATTCATCTTCAAGGTCATCTACCTGTGAAATTTTAATACCTTGCATCTATTCATTGCTCAAATTTGGAAGATATGGATTAGGTAGACCAAGGGACAAGGGGTCATGAGAAAGAGACGATAGAGGATTATAGACATCCAAATCATATCCAAGGCCAGAGTCATGAGTGTTAATACCCACTTGAGGAATGGAAAAAATAGTCTTCACCATAGGATTCAATAACCATTCAAGGATATCCTTCATGGGATTTGAGTCATGAAAAGAGGAAGGAGGATGAGAAGAAGGATTAGAAATTTGATGTGCATATTTCTAAACTTCATTATCATCGCGAGGAGGAACCCTTATCAGAAATGGAAAAGGAGGAGGACAAGGAACAAAAGGGATAATAGGTTCCTCCTCTGAAATTAGACATGCCTCACGACTTATAAGAGATGGTGAAGAAGAAAAATCAGGTTGTTTGGATTCACCATGAAAATAAATGTGAACCAAATGCTCAAACTTTTGTTTCAAGAATTCTCAATTTGTATCTTCTTTAGGAAATTCATAACAAAGGTGAAGGAATCAATTAGAAAAATCCTCAACTAATTCATCAAGCTTCATTATAATGTGATTGATGGATTCTTTTATAAACATATTGGTAATAATACCTATCAAATGTTAAATGAAGCTCCTCGATGAGATGGTTAGGAGAATGAATGTAATCAGGTGGTAGAGTGTAACACCATCGGCTAAATCAACCTTGAAGAGTAAGATAGAAAACAATACAAGCCACATCTTCACAATCAATTTCATAGTATTCAAAAAACCTAAGAAAAAGAGATGCATGCTCGATAATGGATGTATCACCCTCACCATGAAACTTGAATTGAGACAAGTCATGAAAATATTCATCGAGGATTGAAATTGCACCAAGGATGGGTTAGAAAAATAGCTGAGGAGTATGATTTTAGTATCAGCCATTTACGATAAAAAATTCAAAACACACTCAATGGGCACATCATGTCTTCTGGCCCTCTTTCTAGAACCATCTGTTAATGGTCCTAGAAATCCATCAACCAAGGGGGTTATCCTCAATGTGAAGTCCCAATTATACCTCACACCATTTGGAGTAGGAGCCCCATCAGAAGTATTGGCCTAGCTGTCATGAATCCTTATAGATTTTCCTTGGCTACAAAATTCATCCCAAGAGGATAATACACATGTATATTAAGATCAAAAAGTGAGTATGATTTGTGAAATGTTCATCTGTAGAAAGTATCAAGGTTCTTCTACTGAAAGGGAAGAGAAAAGTGGGCCCTTTAAGGATAACTAATAGTACTAATATGGAAAAGGCACACGAGAATATACATATGAATAAATCATTAATAAAATAACAAAATAGTTCAGAAGGAATTAAATATTGTTAAAACAAATACTACACACCTTTGACAAGATAAGTACCAAAGCCACCAAAATAATTCAATTTTCTTAGTATAGATAAAAACAACATATATCACAAACATTCAAAGAACAATCTTACATATGCATGACATATGAATAAGAGTGTGTTGGCTCAATGAGCTTCTGAATTAAGTAAAATTTCTAAGATACATCAATACAGTGAACACCACTAGCCCCAGTAGTGAATCATTAGAGTAATCATTTGCTACTTTAAAACAACTATCTTCCACTCCAATGCCTAGTAGGAGGATCCAAGGTGAAAAATTCCTTTACATGTACAATGAGTGTGTATATATAAAAAATGGGGTGATCATTCACCTCCCATGTGACTCTTGGACTACCCTCATGACTGTTTGAATTCTCTATGACCTTTCAACTCCCACATGAATTTTCACATTATATGGATGACTCTTGGAGTTCCAATTTACATTACATTTTCCAATATAGAATTTACATAATCCAAAAATTATGTGGCACATCATGATTCATGACATGACATGACACTAAAGACATGGAAATGTAAAGCCACTCTTTGTTATTTCTTTGTCTTCAATAAGATATTTCTAGTTCTTCATATTAATGAGAGATATGTTTTGTTCTTCATATCCACCCTCTAAAGGGTTCTAAATCAAGTGGATTCTTCATGTGGTTCTAATATTTGATCTTCTGTTTTAATTTGTTGTTTCTTCATCTTCTCTCCTAGTCATCATCTTATGTCGTTAGCTCCATATGTGTATTCTAGCATGGTATCCTTCTCTTTTCCTTTATCATCATGCTGTCATGATAATATAGAGTACTTGAAACTGAAAAATATCATTAACCTATCATATTTCATGAACTCACCTGTTAGGGATGTAACTGGTGACTGGTTGAGTGAATAGCTAAAGTATTGTGTAGTTCCAGAGGCCAAGGCCTGAAAATGAATCTTGAGACTGCGCAATGCACAGTTCATGATGTCTAGGTTCAAGATATTGTGCATTTTAGGGGATTAAGAGGTCAAGGCTTGAAAATTCCCACTGCGTTGTTCTGGAAGGAAAGAGGTAAATGCATTTCATAGTTGAGGTACTAAAGGACTCAATATGAAAGCTTGAGCCTTAAGACTCTACAATGTGCCATTTTTGAGGCCTGGGCAAAGGGATTGCGTAGTTGAGGGACTCAAGGACTCAGGCTATAGGCTTGAGCCTTGATTCTTCCCACTGTGTAGTTCTAGGAGGAAGGGAGGCAAAGGGATTGTATGATTATGCATTTTATAAGATTAAAGAAGAGGATTGAGGACTAAGACTGCACAATGTGCAGTTCAGGTTGGGATAGAGATAACAATTGCGTAGTTATGGAGCTGATGGGTTGGGCTTGATCACTGATATTGCACAATGTGCAGTTTTGAAGGGTAGATACCGCATAGTCTGCAGTGCCAAGAGTTAAGGTGGTTTCTTGAGGACTGATATTGCATAGTGTGTAGTCCAGGAGGGTTGACTGAGGCTCATTGGCCGTGTCGAGGAGATTCCCTGCTTTGAATGAGTGTTGGATCCATCAGCAAAAGTTGAACCAAATAAAGACTTGAAAATTATCACACACTCATATAAATTAATGACATGACAGAGAACACTAAAAAAAAATGAACAAAATATTTCTCCTCAATGTGAAAACTTTGTGACAACTCACTCCCAAGTGTGACACTAAAGATACACTTTGATATGACAGTGATGACACTTGCGCGACAATTCTTGAAACTTTGTAAATGAGCATGATACATGTTTAAATGATAATAACCACTCATTTACACAAATATTACCCCAAAAGAAATAGAAATAACTTATATACATTGTCTGACACTTAACATGCTAGAAGACGACAATTGCTAAAGTGAAAATGACACTTATGATATGCGAACAATAGTGAAAGAAACACATGCTAGAGCGAATATAACATGAAAATGACACTAATTAGAGTAAACAAAATAAAAATCAATAGCCAAAAGCATGAAAACAAAATTCGCGAAAGAAAAGGTGCAAAAAAGCGACAGTTTCTAAAACTCACCGAAATAGAAGTACAAACACAACTAGAAGTGAGAAACTGTCAATGTCAGTGCACACTAAATGTTAATAAGGATTGAACATTGCACAAGAATTATCTTTATGGATTGTTCTAGGGATTCAATCTTACATGAAGACATACACTCATGTATTTATTACGAACTAAACATGTGTGGGAAAGTGACTTCGACACTTACAATCCAAGAATATTGATCGAACAAGAAGTGACCATGGAATGATTGATCACAAGATCAAAAATACGCTCCAAAATTAAAGTATAGGAACAATTTTGGAGGGTGTTTGTCACAACGACAACAACACTCTATCAACATGTTGAACATGAACCTTCCAAGAATTTTTGTAGATTAGTATATCATCAAAAAATACTAATACAAATTTTCTAAGGAAGGGTTTGAAAATGGAATTAATCAAACCTTGAAATGTGGAAGGTGCATTAGTAAGGCCAAAAGGGATGACCAAAAATTTACAATGAACTTCATGAGTTATGAATGTTGTTTTCGGAATGTATTCAGTATTCATTCTATTTTGATGATATCCTAAAAGAAGAACTAGCTTGGTTAAGTAAATTTCTCCATGTAAGTCATCCAAAAATTCATCAACAACAGGAATGGGAAATTTATCTTAAATAGTGAGATTGTTGAGCCCCCTATAATTGATTCACATACACTATTATTCATCCACATAATGCACCAATAATGCTAGAGCAGAGAAATAACTTTGGTTAGGTTTAATTATACCACCCTCTAGCATTTATTCAACCATACATTCGATTTCACTCTTTTGGACATAGGGATATTTGTAAGGCCCGATGTTTGGAGGAAAACTTCCTGGAATCAAGTGAATAACACAATCATGATCATGAATAAGACATAGGCTTTTGGGATTCTTAAATACTTTTGAATGATTTTCCAATATTGTTTATAGATCTAGAGAAATGGATGATTTCGATGTTTGAACATCCAATGAACATAATTGTGAAATTATGGCTCATTATTCTTTCTTCAAAATATTTGTCATGCCATTACAGTTAATTATGTTGCTAGGTTTCCCTGCAATACCCCTTAATTCATTTTACTTTCCTTACTAAGAAAATTTCAAAAAACGTTCTTGAAAATTAAAATCTATCATCCCCAAAGATTGTAACCATTGGAGTCCTAATACAACATCAACACTACCCATTGGAATGGAAATAATTTGACTATTCAATACATATTTTGCCATGGTTAGATTGATATTATGACATTTCCCTCATAAACTTACAATTCCTCTATTTGTAACCGTCACTTAACACTTTGGTATTGGATATAAAAAAAAAAAAATTCAATTCTTTGGCTATATTACAATGAATAAAATTATGGGTACTATCGGAATCAATCAACACTATTACCTTTTTTTTCTTGATATATCCTTCTATCTTGAGAGTTTGAGGAGTGGTAATTCCTTCTAATGAAGTACAAGATAGGGTTGAATATATTTCTTACTTCTCTTGGGTTGATTCCTTGTGTGGATCCTCTTCTTTTGATATTTCTTATTCCTTCTCTTCCTCCTCTTCACAATCTATGTAAAAAAATTAATTCTTAGCACACTTATGGCCCTTAGTGTATCTTCTATCACAATTGTAACAAATCCATTTTGTTATGTTTTCCTCAGTTTGTTGTGGTGTCAACCTTGTAAGTTGTGGGAGGCTAGGAGCAACAACACTTCCAACTTTACAGTTGTGAGTGGTAGACTTCATTGTTGCCATAATTTTTCTTTAAACTTTTCTTGCCACCTTGAATGCCTTCTCTAATGAATTAGATTACTAAAAAAAAACCTCATGTTGGATGTTATCCTTTAAATTTCCTATGAAGAAGTCAATCCTATGTTCATCTGGAATATGATTTACCTTGATATTCAATATTTGGAAGTTCTTAATGTGATCTACAATTGAACACTTTTGTTTGAGATTAATCAATTGAATAAAGAAGGTATATAACTCTTTGTATCCTCATAATGTGCTCTCAATTCTACACAAACATTATCCAAGTGACAATTTAATTATGAAAACAAAACCATCCATACCACACAAACTGATTTTTTTCTAAATAAAAGTATGCAATCTGTACCTTTTGTGTGTGTGACACATCGTGTAGATCAAAGAATTTCTCCATCCATAGTATCCATGTTATTGGATCCTAGCCGTTAGACTTCCTCATGTCGATCTTTAGAATGTGTTGGGTATTAAAGCCAACAATGGAGTCTCTAAATTCATAATTCATGTTCCTTTTTTCCTCATCATGATTTTCATGGATTACCTTGTTACCATTGGGAATCCTTTCTTGCAGTGATTTTGCCAACCCTTCCAATTTGAGATTCATCGCGTCATGTCTAATTTAAAAGCTCTCATATTTTGATTTAAACCATCCTTCAAAACTTCTATGTTTCCTTTTAATTTTTCTTCTAAACCATCCATCTTAGCTTCTAGTTCATTTTTTGTTACTCTTTGTGAGGGAAAAATTTATTGCACTTGGTCTCATAATTTTGATATATCATGTTGCATTTCTTTCTCTTCTTCATGCGTCATAGTAGAGATTTTTGGTTTCTTACTAGGTATATCCATTTTTTTGGTTCTAGGAGTTTTGGATTCAAACAAAAATATATATGCTTCACTATTCCAATTTAATCCCTTAAAAATAAACTTTCAAAAAAATGTTATGCAAAAATTTTAAGAAATACACACCTTTTTCTTTCTTTTTAAGTGCTCGATATTGAAACTATTGTATATTTCTAGTTTTTGATCTCCAAGGCCTGAAATGTTGTCCTTTAGTATCCCTCTGAATCATCTTTCTAATTCCACAAATCTGACCAAAATTTGATTCTTAAGGAAATATTTATGCCCAATATCCCATGATGACCTGGTTATAGACACTTTTACTAGAGCTAACTTGTACGAAACTCCATGTGACACTATTTTGACCTTTGACCATGAAATTGATACAAAAAAACTAAATTCTATGCAATTTTGGTCATATTTTTACGAAATTTAAATCTGATTATGAGAGAGAAAGTTATGATTATTTTCCCTAGGTATCATGTTTAATATCAAATCATGGGTCCTGCGAAAACCATAACTTCGTCGGACCATAACTCAGAAAATATAGCGAATCAATATCTGAGACTTTTGCACAACGCTCACCAAGATTTCAGGTTTACGTGATCTAAATTTCATCTTCGGAAGCATAGTAGAAAAAATGTTATAGAAAAACTTCCTAAATGCATTGTTTGAAGCAATGAAATCCTAGAATCCAAAGCTCTCATACCAAATGTTATACAACCAGATCACAAAATTGAAGAACAAATAGATCAATGACTTGAGAATTATCCTCCTCAAGGGGGAACATCTTTTACATCACATAGATGAACAATTCTTGGATGATACAAATGACAAGGCCTCATTTTTATATAGGAGTCTAAGGCGTCACAATATAATCAAAGCCTACATAACAATAATAATATAAGGGCACAATAATAATAACAATAATATAATGCACAAAAATAACAATATGGGAGATATATTAACAATAACAATAAGGGGGTTACACTAACAATGACAATAAGGAGGCTACACTAGTATTTTAGGGACCTAACATAACACCTATCACTATCTACTCTAGGTGTATTGATGTTTGATGTATTATATTATTTGTGAAAATTAAATTGGTATAAGAAAAATAATAAGATTTTTTCCCAACCACTAAATTGTAATACTTTATATAAGAATTTTAAAAATACTTATATTTTTATAAATTTAATAACTTTCATTTCTCTCAATACTTAATACTAACAAATTCAAAATATATATATATATATATATATTCTCATGAGAAAATTTGTAAGGTTCTTCATAAATTTAATAACTTAAATTAGTGTAATAAAGTTAAAATATTCAAACCAACTACACTCTTTCAAACAACTTATACAAAATTATCACTCTCCCAAACTACTTTAACTATAACAAGTTAAACCAAATAAATGAAATGGATAATAAATAATAAGTTCAATTACAAGGTTCAGCACCTCCAGTATTCACCTTTCAGTAGCATAAACACCTCCATCTCGTTGACAAAAAGAAAAAGAAAACTTGCTCCATAGTGAGAAATATGCCAACTTTTTACAGCAAGTGCAATAAAGAACTTTTAAAATACCATGTACATAGCTATATAAAAAAATCCATAATATTTTGTTGTGTGAAAATTCTACAGAAATATATCCCACTTAAATTTTTAAGACTTCTAATACCCTGACTTAGTACACAAATTTCATGTGATATTTCAAATAAACTCCCAGGCTTTTGGCGATGACTCAATCCATTTAGCTTAGCATGGTCCAGTTAATGTAGGTGTCCATTGTTCTCGTCATCGTCCCATAATAGCAGCACTTGGAAAACCTAACCCACGAGTCTCCAAAGGAAGCAAATCCAACGAATTAACAGATCCTAGTTGTGCATTGAGGTATTTATGGTAAACATTTTGAGGCTTGTTGAGGAGCTTCGAATAATTGACTTTAACCTCAATTAACCATAGGTTGACTTTAACTAGGTTTCTTTTCACATGTTTGACCATGTAATGTGATTATATTTTTATTAATATATATTTAAATTTATTAATTCATAAAAATATATTAATATAAAAAATAATGAATATTTTAATAAAATATAATTTAATTAAAAAAAATTGTAACCTCTTTACAATTGTGTTTTTTATGTTTATTGTTTTTCCCTTATTTCACACAGGGTATATATAATCAATTGTTTTAATAATAATTTTGTAATATATATATATATATATATATATATATATATTTTTTTTTTTTTTTTTTGAGATATACAATATATAGAATTATATAGATTAGCATAAATTCTAAATATAATAGTCTTGTTATATTTATAAATATAAGTGTTTTTATATATATCATTATTATTATTATTCAATTTTAAGGTCACAACCAAGCGAGACACCAAATTAGTGTATGAGACCCCCTTGTTTGTGATACAAGGGACCCATGTTTGTGCACATCTTTGCGTAGCAATTTGATTGCTAAGTCTACAAAGACATACATACTCTACCCCCTATGGTTTCGAACCTATGACCTCTTAGGAGGAAACATATATATATATATATATATATATATATATATATATATATATATATATAGTGAATGAATAAATTTCTTATTAATTATAATATATTATTTTTAATATTTTTAAGTAGTGTTTTCCTTATTTCTTTATTGTATAGATGGGAGACAAAGAGAGAGGTGGTTTGGGAAGGGAGGTGTAGATAGAGTTAGGGAGGCACGAAAGTGGTTCACAGAGAGATACGATGAGTGCGTGAGATGGGGATGTGAAGAGAGCATAGGAGAGATTGCGGATAAAGCATAAGAGAGAGGCTAGATTCATGGGCAGGGAGTGAGAGAAGACGGGAGCAAGTGTGAGAGTGGGGAGTGTGAGAGAGAGAAAGGTAGAAAGAGGGAGATAAGGGGGGAAGGGGAACAAGTGGGAGCAAGAGAGAGAGAGACTGAGAGAATTTGGGAAGGGGAATGTGGGAGAGGGGGATAGAGGGGTAGAGAGATTGAGAAAACACGAGGGAGAGAGAGCGAGGGGGAGATGGAGGGGGAGCGGGAGAGCGAGGGAGAGTAGGGTGTGAATATATATATAGGAAGAAAGAGGGAGAGATAAGGGGGGAGGGGGAACAAGAGGGAGAAACATAGAGAGAAATAGGGGAGGGGTATGAGGGACAGTTAGGTAGGGGGGAGGGACAAGAGGGAGAGGGATAGTGAGAGAGGTAGAGGGAGAGGGAGAGGGATAGAGTCAGATGGATATAGAGGGATGGGGTGGAGAGAGATGGAGAGAGGGGGGCTAAGGAGAGAGGGAGAGTGAGATAGGGGGATATAGATGGGGAGAGGGATATAGAGAGAGGGAAAGAGTTATAGATAGATATAGGGATAAGGTGGTTAAGAGAGAGAGGTGAAGAGAGAGAGAGAGGAGGCGGGGGGTAGGGGAAGAGAGAGAGAAAGGAGGAGAGAGAGAGAGGAAAATGCAAGAGAGAGAGCGGGGGGGAGAGGAGGAGGGAGAGAGAGTGGGGTAATTGAGAGGGGGGAGAGAGACACGGAAGGAGAGAGAGAGAAAAAAAATAGGGAAGGAGGGAGAGGGAGAGAGAAGGGTGAAGGGGAAAAGAGAGAGAGAGAGGGAGGGATCAGGGGGCAGGGGGAATGAGATAGTGAGAGGGGGGAGAGCACAGAGAGAGAGGGAGAATGATAGAATAAGTGAGAAAGTGGTAGATATAGAGAGGATGATAGAGGGAGGGAGAGGTGGGGACAGAGAGAGCGAGGGGGAGAGAGGGAAAGGAAGGAAGAGAGAGAGGGAGAGAGATAAATAAGCAGATATAGAGAGAGTGAAAGAGATAAAGTGAGTTTGTAAGTGTGTAAGAGAGACAAATATGGGGGGGGGCTAAGGAGAGAGAAGGTGGGTGAGAGGAATAGGGAGATATGGGGGTAGGATAGAGAGAGGGGGGTGAGAGACAATGGGAGAGAGAGATAAAGAGATAGAGAGGAAGAGAGAAGGGGGGAGGTGGAATGTGAAAGAGAGAGGCAGAGAGAAAGAGAGAGTGAGAGAGAGGGAGTGAGAAATAGGGAGGGGAGGTATGAGAGAGAGAGAGGGAGAGACATTAATAGAGAGGAAGGGGGGAAGAGAGAAGGTGGGGGGGGGGGGGGGGGAAGAGAGAGAGAGAGGGAGAGAGAATCTCTTAAAAAAAAACTCGATTCATTAGAGAAAATTTGAGGTCAAATATAGGCCTCAAAACAAATATGTACAACCAAAATAAACTTTATAATAACCAACAGGATTGAATATGATGATTTCAACCATGGGGGATGAATCGCAATTTTTTGAGTAAAAAAGTAAAAGGATTTAAAAAAAAATTAAAAATTAAAAAAATTTATTTTTTCAACTCGTATTTTACACTTATCGCCCTATAATTTTATGCAAAATTTGAGCATAAGCACTCATTAGCTGAACATTTTAATTCCTCATCCAATCAGTACCCATGTCTCATACTTTGGATGGACCCTGCTACACGAAAAATGAGAAATACATTAAAACATGATTGAAATCGCACTTTTTAATGTATTTCTTAGTTTTCATGTAGTAGGGTGCATACAAAGTATGAAACATGGGTACTTTTTTTATGAGGAATGAAATTCTACATCCATTGATTGCTCCTACTCGAAATTTGAGTAAAACTGTAGGGATATAAGTTGAAAATACGAGTTAAAAAAGTAGTTTTCTTTTTTCCCTATAAAATTTTATAATGAAATATAATCTTATTTTATTATTTCAACTATTATTTTAGAATATTCCTTAGGAGGCCCATTTTAGACCTCAAAATTTCTCTAATGATGTCTATACATGCAACAAGAATATATAAGTGTGCATATTTTCATGGTTTTTTGGGTGGGGTTTATAGGTTAGACCAGAAGCTACCTATTATACCCTGTGTCATAACCACAATGCAAAATGTTTCTTGCTATGTAATGATGCCTTGGTATGAGAAAATCCACTACCTATTATAGCAATCAATCTCTTATGATATTTCATAAGAGCCAAGTATGTATCCATGTGCTTTTAAAATTTCCCCTCATAAGAAAACACTAGTTTCCTTGATTCCCTATATCTCCTTTATATTGTCGTTATTCTTCATCACTTTTTGAGTAGAAGACTGGAGGAGGGGACCTTCATTTCCTAGGTAGGAGGAATTTAAAATATGGTTCTATGTAGTGTGTTACCACTCAAACCAGCAGGGGACCTAAAAGGGACTCCTAAGAGGGCAACTTCTAGGTCAAGGGCAATGATGGAAACTTAGCCCACTGTCACCACAACTAAGACTCCCTGATATTTACGATATTTCACTAATGTGAGGAGACCCAGTAATTATTAATTCACTTATAAAGGATGGATCAACAAATAGATGTCAAGTGACCCTAAAGACCCTTTCCTTAGGATAAGATTAAGAATGAAACATGCTTGCTCTTTAAGCAAGGTACAAGAATTTCAAGGGAAAGGAGGTGAGTATTTGAGGGTTAGGTTAAATGAATATGTCTTGAAAAGAAGTTTCCTATCCCTAAGACCCTTATATAAATTGGATTCCTGAGTTTCCCTTGATGAATTTTCTTTGATAAGAAATGGGACCACACGGGGCCAAGTGGACCCAGCCTAGGCTAACGGAATGGAGTCTAGCAACCGATGATATTTTTAACTTGACCAAGGCAATGGGAAAGGTTAAAACATGAATTTTTACCTAAATATGTCAAATTGATGCTGTGAGGTACTAACCTTGGGAACACTAGGGAAAATTTTGATCTTAGACCTAGGTCTTGGGATATCTCGAGATCCCACCATCAGAATCTCTTCAAATTTGAAGGGGACCTTGAGGACACACCAACACAGTAGAGCTTAGGAGATCAAAATTTTTCTAGGGCTAAATTTCCCGAGAAATTGATGCCCTAGGTGACCCAAAGTGGCTAGACCTAGAAGAGGGAGGAAAAGGTGAAAAAATTTGGTTTAAATGGCCACCCTTTGATGGATCAGTGCCTAATTTCTCTTGGGGATATGGATTTAAGGAGAATTATGAATATGGACTTCGTTTTTTGTTAAAGGAGGCTCTGAAAGTCGACTTCATCCAATGTTAAGGGAAAGAGTATAAAAGTGACCTTAAAAGTATTTATATTAGAGAACTTTTGAGGTTTAAAATGGGCCTCATAAGAAAAATGTACAACTAAAATAAACTTTATAAAAACCAATAGGATTCAAGATGATGATGTAAACCACGAGGGATGATTCACCATTTTTGGGGTAAAAAAGTAAAAAGATAAAAAAATAAAAAAATAATAAAACTACTTTTTCAACTTATCTCACTAAGGTTTTACTCAAATTTTGAGCGAGAGTACTCATTGGATGAAAAATTTGATTTCTTATCTAAGGAGTACCCATATTGCATAATTTCGATGGACCCTACTACACGAAAAATTAGAAATAGATTTAAAAACGTGATTGCAATTACGTTTTTCATGTATTTCTCATTTTTCGTGTAGAAGGTTCCATAGAAAGTATGCATCATGGGTACTCCTTCGATGAGGAATCAAATTATGCATCCAACAAGTATTCGCACTCTAAATTTGAGTAAACCCTTAGAGAGATAAGTTGAAAATACGAGTTGAAAATGTAGTTTTTTCTTTTTTCCCTCCAAAATTTGATGATGTAATCTAATCTTATTTTATTATTTCCACTATTATTTTATAATTTCCTTAGGAGGCCCATTTTAGATCTAAAAATCTCCCTAATGACTCTGTTACAAATGGAAGAGGTTTAATTATATAACTTGATCTATAGGATAATTCATTCATCAAGCATGGCCCATACATAGAGTTAATCTAAATAGAAACATAATTCTTCATTGATGTCATAAATGCATGTAGAAATTAGCCCTAAAATAGTGAAAATATCATAACCAATATATGCAACAAAATGAAAGAAAATAGAGTTAAAATTCCACTTACATGTAAGATAATATATCCAACTAGCATCACATTTGCAATATAAGAAATTTCAAGACAAGAAGAACCCAATCCATATATCAAAATTCATCCATTATGCAAAAAATATCCACTAAGGAAAACATGTGAAGTTCTCTAATGAGAGAATGATCCAAATCCAAGTGATGATACAAAATGATTTCGCTCATTTCCTATTTATATACATTAGGAGTTCGAATTACCTAATGGGACTACATTCGCCCCTAAAATAAATAATGTGAAAATTAACTAACTTTCGGTGACAAGCCCACAAAACTAGCTCACAAATAAAATAATAAGCCTTTGAAGTGGTCAAATAATAATCTATGCATGTCATAGGACCCTCCAATAGGCCTAATGAGGTCCATAAGTTCCATAATGATGAATAGGATCCTCAAAAGTGATGGACAAGGGGGTGGCCCCTTGTTCTCCAAACAATAAACCTGTGGTTCTCCGAGTGGGTGTCGGGGCACACCAATCACCTCACAGGTCTCCGTATGAGTCAAAGATACTTGTAGAACATATGTAAGGGTTTAGATGATGGAAGGAATGTTTGCATGTTAACGTACAAGTCCTAGGATAGCTACAAAGTGTGTGATTCACCTATGGGGCCAGCTGGGCATAATGTACCAAATGCATCTTCCTCTTCCAAAAGGTGGATCTTTGGCAATCTCTGAACATCTCTTGGGATCCATGGAGTGTTTTATACTACTGTGGAGGCCCATGGATCTCTACATACACCCTATATATTCCAATATAGCCCTCTGGAAGGTTAGGACCTAGTATAGGGAGACCAAACCCAAATGGACATCATCTACAATCCTTCATAAGATCCAATACGTCCCGTAGCCTTCCAACACAATAAGTCATTAAATTAATCAGCTAAAAGATCTTAAAAACCATGGAAAACAATTGGACACCTCATAATGGCATGCCCTTCCATACTGGGCTTTGACATGTGCTAATTTCTCCAAGCTCCAAAGGGGGTTATCCAAGTATTTTATTAGGTGGTTTCTACCTTTAGAGGGGATAGTATGTCTAAGGTACATCCCTCAAATGGTGGTGGAATGTGATGAAGAGGTGAAATAGAATAGGGAATGAGAGTGGAAATCCTGGGCCATATATTGGAGTACACAGGTAGCTAGAAAAAGGGAAGCCCACAACTAGGTAAATAATGTGTAAGAGGTAACAATCATGGTACATGAGGTGACTCGGCCTTGATTTTCCACCCTTCTTTATATTTCTTTTTCCTTTTGTGATTTTTCATTCATAAAATTCTTGGGGCTCAAAGGATAAGAGTATGATGTGATATATATAACAATTATTACTCCATTTTTAGCAGTGTGGTTCATTGCCCTCCAGGGGTTGGGACTATCATGGGTTTCTAAATGATAAAGGAGGATCATCTAGAGCCTATGGAACCAAGGTGATGGCCATGGGTATGGGGTAGAGCTCATGCATTTTATTTTTCCCAGGTGCTAATTATGTTTGTCTGGACCATATTTTTCATCTTGTGGTAAATTTTCCCATTCAGTGTGGCCATTTATGATTTTAATTTTATTTTCAGCTGCTTCAACCTCTAGGGCATAGTTCCAAGATTGAACCAAGATGGGGGCAAGGTAATGGGGATGCTAACCCTATGTGGACCCAATGAGGAAATGTAGACCCAATTGGGAGAGACGATGAATGGGGGTAAAATGAATGGAAGTGGAATGGTATATGTGGATAAGGTATCGAGACCATGCAACGAGAGTCAAGGTTTCCCAAGTAGTACCACCATAAAACTAGATGGATAGTAAAGGAGATCCCATCAAACTAAAATCCAAGGGTAACATCTAAAAGAGGTTAAGGGTACAAAATAAAAAACTAAGCCCACTCTTTCCGCCCAATCTCCCCATCAGTCCACGCCTAGAAGTGTCCATGATAAGTAAACCCAATACTAAATTACACAATGACAAGTCATACCTTTAGGTTTAGGAGGCCCAACTTCAAGAATATGATCAATAAAGATTGGTGAGGGACCACATGGCTGGATCATGTGGCGGAGAAGTGGCAGAATGAGCTAGTTCAGGGTTTCAAAGGCTTGTTGGCTGTCGACTGAGGTCTATCATGGTGAAAACATTTCTCCTAGGGATATCACCCATGAAATTGTGGATAACATAGTGCACACAATGAGGATCAAGTGTATGCATATGTTACATTTTTTCTTTCATATAATTAAAGAAGATCATTTTCATGTCCCTATTTAAATGATATATGTGAATTGTTTCCAATTTATGCATTCAAATTCTATTATACTAACATTTTATATACATGTATGCTTTGATATCTCTTCTAGTTATTGTTTTCTTTCCGTTTTGATTATAGGTTTGAAGATCATGAATGTGAGAAGAGGAAAATTCTTTGGGATCTATCTGAACCAATGAAATACCAAGTAGATTATCGACCTTGTATATATTATATTGTTTGTATCACATGTATTTCTAGCTATGTATGTTGGATTTATTTCATTTGATATACTAAGGTTTCCATCCCTAACCTTAAGTGGATTTTTCCCTCAGTAGAAATGACAACTCTACTAGGGAGAAACTCCACATAGCTTCTATTCTTAAGGAACTTTTAATATTCTCTTTTTTAATTATTAGTCATGTATATTCTTCTTCAGCTTCTAAGACAACCTCATCATTTAAATTTTGGATTTCCCATTTTTATTTTTATTTTTGTGAAAAATATACACTACTTTATTTAAGCACAATCAAGTTTACACATGGGATGATTTATTTGCTACAGTTTCATATGCATGCAATTTTCTTCGGAAACAACCACATATTTTCCCTAGAAGTGGATTTTGTTTTAATCTTCAACCTTCTCAAGGGATATTTGGGTGTTATTTGTGTCTTGGGTGGCATTTTTATACATGAATCTGTGTTCTACTATTGTGTGACGACAACTTCTTGTGTTTTCATCTTTGTTTATTCAAGTAGCCTATATAAAAAACTAGGTCTTGGGCCATTGGTATCCCCTAGGGTTTTATGTCTTCTTTAGATTTATTTGTTGACTTATGGTGACTTTAGCTCTTTTTTAGTCATTTTTTCCTTTAGTTTTCTTTGCTAATCTATTGTTAGGCTTTTCATCTCTCATATTTTATATACCTAGTTGTTGGCTTGAATTATTCTTTCTTAGTTTTTCATATGGTGTTCTCTATTTTATACACTCTAAAAGGGAAACTATCTAGTTTACTTCTTTTAATGTTTCTTGTTTTTAGTTCAATAATTTGAAATTAAAGAAAAAAAAAAATTTGTTGGCGTTCATCCCATTTGAACCTTGTTTTGCATAAGGGTTATTTCTTAACATTTTTTCTTTGTTTTTTTTGTAGAAAATCCTTAAAACCTTGCAACTGCTAATGGGAGAAAAATTATTTGCAAAAGACACAATATTTCTCTACCAAAATTCTTAGAAAAGAAAACAATGAATATAAACACAATCGCTCATAGATTAATCACACATAGAAATTTATCTGGGGAACCAAACTGAGAAAAACACATCTTGCTTGTATTATCAACTGAGAAATCTTATCTATTACAAATAATATGTTTCAAGGCTAAAGCCCTTGTGATAATTTTTAAATCTCTACGAGACTTACCCAACAGTTCTGGAAATAAGGCATGCTATGAGCTCCTATTTCCTAGCACAATTATGCCCCTAGAAAATACAAATTTCCTCCTATTTCCTTGCACAATTCCCAAGATAAATTGCTCTACTTGATCCTCAAGCCTTTCCACAAAAAATTGTGTACAGTGAACACACATATTTATACCTTCATTCAATCTCAATAGGAAATTCAAATTGCATGACCTACTAGGGCTAAATTTAGTAGCTGCAACTAGTTAACACAAAGTCAATTGAGTTAAAAAAATTCAAACTACTCTACTAAAGTCAATAGCTCAAGTCCGTCTCTATTCTATAACTAGAGATCATTTAATTAAAATACATTACAGGGCGGAAACGTGAAGCTGGGTTACACTTTTGTGAGAATCGGGGGTAGAAATTTTTTTTCGGCAATAGTTCGGCCGAACATTTTATAAAGTTCGGCCGAACTATTACATAGTTCGGCCGAACTTTCTTAGAAAGTTCGGCCGAACTCTTGATTCCGTTTAGACTGACGGCACACTGACGGCGCGAGAAAACATAATTTTTGCCGGAGATTGGAAAACCGGCAACAAAAGTTTGGAAATTTTACTTTTAAAAGAGTTCGGCCGAACTATTTTCTATAAATAAATCTCCCGCGAATTGTTATGGTTTACCGAGTTCATTGTTGGCACGTTTACTATTCCTGTCGCTGTCTGTCCCGTCCACGCTCTTCCGGCCGCGCTTGTGTTCGTCCTGTCCGTCTGTGTTCGGGTATGTTCATCCTATCCATCTCTAGACGTGCTCTTCGACTTGAGAATAACTTGATTTTTCACATATGCATTACAATAAGAAATTTTTGTATTTAAAATACATATGCATCTCACAAAAGCACATCGTCTAGAGGAGATCTCAAAGAAGAAACATGTTGCTAAGTTTGACAAACTACTGAACATATTTTCTTAGTTTTTGGATAGATATGAACTTCTCTAGCTTATTTCTTATGGATATAACCTATTCTTGTAACTTTTCACATAATATGCTCTTTTCTTATAGCTAGAATCTCATCACATTTTTACCTCTCCTCCCTCTTCTAATTTTGTCTTCAGGCTAATGATTTATATTTTAAATTCATGCTCTTTTTCTTCAAGTATCTGAAGGATCCTCCTCTAATATATGTTCTCCGTTGATAGTATTTCTATTTCAATTATGGTTCAATTAAGCTTATATTTGTTTTAATATGTCTTTTCCTCATGACAGTGAGGTAGTTTCACACTAGAAGAATGGATCTTATTTGAATAAACAATTTATCTCAAATAGAAATATGTCTTCTTCTTATTTTTCTCTGGGGAATGGAATTTCGGTGTATAACCTCTTCTTGGCCGTTCCGATACGACCAGCAGCATGTCATTGTGCTCTCCGTGCCGACTTGGGTGAACATCACTATATCAAATCTGTTGGCACCTTGTCTGCAATGTGTGTGAGTTTGGGGAATGGGCGCTACACCTCACCTACTTACCCCTGGCCGCTCCTCCTTCGGGCTAGCAACAATAGCAGCATTCAGTTCTCTATCTGTTGAACTCAATCTATTTCATTTGGAGAAAGATAACCACCCGAATCGGGATACCATCAATTGGAACTATCTCCTTGATGTAATACCTACAACCTGTTACATATATATTTTTCATATTTGAGATCTACTTCTGTCTCAAGATCCAAATTATGAACTTTATTGTAAATTGTGCTTTTGGCCTAGGCATTCCATTCCTGAATTTTTTTTGAAGGGGTATGTTCACCATAACCATTAGTAACTACCTTTCGAACTTCAAATGCATAAACAATTAGTTCATAATTTACCTTACAAAATCTTTGCAAAAGGGAGCACACACACACGCTGATGATCTATTATTCAACTAGCTGTACCTTCCAATAGTTAAGTTAATACAGAAATAATTGGATTTGATACCAATTGCTGCAAACTTGACTATAATGCAATGGGGGTTGAATCAGTATAGTGCATTCATGGTCATCAATTTACAATTTTTACTTTTATTTTCAATATTTATCTCAATTATTAAATGAACAAAAATATATCATATGAACAACTAATTCACTAATATAAACAACATTAAATTGTAGCATAAGAATCAACACATAAGAGTAGCAAATCTTGACACCAAATATAAGTGGAAAACTAGAAAGGAAAATACCATGATTTTTTTTAATTGTGATGTAAAGAAAACACTCACTTCCTTTTTACAAAAATTTTTATAGGCACCCACCTCCAGGAGGCTCCAACCTCTCTTATATTTTTCAAGATACAACTTGCTTGAAGAACTCACTCCCACTTACATTAGTTTTTTGTAGGCTCCTACTGACCTGAGGCTTCAACCTTGTTTTTCTTTTGCGGGCTACGACTTACTAGAAGAACTTGCTTGTAATTCTACACACTCCAACCTATTCTTGTTAAGGCGACTACCTTAAAGGAGACACCAATCCCCTCATACATAAAAAATTTAACCTTGCTTGTTTTTTAATTACGAATAAATTCATTCGCTTATCTTTGCTTTGAACTTTGTCTCCTCCCTCTTTATAGTTTCTCATCTCTTGCTCCTCTACATATTTTTTCATCTTTTTTTTTCTTATCCATATAATGCACTAACTAGGTCTCACAGCAACTTAGTCAACTCTTTTACGAGCTAGCTAGCTATTCTACCATCTAAAAAAGCATGTTTTTAAATTCATAACTTGCTAAGTAGTAATGTTCCAAGTAGGAATCTAAAATGAAAGTTTGTCTCTTTATGGTTGTCTCTTTTTTTTCTTCCTATTCTTTTCAAAATTCATTCAATCTATGGATATCAAAACAAAATTAATGACCCTACAAATACTATAAAAATATTAAATAAGTTAAATCCTAGAGTTTCCCTTTTTCATATGACCATCTACATCAATCTTCAAACCCCTTACATCACAACATATGCAATTATTTATATCACAACATCTGCACTTGTGTCCATACCTCTCACCACAGAGGCTTCACTCAATGAAGCTTTGACATATCGTGTGCATTCGTGGCATATTAAACAATACCCTTAATTTGACTACATATTGGAAAATACCTTTGAAAATCACATTATTTAACCCCCTACCAATACGAACCCAATACACCTTCCCAATTTAAAAAACCCCTCCTTTCCCATACTAAAGTATGTTCTTTTAAAACATGTTTTCTTGGTGATATGGGTGATTTATAAATGATTGGGAGAGCGAAATTCGTCATTTAATATGTACAATTTTTTTGGTTGAACCCACATGAAAAACAAAACTCCCAACTGTGAGAAGAGGAAATTACATCCTATTTCTCCCCCCTAGCACAATTACCAGTCCAGTTAGAATTTAACAGCCCCAAACTGGATTTTACTCTCAGGTATTGGAACCTCTACAAAGGTTTGACCTGGAAACATAGTTTTTCCTTAGGTTTCTCCACTGGTTCTATGACCGACTTGGATAACCTACAACAACATCCTTCTTTTCATTTTTTATATCCCCTCTTGGATAACCATAATATCTTGAAATGGAGCTAGCCAACTCAAATATAGTATTGCAAATCCCTGGCTAAGTTAGATGAGGATTACATATGGTCTTGAATGAGAATTTGGACTCTCTATATATCCGTACCAATTATGTTCATATAACACAACAAATAGATGATTCAATACAAATGTCACATAGAAGTCATATTTATCTCATGGTTCTTCAACTTAAATTATATAGCTAGCATTACATTAAGCTATAGGAGATAAATCAAAGAAGCATTTGAATGTAAATTAAACATGTGTAATAATTATATGTCCTTTCTAGTTCAATAAATAGATAATAATTTGGCTCAACTATGCATTGTACATGTTTTCCTTTAAACCTTTACTTTCATAGCACATTTTCATCAAAAAATTTATTTGTCAATTTGGACTCTTTAGATATGCGTACCAATTATGTTCATATAACACAACAAATAGATGATTCAATACAAATGTCACATAGAAGTCATATTTATCTCATGGGCCTTAAATTTAAATTATATATCTAGCATAATACATTAAGCTATAGGAGATAAATCAAAGAAGCATTTGAATGTAAATTAAACATGTGTAATAATTATGTCCTCATTTAATATGTACAATATGTTTGGTTGAATCCACATGAAAAACAAGACTCCCAACTGTGAGAAGAGGAAATTACATCCTATTTCTCCCCCCTAGCACAATTACCAGTACAGTTAGAATTTAACAGCACCAAACTGGATTTTACTCTCAGGTACTGGAACCTCTACAAAGGTTTGACCTAGAAACATAGTTTTTCCTTAGGTTTCTCCACCGGTTCTATGTCCAACATGGATAACCTACAGTTCAATATCCTTCTTTTCATTTTTTATATCCCCTCTTGGATAACCATAATATCTTGAAATGGAGCTAGCCAACTCAAATATAGTATTGCAAATCCCTGGCTAAGTTAGATGAGGATTACATATGGTCTTGAATGGGCATTTGGACTCTTTAGATATGCGCACCAATTATGTTCATATAACAAAACAAATAGATGATTCAATACAAATGTCACATAGAAGCCATATTTATCTCATGGGCCTTCAACTTAAATTATATATCTAGCATAATACATTAAGCTATAGGAGATAAATCAAAGAAGCATTTGAATGTAAATTAAACATGTGTAATAACTATATGTCCTTTCTAGTTCAATAAATAGATAATAATTTGGCTCAACTATGCCTTGTACATGTTTTCCTTTAAACCTTTACTTTCATAGCACATTTTCATCAAAAATTTTATTTGTCAAATTTTTATTATATATTATGTTTTTTAATTAATTAATAACGGCCATTATTACCGAAAGGGATTTTACAAATTTATATTTTATAAAATGAATTATGGGGGGCATATTGAGATGGTTATCTCACTTTTTACTGATTCTTCTAATATTCCTAGAATTTTATGAAAGAAAATATGAATTTGAAATGTTTGTATAAATTTAATGAGGATACATGAGTTGATTTGGAGAAGACCATCATCACTTATGTCTAGATTGAGACAGGGCATAATCACAATAAAAAACCAAGTACAAATTGTAGTAATCCTAGAATCATGCTTTACATATAAGGTAAAATTGGGGAACTCGTGACTTGTACTATAGATAAAAAACATTTACCCTTACCAAAAAATATATGATAAAAATTGACAAACTACATAAGTTTAAGCTTAACGGTATATAATCCGTCTTGCCTTCCATATAGATAATGAAAATGATTGTTCCAAGTCTCATGTTGCTTCTCATGTTATTTTATAAACCTTGATTGGAAAGAAAAATAGGAGGGAAAAAATGTAAGAAATATAAAACATAATGAAACACAACGTAAGAAATAGAGAACATAATGAAACAAACACATACATATATCTCTAGACAATCAATACAATTATTTTCCTATGAATCCTTATGGGAGACAAGCAACCCTAAAAATTAATGATGCTCTAGACTCCTTTTTCCCTAGGAAATCCTTATGGGAGAAAAACAACACTAAAATGTAAACATGCTCTAGAGTTAGCTACTGAATTTTAGCGTGTAGGTTGCTATAAAAACTTAACTTCATACATTTTTCTCTCTAACTTCACACTCCTAGTTGTATTTTCAACTATGGAACAAAATACAATAACACAAAATGGAACTCTTATTCCTCCTAGTGGCCAAGTATTTAACATAGCGTGATAGCCAATTAGGTGTAAGATTTGACCCTGTCAACCATTAACGAGGTTTGTGATTTTAGACCTTTTAGAGTCTTGTTAAAATTCCACATGTAGCTAGCTTGCCATGCATGAGTAATGGGGCTAAAATTTCATTCTCTCGTACCATGACCTGGTCAACATGATAGGTCAACTTAATAAAGGCATAAATTTTGAATGAACTTCATTTGATGTTTTTCTTGCACCATTGGATATGTCTTTAAGTGTAGAATAATGGTCAAGATTTTAGCACAAGGGATAATCGTTTGACCCCAAGAAATGTCATTTAATACCTCAAAATGACTCCAAAAGGTTTTAGACCCCAATTCTCCACCCACCATTAAAATGACCCTACAAGTTGATTCTTTCAGTTTTTTCACTCTATAAGCATCAAAATATAATATGACAAATAAGTTTTTTTCAGTTTTTTCAGTTGATCCATTTATGGTAAAGAAATCAAATAGTTCTATCAATTCCACCTTGCAACTCTAAGAGACATTGAATTAAATTTCATCTCAAGACAAGGCTTTGAGAGGACACTCTCAAAGCCAACCTTCATTATGGCTTTGAAACACATGGTAAGTATCAAGACTTAGCAACTTTATTTGCATAATTTTTTCTAGCATGGACCTTAATGTCATAGCCTTATTTTGCCTAAATGAATGCAAATTTCCTTGCCATTTGGCTTGTGACATTCATAATTCATGCTCATGGAACATGATTGTGTTGCAATTGTGATAACATTTGTTGTATGCAGAAGCTAATAAAAAATGATCGAAAATGACATTTTTGCTCTGTTTTTTTGAAGATTTAAGGAAATTACACTAAGTAGCTTCCAACCTCATATGACCATCATGTCAAACTCATCTTAGGATATTGTCCAAGTAAGAGCCACTTAAGCAAGCAATCTAGTATACATGACTCCAATTTCAATTAGCAACAATGACAGTTCTAAGTATGGTGCAAACATTGCTCTAGATCCTCAATGGGGCATGTTTGATGACAATAATTTGGGGAGTGAGAGAGGGAGATGGTAGGAGAAAAAAATCAAGGAATCCTCGGGAAATTGAAAAATATATTACTAATAAGGTGGAAGACATTTGTAACCTAAGAGAGAAACCTGTGAGGAAATGCGTGAAGTTGGTATTACACACCCAATTGGACAACCTCGAGGAGAAAACATTTCTCCCACTTTATTTGTTGGCATAACCTAGTAAGTGTTATTCACTAGCATGTATTTTGTAAATGCCTTTCAACCTAGTTCCCATTCAACTCCATCCACCAGGTTGTAGAGGATTCCAAGCCTAATTTGATAAAAAGTAAGTTGGGGATGATCACATTGACTTGCTTGATGACATGTCTATGAAGATTAACTACCTTGAACTATTTTTTTGCGTAGGGAAAGAGACACATTCCCATGTATGAGCATGAAAACATTATTTGATATTGTTAATGCCTCTAGTGTTTACTTCTACAAGTTTTATAGGCAGAGTCTGTAAAGGGCCAGATAGCCTCTAGATCTCATCATCTATGAAAGGTGACATATCTAATAAATGCCCCTATAGTCAATCTCTGGAATGGATCTAAATAGAAGTTCTTCATTTTAATATCCGTAAAACACAACAAATTTAAGGTAAACTATGTACATGTGTCATTTCTCCCACAAACTAAAGTGTATAAGTAGTAAATTTTATACCAAGTGTGCTCCCACCATGTAAAGTGCAATTTGGTGAACTTATCATTTTTATAATATCTTTTTTGATTAAATTTAGTTTCACACATGATCAATTATTGCTTTGAAAGTTGTGTTCTACATAATTTTTGTACACTAAATTACAAATTGATTTTTTGAAATCTATTGTGTTTAAATGTCGACCAATAGATATATATCATGGAGGATGAACAACGAAGATCAGGCGAATCCCATATAGAGGTTCAGGGATCGGGGAATGTTCACGGTATTTAAATATAAGATCTTAAATCTCCATACATGTGTGTACATATCGAATTGATTTTTTTATTAACTTTCTGATTTAATTTAGTTGTTAATAAGTTTCATATTTTAATTTTTAGGAGGTAAGAGGAGAAGGGTTTCAACTCCATCCATGGAGCATGGCCAAGGTTCAACCGGTCGAGGTATGAGTGGTAGTAGGTTGTGGGAAGGGGGTGATATTTATTCCCCTGAAGGCCAATCAACCACTGCTGGTTCTCAGCAGCGTCATTCTGGGGCTAGTTCTCAGCAGGGTCATGTTGGAGAAGATGTTAACCAACAACATCAAGGTTGCCATCAATTTCAATATTTTTTCATTAAATTTGTACAATTTGTTTTACACGTGTTTTTTCTAATATATGAAATTTTATATATATTGATGCAGAGGCCGAAAATGTTCGAGCCAGTGGTCAAAATAGACGCAGGGCAGCGCGCTACATTCAAGAAGAAGGTTGTCAACCCAGCACAACTTATCCGGCTGAGATTACTGATATACCATGGGAAACCAACATTGCGGAATGCACCTTACAAAGGTGTGAAAGCCTTCATGCAAAATTGCAAAGAGATCTCGTGGCTTTGTCTCTACCTGTTGAGAGTAGACAAAGCCTTGAAATAGTTACAGATTCATTGGGTGAAATGGTAAATGTGTACAGAAATATGGGGCCAACGACTGATTCGTTTGTAGAACTGATGAGAAAGAGAAAAGAAACAGTGATAGGTCCCGATAAATGACAGGACATAAAACAAAAAGTTACAAGAGCAGATGCCAAGTCAATGTTTAATTATAAGGAAGGGCCAAAAAGAAAAATGTTGAAGGTGCAGTATTTGAAGCACCCAGAAAAAGCTAAGTATTTGTATGATCGACATCTTGCGGCCTTTGGAAGGCTTCCATGGAACGATGAGGTTCCTGTTTATTTTGCACAAATGTTTTATGCATAATTTTTTTTGGGTATGAAACTCGACTACAATGACCTTCCTTCAGAATTTTTTGGCCCAGGGAGAGGTCGATTATATCAACGTAAGGGCACAAAGCGAGATGTGGATTTGCCTCGCCTTGAGCCGCCATTGGTGAGTCGATCGTTTCGAGTCGAAACTCTGCGATCAGAGTTGGATGCGACTTCTCAAATAAGTCGAGAAGCAAGAGATGTTATGATTGACAATGTTCAGAGCGGATTGAGTGGAGTCAATCTTTGTTTAAATCGACAAAGAGCACGTGAAAATGCACGTGCCAATTTTGTTTATCGTACAGACGAGGAGATTTACAACATGAATGTTGAAGATCTCCGAACATATGCAATAAATTGTCGCAATGGTTTGCAAGACCTAATTTTTCATGAGGAAGAGGGCACCGGAATGGTATGTGTTAGTGACCTTAGGGTCTGAAATTATTTTTACATGTGTACAATTTGTAATAAATACATGTGTATGTACATGTATACATTTATTTGTATGTGTACATTAATCTAACAAAAATGTATGATTATATGTTAAAACACCATTTGCAGTTCTCAGGCATGATGCGTGATGAAAATGTTAATATTACGTTCGGGACCTCCGGTTCAAACGATGCAGATGGGTCTGACCATCGTGATATGTTGGCACATGTATGTTAGTGTTTTTTAAGTGACTCTAAAATAAATAATTGTTGCCACACATGTACATGTATGTATATATATAATTTGATAAAATGTTTTAACAGGTACCGATTCCGTCTGATGTTTTTGGGATGGCGGTACCTTCTTCCTTAGGAGATGTACCTTCTACTTCATTGGGAGATGAGCCACGAGTATGGAAAATTTTTCACAAGTTTAAAATTTATGTTTAAAATTTATATATATATATATATTCTACCTCAAAAAGTTCCATTAAAAATTGAGATATATATATATATATATATATATAGAGAGAGAGAGAGAGAGAGAGAGAGAGATCTATATTTTGAGTTATTTAAAAAATTTTGAATTTAGGTTCCTATAGAAGATTTCTTTAATCCGGGGACTCTAGCGACGGAGATAGGAACATCCACAACATTTGAACAAGTTGTCTTTAGTTCCTTTTTTTAATATTATTGAAAATAAGTTTATATATGTACACGTGCATTTTCATTTGAAAGTTTTTAATTTATATAAATTATATATATATATATATATTTATATATATATATTTATATATATATATTTATATCTAACTGTACATGTATATTGTACAGTTTACCACTGCAGATGTTTCTATGGCAGAACCTGTTCATCAAATGGAGAGGGAACCTTACGAGGTATTGCATGATTTTTTGTTATATTTTGTTTTTTACATGAAGTTCTAGATATATATATTCTCATTCATTTTTAAAACTTCAAATTTTAATGTTCAAGTACATGTGCATTGTGTATATGTAGGTTTCCTATTCATAGGATAGGGCGCGGACGGAGACCCTAGGAGGGAAGACGCTAGATCCTCCATTTGATGGAGATGATTTACAGTAGATAAATGATTTCAAAATTTAGATGGTTTTAAAATTTGTTAAACTTGATACAATTTGATACTTGTGAGATTTACAATTTTTGGACATATTTTATTACATTGTTATTATATAATTTGTTTTATTTAATTTTTGGATGGTTTTAGTAATTTTGGCATGTGAATGTGAAGTAATGTTGTCATCTGAACTACATTTGGCATGTGATATTTAATTTGTTAAATGTTTTTGTTGGATAGTTGAATTATAATTGGCATGGCATGTGAAGTTTTTAAAACTCGAGTTTTGGATGGTTTCAATCTACATTTTTCATGTGATATTTAATGAACTTTAAATGTTTAATGTTTTAATGTTGCACAATATATAATCAAAAGGGTTTTAAAACTTAAAGTTTTGGATGGTTTCAATATACAACTTAAATTTTTGGATGGTTTCAACCTACATTTGCACATGTGGTAAATTGAAATTATGTTACTTGTAACAAGACAATCCCCATTGATTTCATTGTATATGTTGATTTCTAATTTGATTTAATTGCATGTATGATGGTACATTACTTGTAAAGTCATTGGATTAATAGTGTTCATTGATTTCAGTGTAAGCGCAAAAAATTATTGACAATGTAGAATGATTTTTGTGTTATAATAATTAAACCTAATAATATTGGAGAGCAAGAGAGATAAGGTATGGTGTTTACTACAAGAGTTCGAGCTAAATATTTAAATGGTTTAAATGATTTATGATTTTTACTCTGTTTTGAGATTTATCAAGTCATTTTAATTTAAAGTATTGCTTTTGATCTCTCCATGTAGTTTTGTTTGAATGAAAAAATTTCCAATAGGAAGAACATAGCTTTTCAATGCAACTAACCATGTATCAATTGAGCTCTAATTGAAAAAAGAGTTTTTCAATGCAACTAACCGTGATGCAAGCAGATCAAGAAACTTCTCGCAGATGTAGAGTATGGAAACTAAACTTCAGACAGACTCTAAGACTTTCAAATTTTTCTGAATGCCAAATGATCTTACAAATATAGTATTTATAATATCCTAGTAGGTCATTCAGCGACAACTTTTACCGGAAACTTGAAACAAAGAGAATCTATCCTTGGCTAGGACATCATGTAAGATGCCTGCCATAAACAGTAAAATTGTACTTAAAAGCTAAGATTCGGTCAAGTGGGGACAACCACTTGTTATCTCGTCCCTTGGAGGCTAGGCCATATGGGGACCGAATCTGACCTTACAAAATAAAGTGAAATAATTTGTACCATACGGTTGGAAAACATATACAAGAACAATTAATATACAAGAAAAATTAATTTCATTCTAGAATATATATATATATATATATATATAACATTTTTCATCAATGCACATGTATAGAAAAACTACTTTCAGTTGATACTAGAGCACATGCTTGTACCCAAACGATTTGTAACATGTGCAAACCACAAATAACATAAGCAGCTCAATTTTTAGTTGAGTACTGGAAGTTATAAAACATATTTGATCCAAAGATAATAAATTGTTGGACACTTCACTCAAAAAAATTCTAATGGAATTCCATCCTCAATAATCCGTTCATGATCGGATTTTGACATTTTCCATTTCTTAATTTTCGATTTTTTCTTTGATTGAACTTCTATTAACTTTATGCGTGCTGCACACACCAAGTGACTATATTGACAACTTATGGAATCAGGTTCATAGTCTTCAAAGTAAACAAAGTCTCCACTTTGATGAGTTTGTCTGAAAAAATAACCTTTCAGTATAATAGACCCTCTGTCATACTAAAATCCGTGATCATTATAGTTTTGTAATAATTTCATTTTTCGTTCAGTGCAACGCATCAAATAATACTTCACATTTTCATCGTTGTCAATAGGTGCAATTACAGCAAAAACATCTCCTGCACAATAAAATAAATTTAACAAAATTATACATATTTAAATTTATTTCTAGATCTTTAAATCATTAGAAAGTAATTCAAATGTTACCTTTTCTAACAAGATCAGAAACTCGATCACCATCGGATGATATTGTAGTTTCCTCTGATTGCATTTCTTCAAACATTGCAACAAACATTTTTCCCTTTGTATTTAGCTCTGTATGTTTCCAATCGTTCACATACATTTTGTTTTCACAAACGTCATTGGATTTTGTGTTGTTTATGCAAACATCACAAAAACAAGAATATTTTCTTTTATCCAATGCAAACACATTTCTGGACAACTTTGTTTGAATTGAATGCAATTTTCGAGTCCCTTTTATTGTTTCAACGTTATTTCCAATTGATCTATCTACGTCTTCGATTCCAATATGCCAGAAAAACCTTTATATGGAAAATTATAAAAAGAATTTGTAAATATGATATCAAAATACAATTAAAAATAATCATTGCATGATAAATGTACAATGTTTAAAATTAGATTTCCAATATAAATTAAATTGAATGTACCTTCGCACTTCTCTTGATGGGTTAATCTCATGGCTTAGAGTAGTTTTGCACCATTGAACAACTTCTTCAGCGTTCACAAGTCGGCGTGCAAAGTGGTTCATTTGATATCTTCGATGTATTCTTTTTATGCATGCTCCTACACCGTCATGTTCTCCTTTTCCATGGCCAGTCTCAAAGAAATTCCAACAATGTTTAATGCAGGTTTTCTTATGAAGACAACAGAACCAAAAAAATGATCGTGCAGATTTGAATTGACCTGCGCATCCGTCTGACCATATACAATGTTCATTGAATGTTATTCCACGATTTTTCAATGAATCATAAATTCTTCCAAAACAATGTTGTACAAAACATGTATCATGTGTACGATCGTCACTGATATAAAAGTGATATTCTTTAATGATATGTCGATTTTCACTCGTGCTTTCTATATGATCAACATTTTGTTCAACATGTCTATATAGAATATGGACGAGCATGGAGACTTGGTCAGAATGATAGTATTCACTCTGAATTTCTTTTTGTGGAACAAATGTGTAGTTTTCTGCAAAATCAATTACTGACAAAATGGTCCCTGGTGGAAAAAATTCACGGGATTTTTTGAATTGCAAGTCTTTCCATCGAGCTCTATGGGAATGCTTGGTGTATTTGTAAATTTCTGCCTCAAACTTTCTCAAAAAGTCTATTAGAAAAATTTCGTCTTCTCGTAATTCGATTCTTTTAACACTATCTGCACCTTGAATCGATGTACTGGTATATTCATATATCTTCCATTTCACTTTCATGTTGGACAATGATTGATCATTTATATCAATACGATATTTGTTTTGAAATTTAGTCAAATTTCCACAATCATTGCATTTTTTACCACCAACACATTTCTTTTTGTAAAATAGTTCATCGCTTTCTCTTTCACATAGAATTTGAGATATGAATTCACGGATAGTGGAAGGAGGAGGTGAATCCTTCCATAATGTTCTACCTAAATCAAGGAATGTGTCATAATATAACTCAAATTCCACATGATAACGACAACAACAAGTGTCGCGTACGGTGATAGGTTTTACATACCATGGTTTTTGTTGAACAAAAGCACTGAGTGAAACTTGAATTTGACGATTCTCTTCTTTGAACTTGTTGAATAAATCTATTTGAGTGGTTTCCAAGAGATGTTTTTCATGTTCTTCGTATTGATTGCGTGCTATTCTTCTTCGCATCACATGTCTTGCAGTGGGTGAAACACGCGAATCGTTCTTCCAATATTCATATATTATTTTTTTAACATCTTCTCCAAGTCTATCTTTGTATGGTTGCCTACAAATAGCTCTCCAACAAGCGATTTCATCATTTACATCTATTTGCAGTCGAAATTTTCAATGTTTGTGCAGAGTTTTTCACGAGGTTCCCAGTGCTCGTGCCATAGATGTTATCAAACGATTCTCTTGAGTACTTGGTGAAACCATTGCCATCTGTATTCCTCTACGTATATTTGAAACATATTTATCTCTAGATCTCTTAATTGACTCTATAGCACTACTCATATTTTTTATCACCTCTTCTTTCATTTTTTTATCTTTGGTTGATTTTTGAATACCCAATAGTGTCGTCGCTTCTTTTAATTTCCTTGATGATAGGAGACCTTTCAACATTTGAGCTTGAACTGTCACTTGCTCATTTTTGAAATACTTTTCAAAAATTCTATCGACACAATATCATATAACATGGTCAGGTTTTTTATCTCCATATGTGTGAGTGTCGACATTTTCTAACATCTCATTATCGATAGTGATTTCATCTGTACATATTCGAAAAAATAGTACATATTCAATAAATAACTAAATTAATAAATGTCAATAAATATTAGGAAAATTTTAAATATATCAATAGATCATAATATTTACATTTACATACCCGCTTCAATTTTTGCTTGAGGTTGATTTTCTTCTTCAATATTTTGAGGAGTATCTCTGTCTGTTTACATTAAACAAAATATTTTTCAAACTAGTTCATCAAATAAAAATTAAGCTTCACATTTTACATTAGGAAAATTTTAAATATATCAATAGATCATAATATTCATATTTACATACCTGTTTCAATTTCTGCTTGAGGTTGATTTTCTTCTTCAATATTTTGAGGAATATTTGTGTTTGTTTACATTAAACAAAATATTTTTCAAACTAGTTCATCAAATAAAAAAATATATTAATAGATCATAATATTTACATTTACATACCTGCTTCAATTTCTGCTTGAGGTTGATTTTTCTCTTCAATATTTGAGAGGGCTTCTAACTTTCTTTTGTGATATTGTCTCGTCTCTTCTCTACGTGCCTCAGGGTCTCTTTTTCGATCATATTTTCTCACACAAGTTCTTCGATTTCCCATGATAATAGGGTATGAAGTTCAAAAAATTTCCTTCAAAAAATTAAACAATAACTCAATTACAAAAAATATCACAAAAGATTTAATTTAAAAAAATCTTAAAAAAAATTCAGTGTAAATTTTTTTGTAAAAAATACGTACTCCAATCCAAAACACACACTTTAAAAAACACAAAACACGTACATACCTTCAAGAAAAATCACGCCGCCTCCAAGAAATGCCTTCCAAAAAAATTCTTTAAACCCAAAATTGTAAAATCAATTTGCTTCCAAGAAATGCTCTTAAACCAAAACTTTGAAGAAAAGTTTTTGAACTGAAAATGTCTTCCAAAAAAATTCTTTAAACCCAAACTTTGAAGAAAATTTTTTGAACAAAGAAGCTCAAAAGATTTACTTCAACACAAAACATGTACATACCTCCAAGAAAAATCACGCCGCCTCCAAAAAATATCTTCCAAAAAAATTCTTTAAACCCAAACTTTGAAGAAAAGCTTTTGAACCCAAACCAAGTCTTTGTAAAATGAGATGAAGTGCAAAATGTGCGAAAATTGTGAATCATTTCAAGGCAATTTATATTGACGCGAAATGTGTTTTTAGTAGGGGGCTCCACAAAACTTTCCGGCCGATGGAGAGTTACACAATAGTTCAGCCGAACTGTTCAGAAGAAGTTCGGCCGAACTATTAAGACGTTAGATTTAGCGACTCATAAACGGAAAACATAGTTCGGCCGAACTTGGACTAAAAATTCGGCCGAACTAACGCATCACCAATTACGCAAAAACCAGGCTCTGAAAACGGTTCTGCAACTTTGGACTGATTAAACTCCATGAAAGGTTGTTAATTAATTGTCATAACCAAGACAAGCATTTTCAGAATTGAATCTACTTTCAGGAAATATAACTTTTATGGAATTTCGTAAACGTTTATTAATTTTAATTATTTTTCTAATAAAATGGGTGCAAACAATTTTTGAGGGTCATTGTGATTCAGTGAAATCAAAATTTTGTATCTCCCAAAATACATTGTAAAAAAAATTGAAAAAATTATGGGGCATTACATTGGTCCGTCGACTCTAATGGGTAGCTTTTAGATTTTTAGTTTATAACTTATATGTTAAGAAATTTCTTGCCACGCAAAACATATCCAAAATATGCAGTTTTTCGTATTGGAGTAGTTCAAAAAATTCTAGTAATTATGATATGCATCCATTGGCTTTGTAAATATGACGAAAAAAAAAGTAGACTCTATCTAGATTGTTGTAACACATTTTGTTTTTTCAAAAACACAAATTTTCAATGAATACAGCATTGCGACATAACATGACTTCTTATGAATCCTTTGATTGTTAAGAAACACACACTCAAAGAAACGCTAAGTTGACATATCAAATCTGCATAAAAAATTTTCAAAAAATAAGTAATAGAAAGCTAACAAAATTTCTCACAACTTTTATTTTTATCGCAAAATGAAATTCTACACAGAAAAATTGTTATAGTTTGCAGAAAGTTGAAGAACCGAAAAAAATGAAAATTTTTTCTCAAAAAAGGGCAAAAGGTGTAACCCAGCTTCACATTTTCACCTTAGAGTTTAACTCCACTAGATAGCTAAATTATAGCTATAAACTAGTACACAACTCACTAAAATCCATATAGCTTGAGTTAAATGATAAATAAACTAGTCATAGGCCACATCACATTGTTAACTAATAGCTAACTTGAATTTCTATGAGACTGAATTCGAATTTATTTATTTGACTAAGGAAAAATTAAAAAAAGTCATTCCTTGCTGCAGTTTCAACACTCCCTCGTAGTGAAGAAGGGCTTCTTGGAAGAACCATGTCCACTTGGATCTGTCTTCAACTCTATCAAGTTCTCTTTTGTTGCAATTACTCCCTCTGAACTAGAATACTTCTCTACTTTGAAGGCCCATTCCTTTGCATCACGCTTTTCTTCTTGAAGCTATGAGACTCAGCTCTCTTATGATATCCCTTAACCAAATCCTCTACCCACTTGGCTCAAACTTTCCCTATATTGGAAGTATCTAACTGAGTGGATTTTTTTGCACACCTTGGCATTTGGTCCTCATCATCATCATCCTGTTGGTCAACCCAACTATGAACTACCTTATATTTAAACTAAGATACTGGTTGAGACTCCATCTTGAGATCTTTATCTTGATCTCTCTCAAACACCACATATCTACTCTAATAACTCTCTTCCTTGTTGCTCAAGGATGAACATGCATGAACCTTAAATATGTAGAGGTTCTTGATCCTGACACCATTCTTCTTGACTTTTCCTAAAGCATAATGCTTGAGGTAGGCCTTCCCATTGCTGAATAGTACATCAAACCCTTTTCCTTCAAGGATTTCTTCTGGGACAATTTTTTTCTTCAATATTGGGACATAAAGTTCTTGATATGGAGAATGGAACTATACTCTCTTTTAAATCTTACTATTCCAACACATTTGGTCATATATCTACCATCATCTCCAAGATTGATATGGAATAGCATGTATTTTTTCTCCAAAATTCTGAAGAAATTTTTATTCCATGTCATGTCAAATGAAGCCTTTGAGTAAATGCACCACACATTACACCATGGTGAACTTACGATGCAAGATATCAAGGATAAATCCAATTCGGATAGATATGAGAGTGCTTATCCTCCTCCTCCTATTACGACATGTTTCTTGGATTTTTTGTTTGGACATTTTGTAGCATAATATCCACATTCATGGCAATGAAAACACTTTATCTTGCTAAGATCCTTATTTCTCTTGCCTTCATTCTGACTAGACTCTGTCTTGCATTAGGCCAGCTTTCCCTTGGATTTCTTCCCTTTGAAATCTAAAGAAAATTTCTTCTCATCTTCTGTCCAAGATGAGACTCCATCCATTATGTTCCTCCTTATCTCTTCGTGCACAATATGTGACCATAGTATCTCCAAATTAGGGAGCTTATCTATGTCATTCATTTCATCATGGAAAATTCGCCAAGATTTGTGAATCCCAAGAATATTAAGGCTCACAAGCTGTATTAATGGAATTGTCTCTCCAACACCTCCAATTTTATCCCTCACTTGAGTAAACTTGGATAGATATGTAACAATGGGCTCATCCTTTCCCATTCAAATGTTCCTTAATTTGTTCTTCAAATGAAATTTTCTAACACCACTACTGCTTTCAAATAGATCAATAAGGGACTTACACATCTGGAATGGTGTTTCCTTCCCATGAAAATTTAGAACAATATGGTCTCTAACTCCTTCTAGGACCATCTTCCTAGATTTTTCAATGTCCTTATTCCATTGAGTAAGTTGTTGTGCATATGATGCAGGAGGATTAGGTATATTAGTCTTGATGTATTCCAAAACCCCATTATATTCTAACACAAGCTCCATTTTTTCCTTCCATGCACAAAAGTTTTAGGTCTTCTCTAGGGCTTGCTCTGTCCTCAAACAATTGGATGATATTATTCCTGCATTTGTAGAATTCCTGCACTAACGAATATTCTCTCTAATGTGCTTTGAATCTGATCAAGGAACCCAGTCTCTATTTTGTTTTCTACTCTAACACCACATAGAAAATCCATGAAACCTTGCAACCGCTAATGAGAGAAAACTGATATGAAAAATACACAATATTTCTCTACCAAAATTATGTGGAAAAAAAAATGAATAGAAACACAAACACACATAGATCAATCACACATAGAAATTTATGTAGGGAACCCAACGAGGAAAACACCTTTTAATTGTATTATCAACTAAGAAATATGATCTATTACAAAGAATTTTCTTCAAAACTGAAGCCCCTACAATATTGATCAAATATCTACAATACTTTCCCAACACATAGAAAAATGAGGCATGCTAAGAGCTCCTATTTCCTAGCAAAATTACCAAGAGAAATTGCTCTTCTTGATTCTCAATCCTCTACCCAAAATCCTATGTATAATGAATAAATAGATATGAGCCTTCATTCAATCTCAATAGGTAATTCGAATTGCATTACCTACTAGGGTTAAGTTTACTATCTGCAACTATTTAACTAAGAGTTAGTTGAGTTAACAAAAGTTAAACTACTTCGCTAAAATCAAGAAATCATGTCTATCTCTATTCTAGAACTAAAGATCAGTTAACTGACAGACACTAGAGTTTAACTCCACTAGATAGATAAATTTTAGCTATCAACTAGTGCACAACTCACTTAAATCCATCTAACTTGAATTAACTGAAAAATAAACTAGTGATTGGCCACATCACACTGTTAGCTGATATCTAACTCGAATGTCTATTATAATAAATTCGAATTTTCTCTTTTACTAAATCAAAAGTCAAATAAGCCATTGCTACAATTTCAACATCTTTCTTAGCAAAAATTAAAGAAAAAAAGAAAAAGGAATTTTTTCTTTTCTTTAGTAGGTATTTTTTTCTTTCTTTGCCTCTTTGGATTCATATTTTGGAAAAACAAAAGCATTTGAGTGGGTTTATTTTTGTTTTTTCATTTGAGAACAATGGAGTTTTCTTGCTTGTTTGTGGGTAAGATTTTAAACTATTTTCCCTAGGCATTTTGTGCATTTTTCCCCAAAATTTAATTTTATATGCTTCTTTCCTTGAGGTAAAGTGCACATATATCCACTTTGTCCCAATTGAATATGTGTATCCCCATATGTTTCCTTCTCAATGGTAGCGTGCATAATTTTTGGATAGCTTTTGAATGTTTTGGTTAGTTTTTGGCCTATTTTGGTACTTATACATGGTTTATCTTCACATGACATGCACATATTTGTATTTTTCCTTCATAAGAAGTCAATTTTTCATTGTTTTTAACACCATTTAGTGTATCAAATTTTGCATCATTTTGAGTATCAAAATTTGCATCCTATGTTGAGACATGTGTTGCATTCACCTTTGTATCCCATTTTGTGTCTAATGTTATGTTCAATTTTGAGCCATTTTTTAGGTTTACTTTTGCATTTATTTTTGCACCAATTTTTGCATCATTTTTTGCACCTTATTTTGTATCCAATGTTGCATCCAAATTTACATCCAAAATTGACCCATTTTTATGCCCATTTTTTATCCAAGATATTTTTCTTACAGATGCATAAAGAATTACATGTGACATATCATGTTAACTAGGAAGACTAAAAACACATAAAACAAAGAGGAAAGAACATATCAAGCATGAAAACACAACACAAGGAATTGATTAGGGAGTTCATCCAATTTGGACTACCTCTCCGGGCCCTTCTCAACGTTGGGGGGGCCTTCTTTCATTAAGCACCATTAAAGAGAAAAATTACAAGCAAAATTTACGTAAAAGACCCTTATACCTCCAAGCTAGAAGATGGACGAAAAAAGAGAGAGTTCGACTACTTAAACTGACATCACCACTGAGTTCTTGGCGAATATTCGTGCAAAAATTACTATACACACGTCACATTAGAGGAAATTTCATCCTAAAAGTGACGTCCTAAGGAAAAAAATAAATTAATAGTTAAAATAATAAAATAAGAGTTAAGAATCTAGGAGGGAAAAGAACAAAATATAGTTTTTACTTGTATTTTTGTCTTATCTGCTTATCGATTTATCCAAATTTCAAGTGTAGGCACTCGTTGGATGCAGAATTGAATTCCACATCCAACAAACACCCATTATGCATAATTTTGAGAAGACCCACATTGAAAAAAAATGAACATAGATTTAAAAAGCGCGTTGAACACATTTTTTTAACGTATCTTAATTTTTTATTAATGTGGGTCTTCTCAAAAGTATGCATAATGGGTACTCCTTGGATGTGGAATTTAATTATGCATCCAACGAGTGTCTACACCTGAAATTTTGGTAAACCTACAAGGAGATAAGTTAAAAATACATGTAAAAAAGTATTTTTTCTTCTTTTTCCTCCAAAATATTTACATGTACCTCTTTTTAAATTTAAAGGATTTTGATTGGTTTACATATTATGACATGGAAATTACGTGAAAATCTCATGGGCACTTTTAGGCTAAAATTTCCTCTAATGAATTTTGACAAATTGCCTTTCTTCACCTCTTGGAATCTTTTTTGATACCCCAAGATTTATTGGGCAAGGTTTCAGTCTCTAGTTAGGCTCAGGGTTCCACTTCTGCACAAGAATCTGCTCCAATTGTTCGATGCTACTCCTCTCAGTGCAAATGTGAAATGTTGAGTTTATTTGGTGGAAGGGTGGCAGACTTTACAAAGTCGCCACCCATGGTGCAATGGCCCAGCGGAGAAATAGAGGCATGGTGGTCGGGGTTCGACTCCCCTACCCCCCATAATTGTTTTATTATTTTATCTAATCAGAAAACTGGTGCTGGTGTGGAGTTCCACCATTGGTTTGGTAAACATAAATATAATGACAAGTGGTTAGCATTGTTCCACGCGATTGTGAAATATATATATATATCATCGTTGTTATTGTTGATACCACAGGGGGTTGGCGAGTCTATCGGGGGTGGCCCACTTGACATTGTTTTTGTTTAAATATAATGTTATAACTTAAATTCTTCATGACCATAGTGTAGAGGTTGCAGGGGTGGAAACCTACCACCTCATTATTACATATTATTATTATTATTTTCATTAACCAACTTGATATTTTTTACTTTGCCAGATTTAAGAATTATTGGGAAAATTAATCACCACACAAATTCACCCACTCTCGGGAGCCATGTTTCATGCCCCAGTCTCAGTCAAATTGTAGAGCCCTTAAACCTAGCCCATTGCCCACTTTGAAAATAACTTTGACCAACTCTAACTTCGTCATATGAACTTAGATTGGAGTGTCATTTGCACCGTTGGAATTAGGGCAATGAGCAATTCAGTCTAGTCTTGGTCTTGCTGACGTCTGACCACTTTTATTTTCGAGCTATTTACAATGCCACTTGTACTTTGAGATCATCCTAGATCATTCCTCCCCACTGAGAAGCTTTTGGTCCTCCAAAAGCTAACCACATCCTGCACATTGTCAATGTCCTCACCAAACTACACTTTCAATCATCTACATTGCATGAAAATCTAGTACATTTCTTGTAATTAAGCCACATCACTCAAAAACCCAATACTTTCCAAGAGTTTATAGCACACACTCTCTGGTCAAGTTTTACATAGAAGAAAACAATACCCCAACTACTAAAAAAGAGGGCCAAAACATCATCCTTGCTTTATTAAATGATGGAAAACATATCGTCAATTTTACAACTATTCTCAACACATGGTTTACAAATTGTGTCCATGACAAACAACTCTACCTAGTAAAACCATCTCTTACTTAACAAACTGAACAGGTCATCTCCTTGTGGAAGATTCACTTGTTGAACATTTTTGTCTGTTGGTTTTTTTTATTGATTCTTTCTGAGGAGGGAACATCTGACACATGGATCTTTGGTGTCTAACCTCATTGTAGTGGCTACATTGATTCTTTCTCCTCTAAAATTTCCAGGTCGTCTTGGAGTGATTTCCCCTAGTGTGCTTCGAATAAGGGCTCATGGAACCCTCATTATCACTAGAATGTGATGAAGTGCTCTCATCATGTGTCATTGGTTGGTCAGTAGATATTTTGGATCATTCCTAGACTTCCTTCATGACATACCGAAGTCCTACATAATGAGGAAAATCCTCTACTTTAATGGCATTCACGATGCCTTGGCCATTAATTCTAAGGATCTTTCCTTAATACCCCATTTTCTTAAATAGTTTTGATCTCATCCCTGTAGTATGTTTCCCAAAAACAACGAAATCATCATCATGAAAAGTACATGAAGGTGAAGAATCATTTGTTCCCTTAGGCTAGTTGTGCCCCAACTTCTCCAAGGCCTCATACTTGGCTTATAGCTAATGTTGCAACCTTTGCTTCTCCTTCTCTTCTTCTTGCAGGAGTCTCCTTGGTTGAACATTCTCTGCATGAATATTGTGGTTTATTTCTTCAAGCTCTTGGAACCATGCCACATTTGGTGCCCTCTTTAGTTTTGGTGCAACATTTGCTAAAAATTTTGTTTCATCACCCGAGTCGGAACCCAATTCGATGGGTCCATCTGTTGCAATCAAAAAAGCTGCAATCTTCATTTCGTTACCTAAATATGACCCCAGGTCAATTGGTCCATTTCTTGTAAATACCATAGTTATGACCCTTTCATCCTCCTCTCATGCAGATGCTTGATGTTGATGTATGGTTGCAACTTCCTTTTGCTTCTCTCTTATGTTGTTCCTCTTAGGCCACAATTCTAGGTGCAGTTTCCAACAATTCTCCTCATCATGCCCTTATTTATCACAATGAGTACAAGAGGGATTTTATCCTCTTCTCTTTTTTTTTACTGCTCTTTTAGGGTGGTCAACTTGTTCATGTGTCCCCCTACTTTCAAGATGCAAGGCCTTCACACTAGTCGCATCAATAGTAGTAGGCTCAAACAATAACACTGAGTGTCTTATATAACTATGTAAAGAACCAATATACTATGTTACAATTTCGGGTGAAACTAATGGAATGCCCAAATTCAATGCTTGTTTTCTACATTCTTCAGTGAAGCTTTGCACATTTTGATATTTTCCTTGCCTTAAATATTTGCATTGCATTAATGCCTTTTGTTTATATCTCAAAGGGTAAAATTGATCTTTCAATGTAGAAAAAATGTTGGACGAAGAAGAAAGAAGGTTACCCAATTTTTTTTTGCCTTTCTGCAACTTTCTCTCCCACCAAACGAGAGTGGTGCCACTGGATATTTGCCTCATCTTACTTGATTTGTTGTATTCGGTGATAAAAATCGGTCGGTCTAATCCAATTGTTAACTTTTTCTACATTACATTCTACATTATACATGTGCAAATCAAATTTTACCTCTAGCTTAAAGAATGGTTTCTTAGATGTATTTCTTTTATTTCTATGAGAATGATGAGAAGAAGAGGAAGAAATTTCAGTAGTGGATGGAGAGGGAAGAGTCCCTTCTCCTTCTCCTCCATGGTTTACTGATGCATCATCATTTGGTCCATTCTCCTATGGTTTCAATAATATGAGAAACCCATGTTGTAAAACTATGTTTTGATGGACTTATTTCCATTGTGTTTTTCTGTGTGCTTACATATTGGCAATATGTTTATGAACTAATTTGTCATTTTTTCACATGTGTTTTCTTTGAAATATTTGCTCTTTTATTCCACATTTATGCTAGTAATATATTGTGAAATATTTGGCAGTTAACCTCTAGCACTGTTAATTGTATGACTCCAATAGTTTTAGCTAACTGGATCCAATTTGAGATGTGCTTGTTATTATTTTGTTGTATTTTTCGTGTACATTGTTTTGTGATTTTATCAATCGTGGGTTGATATTGTCCCATTAACTAGTCATCTCATATTTGTCCTCACACTAACATCTCCACATTTGACAGCTAGGAGAAAAACATACATGGTGGCAACTGGGCCCACATACTTGATGAAGCTCCTATCCCAAATAGTGTGAGGTATAATTGGGGACTTCACACTAGGGAGACCCGTAACTGTTGGCAGGACATTTGTCCTTGTCAACACTAGCCCAATATATAATGTGCATGGAAAATTGAAACCAAAGGAACTAATGAGTGAATCCCTTAAACACCCACATAGAAAGACACTCATTGAAAGCTAAAACACCAAATACTAAAACAGATCATATTATTATTTATTATATGTGAGGGCACTCCCCATTCAACCTATTATTAACTAAGGTTAAAGTAAATCATTCAAATCTCATGAATAAGCCTATGTTACTATTGTAGCCGCTACAACACCACCCAAAATTTTGGGTATATTCAAAATTTCGGGTCCCCCTCTGCTCGCTTAGCCATTAGGGTTTTGACCTGGCCTATAGTCAATGACATCCCCGTGACCTGATTCCATCCCCTCGCAAACCTTCTCATCAACATGACAAGATGCTTTTGCTGCAATCACGCCATGTGTGGGGGCATATCATCACACATACACTTGAATGGAAGCTTTTCTGTACATAACATATGTCTATTAGAAGCACGTTCACCATATATCATTGAGGCATTCTATTTGGGTACCCCACCAAGTTCATAGTCCCATGTGGAGTATTTTGGGACATCATTCTCTAAAAGGTAATTGCAAACTAATGGATATTATAATGTCTCATGTAGGAAAATCCCACGAATGATATACCCAACAATGTCATCACAACACCGAGGGAAAGAAAATGAAACTAAAACAACAAGGGTGCAGTTGCGGAACATGACACTTTCATACCCTGTCCATATAGGGATGAGAACTAAGGCTACAATTGAAAACCTTGTCAAGGCGGATGACAAGGATCTGTAAAAATTAGTCCAGCTTTGGCAAGGAAACAAGTTGAGACCAGGGAAAATTTTAAGAATGGAAAATTATCTTGAATTTTAAAACATTGGCGAATCTCACTAGTCCCTAATATGGAAAATATAAAATGTTTATTTATGTATTTGTAAAATTATTCAAATTTATAATGATTTTATATATACTCTTTGTTTAATGTCGGCAAATTTTAAGGTAAATATTTTTATATTGTAAAATTTAGGCAAATCATGTTTTATAAAAAATGGAAATTGGCGAATCTTTTTTTTGGAAAACACATGGAAAATTATCCCACTTGCGAATATTAGCCCCTAAAATTTTCCATGGTTGAGATTGTTGGTGAAGTGAAAATTCATTTAAAATGCTTTCATGTAGAATGTCAGGATGCAACTGACAGAAGTGGATGAGGTAATGTGAATGCACAGCCATGATGGGTTATAATGCTTGACGTTCTTGACAATTTTCCACATGACCTTCTCTATAGCAAAAATCAAAGTTCTCGTTGGATGGAAGTCCCGCTTGAGGAAGCAGCACGAGTCTTCCATCTTGGAGATATTCAAGCCCTTGCAAGATCGACTAATTAAAGGGTGCATGGACATTATCGAAAGGAAACGTGCTAATGATGGCTGGGTCACTAGAGTATTTTTAGAAGCAAGAATCATTTGTTCAAGGATTGCTCCAAAATCAGGAAGGGCTTGGATTCCTACAGGTTTCTTGCAACTATTAGAGGCTTTGCATGGAGAACAACCAAATATGACTTTAATTGCATCAGATTTAAGCTATCTACCAGATATAAAAATCTATGGTGAAAGGGCCCCCTTAGTTTCAAGCAAGAAAGGTTGTTGCACTGAAGATTATGTTTCCTACCTTGAAGCTAAAGGAGATGCAGACATATTCTTTCCAACAGAATTTTGATCTTGGAACATATTGATCATTACCATGCGGAAGATGGCAGTGAATTGATTAATGATATAACTCTCAAACCAATCAAGAAATGACTATCAACAATTCTTGATACGGCTAATTTTATGGTAGAGTTTGGTCTTCCATCCAAGACAAGGACAAAAGATGGTTATAATCCTCTTTTGGATGATTTTAAGAATACCAAGATTTACCTCAGTGTGCCTACATATAACATGGTCCAAAATAAGTAGCCTATAAAAGGATTGAAAAAAAGAGGAATGCCTGAGAAGTCAAAGATCCATCTTGGTGACATACTTTAGTCACCCATATTAATGTCTTGATGTTTTTACATGCACGACATTACATGGAAGTGAGACATATTTCCAATTATTGATTTTTCACTAAGCAAATAGTTTCAAGTTTTATTTGATTGGAGAGTTAGTCGTATATCAAACACAAAGGGAAATGGATGCTGAACCATATTTCAAACCAAGGAGGCTATGCCATTATGCACAAATATGAAAGACCACATTCTAGGCTGTGCATTATGGAACGTTTTTGGGGCATAAAGACAGCCCCATAAAATGTTGCCTTATAGAGGACCCCAGTAGCATGATCATGATATTTACAGGCCACGTGGTTAATCACCAGAAAGCCCAGTGCACTTCCAATAAACGCTTAAGGGCGGGAATAGAAAAGAAGGCTAGTGGTGTGTTACTATTTTACAATTAACAACAGAAATGCACGTATGAAGGGATTTTTTTTTAAAGCACAAATATTTTTATGCCAGATATCCTCCGAGAAACCGATGTTAAGAAGGTTGCGATGCGTAGATGAATTGGGATGTTGCGTATTGCATGCCGTGACCTTTCTCCGAGATGGAGCTTGAACACCACAATGCAAGCACACCAAGAAAACGCATGCATTTACGCATTCAACCTACTGGACGATTCCCTCTCAGTATCACAAGTTATGGAATATGTGTACCAGCACACAATACTCGCAGGTACACAATGCAACCTCTGTTCAAGTCGCAGGTACCCGCAGGTTGCAAAGTTGCAGACCTCAGGGACAAACAAAATTCACGACCTTTTAAGAACTGCGACTATGCGACTTCAATGGGTCGCCATCCTCGTTCAGGTTGCTAAGTCACACGTAGTAGATAGAGGTAGAAGGGATAAGTTGCGACACTGTGACCACTATAAGTCACAATTCTTGCCAAGTCGCAGCCTCTCGATACTCTGAGGATGCACACTACGGTCTGTCGCAGCACATAACAAGTCGTATTTTCCTTTGAAAAGGAGATATCCAGTTGCAACCAACTATACATTATGGTTCTATGGGAGACATCAGTTAGCAATTCAACTCTTCGCCCCACTCCATAATTAAGCAAGTTTGGTATAGGCATGCACGATTTGTTCATACATTCTTATGCAACACAGGACTACACAAGGTCTGAACTGATTTTAGCTATGATAAATATATTTCATTTCTTATGTCATTCTCTCAATTTATTTAGGATATATATATATATATATATAATATATGTATATATATATATATGTATACATAAATATAAATATATATATATATATATCTATATATATATATAGATATATATATATATATATACATATATATACATATATGTATATATATGTATATATATACATACATACATACATACATACATACATATATATATATATATATGGCTGATTTAAATTTGTTCACTTACAGGTAATATGAGGAAAAGGCAATGTTGATTTACTTTGTTTTTCTTGCAGGTAACATAAAGGAACAGTAATGTCCACCTAAATGAAGAGAGTTTCTAGTTTTCTCCAGAGGATGCACAACTAGGTTTCAAACCAACAAAGAAACCCATGTCATGTGGACATTCCGGACCTCGCACAAAATGGGAAAAAATCACTCTCCCATTTATCAACTCATGCAAATTCCCTTAACACTGTAATGGCATTACCGACAGATAGAAGATGCTGGTTCACGTAGCGATATCTAAGGCTATCCTACGGGGAGCAAGGTTCTTATATCTCCAAGAGAGGGGTGTAGAAGGAAAGCCTGTGAGTCTTGGTAGTCAAAGAGAAAGCTCATTTGTGTCAATGTCTTCTGCATCGTACATTAAAAATGCATGTGTCAATATCTTCTGCATCGTACATTAAAAATGCATGTGCTCCCCCAGGCTTGCCAATAGAAACACCTCAACCTTTTTATGCCTTAACAACTGCTGGTATCCTCTGCCCTTTGCATTTTGGTATTGCAATTTCCAGATGGGTTGATTTGAAGGTACAACAAGGTTATGGACTCACTGTTTCAGAGTCGCTTATTGCTTGTGCATGTGGCAATGGTATTGTTCGCCTATTCATGCCAGAAACTTTTTTTTATGCCGGAACATGGCCCAAGCCAGCACCACATGGGTACCATGGGGAAATTGTTGAGAAAGTTCGTTCAAGTTTCCATTTGGCACATAACTCAGCAGGCTTTAAATTTCCAGATGCCATTGCTTGTAGCTTTTTAGATTCCCAAAAAATTGCTGTTATATATGGAGATCACAGCCTTTATGTGTGGGATGTAAATAATTTGTCAAAGATCTCCAGGTTCTGTGCATACTTTTCGCACAATGCCTGTATATGGGATATTTCTAATCCTCTACCAAATCAAAAGTTGGAAACCAGAAACTCATTACATTCTATGGGAGATGGCACCAAAATTAGGGTCTTTTTATCCTATCAATGGCTTCACCCACATTCCGTATCCTGGAGAACTCAAAGAGAGAGGTGGCTGATGCATAGAGCTGTGTTGGTAGGTCTTTCCTGAATGCAGGGGATCCAAAGCCTTAAAGAACCCATTTTAAGCTTAAAGGCACTTACTCACATGGAAGGCCGACATATGCAGAAAGGTATCATCTCGCTGAAAACAGATCAAACAGAGATCACCGAAAGAGAACAGAGTGGATAAGACCAAAGGTATCAAGTCAAGTGGATTGCTCGAGGTCGCAAGTCACACGCTTTGGAGGTCGCAGGTCACAGATGCTTGTGACGTGCAGCCATGCACCTGAGTCAGGCCCGTGCATTGCTTTCCAGTCACGTGGTCGAGATTTCAGCCCAAGCGGCCTAGTAGCTGGGAAGACCAAGAGTCAAGGGCAACTCAAGAGTCATCTTAGCCTATATGTACAACTTCAAGAAGGAGCACAGGCACTCTGCTTTCTTCCGGCACTGAAGCCCAGGAAGAGAGAGGAATTGTTGCTTGAGAGCTAAAGGCATTCAGCTCTTGGTACCAAGTAAAGAGAGACATAGCAAGGCTAGGGTTTTGGTATCATGTATTGAGATGAACGACCCATGTTCCACTATTGGGCTTTGACGAGTTGTAAACATGTAATTGACGTTGCAGCAACATTAATAATATATTCTCATTTTCGGCACTAATTCACGTGCTTGTGTGTGGTGATAGTACTAGCTGTCTAATAATTCATTATGTTGTATTTTTTCTTTCATGCATGAAATTGGTTGTGAACTATTTCTTAGTGGTTGTGTGTATGTTTGCTTTTGGATTAGTGTTTATTTATTCCTCGCCATGACAGTGATCTATTGTGAAATACTTCGCAATTAACTTCCGATGTGTTTCCTTCATGTATGTTTGACTAGTTTTCGACTCATTGATCCTAGTCATGACATACCCTCTTTTGATTTTGCTGCTTAGACTTGCTTGTATCTTTGTTTATGGTTCGTTAATCTTGGGCTGATTTTGCTTTTGGTTTAATTTTTCTTCACCCATCATCTCTCCTCGTCTGAAACCAAAAAGGAGGAAAACATTTATGGCGGTAGCCAGGCCCACATACCGGATGGGGCTCCTATCCCAAATGGTGTGAAATATGATTGGGACCTTTCACCGAGGAGACCCCCTTTGTTTTCGGCAGTACAATTTTTCCCATCAACAAATTGGCACTAGAAGGAGGGCCAGACGACAAGCCAAGCCCTTAGAACCTGTAGTTAGTCTTATATCTGTAATGGCTTGTCCCCAAATCATTCTCCCGAGATGTTTATTGGATTTATCTGGTTATCGATGCTCAATCCCTGATGAACCTCTATATCACTTGTCCCAGTTAAAATTCGATGGTGAAAATAGAGTTTCCATAACCGAACACCTTTCAGATTTCTGTGACTTTTGTGAGTGTTACGAAATTGATGATGAAGAGTTGGCTTGTGTGCTTTTCTCCCTCACTCTCGAAGGTCATGTTAAGCAATAGTGCCACAGATTTCCGGTAGCTTCCATCCATTCATGCGAGTATCTCGCCGGTGAATTACAACAAGATTTTAACAGGTATGATTCTCGAAATGTATTAATAAAGTTAAATGACATTAGAATGGAACCTCAAGAATCTGTAGAGGAGTTCTCTATCAGATTTTTTCATTATTATTTTGAGTTCCTTGAAAGGGATGTTGATTGGAAATATTTAATTGAATAGTTTCGGCAGGTTGTTTTCGTTTTCCTTGAACAATTTCAATCGGCAACCAAGCTTGATCTTAGTGATTGCTATGATGACCCGCAAGTTGCCGACCGTCCAGAATTTGTCCCTAATGTTGCCTTACTACCTCCCCGATTCCAGAGCACATTCAGGCCTCCAAGAAGAGTATTACTATTTGTGATATTCCTATTCCTCCTCCCCAATTGCCATGTGATGATGCTGTATTTTTGTGTCATTTTGATAAATAGGTCTAAACAACATCTTTCCTTGGCTATTAGAAACCTATCTCGAGTCCACTAAATGTTTCCTTAGGCAATGGGCCCCTAGTAACATTCAGACACCAGATAATAAAGCTCCACTCTTGTCTCGTATAGTTGCATAGTTGGATTTCTCTTAGAAGGCTCCTGGCAAGATCATTGTTCTCTCTGGATGACACAAATGTGTGAGATGAAGTTCCTTGTATGATTGATACACCTACATCTAAATCATTTCATCCATTATTCCTTGATTTATTTCAGGAGTCTACCACACCAGTAATTTCTTTGAGTCATTCAAAATTTTCTTATACTGGTATTGGCGACAATCATAAACACGCAGGTGGTGTTTCACAATCACACTAGGAATTTAATGAATCTCTTATATCTGATCTTTTTCATCCGAAATATTTAAACAGCCAAAGGAGTGACTTCCTATCTTGGCAACCTTAAGATGTCTCTTTTATTTATCCATCCCAATTGTTAACTCTCAGGGAGCCTAATGTGCCAGGTACCTAACCTGATCAAACTGATGGCTCCAGTGATCACTGTTATCTGAAAACATATTCACTCATAGTTGAGGACTGTCACTCATATCTTTTTGTCGACCATATGAAGCCACCGAAATTTGATGATCCACTTTGTGAAGATTCAAGGACCCATCAAGAAATCGAAGAAATTCAGCTTCTACTGGTTGTTACCTCAAGTTCTTACGATCTTGTTGAGAACCCTCAAACAAGTCAACCTTCTAAGATCTCTGTTGGTCTCATTTTGTTAGTTCATACACCTTTCTATCGTTTTTTCATTCACCTGAACCTCCCAGGTTGTCAATATCATTGTATATTAATTACAAAAGAGCATCTAAAATGGTTTTTAACTATATTTTTGTGTCTGTTGTTTGATTTAGATTTTGCTCATTTAGCTGCAGAATCTTGCCACTTTCCGCAGCTGCTGCAACTTTCCGCATCCATTTTGTGAAACTCTATGTTACAGGTGTCTTCAGGTAAAACGAGCCACATGGGCAAGTCAGAAATGATGTGGACATGGATCGTGTCCTATTGGCTCGAGCAAATTCACCTAAGGAGGCTACGGTCAAAGGTGGCCAAGTGGAAGTCAACCGTAGAGTCCCACGGTGACAAGACTCTGTTTCTCGTCACATGGAGATTTCTATGGCCGTTTCTGAATTGCAGGAGACAAATCAACATCTGTACATGGCTCCATAAGCCGAATTCAAACATCCACTCTTCATAAATTTACTCCTCAACGCGGCCATGATCCTAGATCTCTGGACGTAATGGTTTACATGTTTTGTATCAGCATAAACTTTAGGAAATTAGTTACATCACCTTCAGTTATAAATAACGCGTTTGCATACGCATAAGAGTTAGTTTTTATTAGTCTCCATTAGCCTCCAGATAGCTCTGTAATGTAATTACGTTGCCACTGTGCCGTAATATCACCTTGCTGTTATGACTGCATTTTAATATATAAGAAGACTCTGTTTCCAAGCGTAATTCGTACTTGAAGTCTGTTGCCAAGGCTGGTGTAGAGGGCCCCTGCACATGCTGAGGTTTTGTGCATTATTTTATAGTTCTTGTTTTATTTATTTAAGCTCATTGTGCCATAATTCATTCATATGTTTATACATTGCATCTTTCATAGTATATATGCTTCATTTCTGTTTATAATCTTTCATGCTTTACATTTTACTTCTGTCTTTCATGTTTTGTGTTATTGTTAACTGATCAATGTTCTTGTTTCAGGTTATAAATAGGCAGCCCGGGCATTTGCATAACTTTTTTACTAATGACATGGAATTAATATTGTTCTGCTGCTAATTTACTTTTCCTAGTTTCTGTTTAATTTCAGTACTTCTTTGTTTATTTCAATCTTGCACATTTGTTCCAGTAGTTAGATTTAGATATATCAAATTGTTCATATCATTTTCAGTTACCTCCGAAAGCCACAACTGGACTGATGGTGAGGGATTGAATTATGAATGTATAGTTTGATATTAGTTTACTTTCTGCAAGTTAAATATATTAAATTGCTCATGACATCTTCAGTTACCTCCGAAAGCCACAACTGGACTGATGGTGAGGGATTGAATTATGAATGTGTAGTTTGATATTAGTTTACTTTCTGCAAGTTAGATATCAGGTTACTCAAATTGTTTATGGTTACCTCCGAAAATCATAGCTGGACTAATGATGAGGGATCAAAAGATAAGTTGATGTAATTTGATTTAGATTTACTTTGTTGCAACTTTTGGATTTCTTTCAGCATAGTTTCTTTTGTGTTTTAACAGCAGCAAGAATAATGAGTTTCATGATCAATAGTTCATCGTTTGATTTATTAGACTAGCAGCACATTTTCATTTCAGCAGCACATTTTCATTTCCTTTCAATTTTTGTCATTGTATGTTTTAAATTCCTTTTGAAGTTTCAAGTTGGTAAATCATTATAAAGGATATCATTTCCTTGAACAATCATAACCATACTTGTTTTTATTTTTCCCATCTCACATTAGAAAACCAAAAACGACAAAAAGTTAAGAAATAGGCTATCTTGCACATATAGTGCGCCACACTTCATCAGCTTACGAATCCCGGATTGATAAATTAATGTAGCAATTTAGGACACACTAAATTGACCAAAAATTTTGGCGCCGTTGCCGGGGAAGTGTAACTAGGTAGCCAATTTCTTTAAAAAAAAAACAAAAACAAAATAATAAAAGAAGGGAAAACTTGATAACTTCTTGAAGTATGCTCTCCTCTTGCACCTAGTGTGATCTGGAGGATCAGAAAAGATAGTTATTGGTTTAGTAATTTCTTAAGTATGCTCTCTTCTTGCACCTAGTGTGACCTGGAAGATCAGAAAGAGAATTATTAGCCCAACTTTTAAAAAATAAAAAAAATGACATGCATAGAGCAAGAGATTCTAGGGGAAGGTTTATAGCTAAAGCCAAGAGTTCGATTTTCATAACTCCATCTTCTTCAAGGCATAGACCAGATTCACCACCATCTACCCCTAGCCTTAAGATTTTTGGAAGTCAAGGAACAGCTGAATTAGAGGATTCTCCTATACTACCTACTAAAACCCACTTAGAAAACAAAGAGACTTTCTCTCATCCTTCCTTGGTAGAAGAACTAGAGGACTATAAGGACTCTAAAGAAACTATCATGGCAGAGAAATATTAGATGGATTTGGAGAGAGGTAGGAGGTAGAGGGCAAACCAATGGGTTAACAATGGTGAAGTTAATAATGGAAAATGAGAGATAACGTTTGGATTCCCTATGGCAAATAAGAAACTCTACAGCAATGAAAAATGTCTCACCTCCTCCTCCCCGGCTTTTACTGGTTCACAGTAGGGATCCTGAAACATTTCTGTTTGAGTTTGAAGTCGTGTGCCGAACCTATGACTATATGGAAGACTCTCAAAAACTCAAACTGTTTCCTTCAACTTTGAAGGGAGCTTCTTTGAAATGGTTCATGGGATTAACTACTCAATCTATTAGGACTTGTAATGATATGAAACAAACATTTTTGGATAGATACTTGGACTATTGTATTCCCACCAATCACAAGGATGAGGTATTCAAAATGATGCAAAAAGAAGACGAAAATTTGGAAGATTTACTTGAAAGATTTCAATACAACTAGAAAAGAGCAAAGATGATGAAACCTTGAAAGCCCTCCTATTAAAATCCATTAGAGATGAATGGATAGATATTTTAAACATGATGGGGAAAGGAGACATTTCTCAACTTCCACTTCGTGACATAATAGAACTATGTGTCCATCTCTCAAGAGGAAAATCTAAAACAGGAAAAGGGCCTAGGGATCCTTCTCTTATTAGGGCTAACAAATATGCAACTGGATCAGTAAGTAGGGCAGAGATTGGTAATATGCTTGATGAATTCAAAAATGATATCTTAGGGAGCCTTAGTGAACAACTAGACACCCTTAAAATCCAAAACAAGCAGAAAGCAGAAACAGATGCTTTAGCCATCTTTTGTCCGAAATGTAGAAAGAAACATGCTTTAAGGGAATGTCCCTTGGATGCAAAAGTTGTAGAAACATGTATGATTTGCTCGGAAAATCATGAGATCAAGGATTGTCCTTCAATTCCTGGACTCAAAGCTGTTTTTAAAGAATATCCAAACTCAGTAGAATCTCTCTGTTTTGTCGCAAGGAGACCTTGGCAGGGACAACAATCTCAAGGGTTTAATAACCCTATGAATCTTCAAACCCCGCCAAATTGGAATCCTTGGCAACAACCTTGGCCCCAACATCAAAATTCATATCAGCCATGGGTACAAGGGATGCAAAATTCTTATGGGAGATTTGCTCAATTTTATCAATATCCTCCATCTTTTCAAAATCAACAAGCTCCACAACTTCCAAACACAAATCCACAACTTTCATTGCCATTTCCACAACAACAACCTTCTCAAAAAAATCCAAATCCTCAACTCATGCTCCCATACCAACAAAAAACAAATCAACTTCCAGCTCAGCCATTGCCAAATCCTAACAATAAAAATCCTCAGAATACTTACATGGTAGAAAGACAACAATTTCCTACCTATATGATTGTTCCTCTCAACGATGTACAACTCAGATCTGGTAGAGTTTTAGAAAAACCTTCTATAGATATTCAAGAGCAAGATACCTCTGAGGAGGACTCTCTTAAGGTCAATAAGGGTTCTGAGGAAGAATCTCTTCAAAATTCAAACATTCAAAAAGAAAAAGAAAATTTAACACCCACAACTCTTATAGTTGAGCAACCTGCATCTTCATATACACCTCCTTTTCCTGAAAGACTACAAATTGACAAGGGGGTGGAAAAACAAATCTTGTTGCCTAACTATGATTTTCTAGATGAATTGAAGAATGTTTGTATCAAGATTCCCTTGCTACAAGCCATTCGAAAGATTCCTATTCTAGCAAAAACAATAAAGGAGTTGAGTTTCAAAAGACCAGGAAGGAAACTAAAAGACACAAGAAGAATCCACCTGGTAGGAAAAATTGCAGATATCATGATGGGAAAAATTACCATGCAGAAGTATGTAGATCCAGGAAGTCCAATTGTCAAGACACATGTAAATGGGATAGAAATTCCAAACACATTGATTGACTTAGGGGCTGCTATTAACATTATGAGTAGACAGACTATGGACCAGCTAAAACTTCCTAACCTTCTTTTTACACCTACTTTACTGCAACTTGCAGATCGATCAATTATTAAACCAGATGGTGTATTAGAAGATATTTCATTCTCCTTAGATTCTTGGGAATATCCAGTAGATTTTATGATTTTGACTCCCAAGAGTAATCTAGGAGGGCACCCACTTATCTTAGGAAGACCTTGACTAGCCACAGCTGATGCTTTCATTAGTTGTAGATCTGGGGATATGTACATTTCTAATGGTAATTCGACAAAGAAATTCAATTTGTATCCTCCAGCAAAAGCAATCACAGAAGTAGGAGACAATGAATGGGTTGATGATGAGGACACTATACAACCTGTCTTTACCATTTCCGAAATCAGTGAGGATAGTCAAATTCTGAACACATTAGAAAATTTTGAGACATCTTCAGAATATGACCCCACACAATTTCAGTTGGAATCTGACATAGAATATTTATCATCAAGACAAATGTCTCTTTAATCTATGGAAGAGTTTGGTAGTTCTACTATTGAGATTTTTCCAGGAAAAACATTGAATATCAACAAACATTTGGAAAAGTCACAACAAGAAGAACTAACAAAAATCTTGCAAAAACATTCTACTACATTTGCATGGGAGTATACTGACATGAAAGGTATTGATCCTAAGACTTGCATCCATCATATCTATATTGAGGAAAACAGTAGACCAATCAGACAGCCTCAAAGAAGGATGAATCCAAATCTTAGGGAGATAGTGAAAGAAGAGCTCCAAAAATTACTCAATGTAAACTTCATTTATCCAATTTCAGATAGCCGATGGGTTTCTCCTTTGGTTATAGTACCTAAAAAGAATGGTAAATGGAAGGTATGCATTGATTACAGGGAATTGAACAAAGCAAATTTGAAGGATCACTTTCCTTTGCCCTTTATCGATCAGGTATTAGATACATTAGCAGGTAAAAAATACTTTTCATTCTTGGATGGTTTTAGTGGCTATAATCAAATTCAGGTAGCACCTGAAGATCAAGATAAGACCACATTTACCTGTCCATGGGGAACTTTTGCCTATCAAGTGCTTCCTTTTGGGTTATGTAATGCACCCGCAACATTCCAAAGAGCAGTACTAGGAATTTTTTCTGATCTAATCCATGATTGTGTAGAGGTTTATATGGATGATTTTACAGTTTATGGTTATTCATTTGAAGAGGCATTAGAAAATTTGGAAAAAGTTCTCATAAGATGTAAAGAAACAAACCTTTCATTAAGCCATGAAAAATGCTTTATGATGTTTACTGAAGGGATTGTTTTAGGACATCATATTTCAGGAGATGGGATTAAGGTTGGTAGATCAAAAGTTGAAGTCATCTCCAAGTTGCCTATTCCAAATTGTCAAAGAGATGTTAGAAGTTTTCTAGGATTTACTGGTTACTATAGAAGATTTATAGAAAACTTCACTAAAATAGCATCTCCACTCTTCAAATTGCTTACAAAAGATTGTGAATTCAAATGGGATCTTGAATGTCAATCAGCCTTTGAAACTTTGAAAACAAGAATATCTGAAGCACCTATTTTAAGAGGACCAAATTGGAAACTCCCTTTCCATATTTCTACAGATGCTTCAGATACAGCTCTAGGAGCTATGTTGGGTCAAAAAGATTTAGTTCCTTATGCCATTTATTATACCAGTAAAAATTTGACTCCCACAGAGTTGAATTATACTGTGACTGAAAAAGAGTTTTTAGCTGTTGTTCATGCAATTAATAAGTTTAGACATTACATAACAGGCTATGAAACTTTTATTCATACTGACCATTCTGCAATTAGATATTTAATGAACAAACCTGTTACTAATGGCAGAGTGATTTTACAATTTTATATGGATCACATAAGATTTCTCTTTATGACAACGTTCCATTATATGTGATTATTACCGAAAGTGATTTTACAATTTTATATGGATCACAGAAGCATAGATTCTAAAAAGATGGCTCTTACTTTTGCAAGAATTCAATATTACTGTGTTGGATAGACCAGGAAAACAAAATACAGTAGCTGATTTCTTGTCTAGGATTCAGAATACTAAAGAAGATTCTCCCGTAGAGGATAAGTTTCCTGATGAATACTTGTTTGCAGTAACTATTAAGACTCCTTGGTATGCAGATATTGCTAACTATTTGGTTATAGGGAAACTGCCTTCACATTTATTTCCAAATGAAAAACGAAAAATTATTTAGGAGAGTTCAAAATATTCATGGATTTCTAACGAATTGTTTAAAATAGGGCCAGATCTTGTGATCAGAAGATGTGTCAGGGAAGATGAAATGCCTGATATTCTTATGGCATGTCATGATGAACCATGCGGTAGACACTTTGCAGACAAAAGGACGGCCTATAAAATCCTCTCTTTAGGATATTATTGGCCTTCCCTCTTCAAAGATGCAAAACAATATGTCAAAAGGTGTGACAACTGCCAAAGAGTAGGGAAACCTACCCTTTCAAATGAAATTCCATTGCAACCACAGGTACTCATTGAACCCTTTGAAAAATGGGCTTTAGATTTCATTGGACCTATTAATCCACCATCTAAGCAAAAGAAATATATATTGGTTTGTACTGATTATGTTACTAAATGGGTAGAAGCCAAAGCATTAGTATCTGCTACTGAAAATTCAGTTGTTCATTTTCTTTATGAGGATATTTTTACTCTCTTTGATGTTCCAAGAGAAATTGTGACAGATCAAGGAAGCCAATTCACATCCAACTTGGTGGAAAAATTGATAGAAGAATAAAAAATCAAGCACAGAAGATCTACTCCTTACCATCCACAAGCAAATGGTCAAGTGGAGTCTACAAACAAAGTTCTTGAAAGTATCATCACCAAAACTGTTCATCTACATAGAAGAGATTGGGCAGAAAGGCTTCCTGAAGCCTTGTGGGCCTACAGAACTACATGGAGAAATACAACGGGACATTCTCCCTATGAACTTGTTTATGGGAAAGAAGTCTTGCTCCCCATTGAGTTCCAAGTCAAGACCTTCAAGATAGCAGTTCAGTTGGGGATGGACTTATCAGAAGCCCAAAAGCATAGGATGGAGCAATTGAATGAGCTAGATGAGATCAGACAAGAAGCAATTCTAAGAACTGATCTAGTTCAATATCAAAGAGCTAAATGGCATGACAAGTATATCAAAGAAAAGAAGTTTCAAGAAGGAGATTGGGCATTGTTATTTGATTCCAAGTTTAAAGATTTCCAAGGAAAATTTCAGACTCATTGGCTTGGGCCATATGAGATTGACAAGATCTTTAACAATGGAGCGGTAAGAATCAAGACCATTGATGAGTTTCAAACTCCTCTTATTGTGAATGGCCATAGATTGAAAGTTTATGATAAGCCACTCTCAAAAGGGGATTTTGTCAAAATGTTTCAAGAAAATTCTGCAATCAGGCTGGTACAGAAGAATTCTTCTTCTCCACCAGCCTAGCTTTTGTTCTTTTCAGTTAAAAAAAAATAAAATAAAATAAATAAAAAAAATAAAAAAAAAATTGTATAAGCCTGAAAACCAATCACTGATTGGCAGTCTTATACAGAAAATATTGGGTGAAAATCAGGAACACCTGACACCCTATATTTTCCAAAAAAAAATCTCTCTCTTTCATTTCACAAGTCTTGTGACCACCCACTCCATTCCATTCCACTTCATTCCACTTCACTTCACTCCACTTCATTCCATTTCACTTCATTTTTCATTCCATTTTCACCAATAAAATTCTTTTTCATGACCATTCCATTCAATCATTTGTCATCCGTTCATTTCCATTCACTCAAATAATAGTTGTGTCAGTTTCCGCAGCTGGCATCTGTTTCCGCAGCTGACACCAGTTTCCGCAGCCAGAAGCAGATTCCACAGCTACTACTCTGTTTTCAAAAGAATGTACAGTCAGATGTTATTTCCATAATCATGAAATAAAATGCAGGTAGGAGGACCAAAAATGAAGACATGGAGCATTCAAGATATCAATGAAGAGCAACAAATTGAGACCAAAGAAAAAGGCAAAGATTCCAAGGTATGAGTAAAATTCATTTCAAATAGCATTGAAAACACATTTTTATATATTTCTAAACCATAAGCTCCATCCATTATGTGCAATGATTATATTGACAAATTCCGTAACCCTTTCACGATCTCCATATGATCCTCCCGCATTCATTCTCAAACGGTTCCATAATTAAACCCCCGATCTTCACTCATACTCCGATATTCCACCGGTGACAATGAGACGTAGTTGATTTGACCACGGGCTCTTATAGCCGCATAAATCCATAGCCGTTGTTTAAACGTGCTCACATTTATTTTGCAGCCACCAAATTTCAAAACACTACCGGATGTGTTATACTCCTCCTATTGTTCTGTTAATCTCACAGTTGTATCTCTGTCATGCTCATGAAACCCCTCTCTGTTCCGCCTCACTCCATTTCGTTCTTTGTTACGCTACAGCCTGTATACCCACTCTTTGATATCTACCTACAGTCATTGTGCTCATTTCCGTGCATTCATCCGTTCTACTTCCATTGAACCCTCACACAGGAAAATTTTTGAAGAGCAGAAAGAAGAATGGGTAAATTGCTAAGAGAAGAACCAGAAGGACCTAAATTCATGGAGGGATATCTGCAAGTAAGGGATATATTGAAGAAAGCAAAGTGGCTGCGGTTTATCAAAAAGTTCAGAGGCTATCATAAAGAAGTGACAAAAGCATTTGCAAGGTCGTTCAATGGCCTGGAAGTAGAGATTGGAGACCTTAAGTTTGCGGTGAACGAGGCATCTATAGCATCTGCCACGGAACTTCTTCAAGAGGGTGAGCGTTGGTTTAAGAATAAAAGAATTAGTGATGAAGCCTGGAGAATAATCTTATGAAACCAAGGTATGGACATAACTATTTTTAAAAGAGGAATTCCTGTTCATGCATTGAAAGAGGAATGGGCACTTTGCTGCTAGTTGTTCAAAAATTCATTACCTGTGAAGGCCATTTTGGGTCCATGTATATGTACCACACCAGATTGCTGATGAATTCTCTAGATAATCAAACTCTCAATCTCCCATATTTTCTATTAAATAGTTTGAAGAAAATGTCTGTGACTGTTCAGAAGCATTTAGGAGATGTAGAACCACATCTATATCACCACGGTCTTGTAAAAATTTTGATTGAAAAAGAGTTAAAGGAGAAGAAAGACACATGGGAACAATTTTTGATTAGAAATTTCTTCGAGGAACCTCAAGAAATTCCTGAAGGTAGCACATCAAGAAGGAGTAGGAGAAAAAGAATAAATGATGAAACTCAAAGTACTCCTACTCAAGAAATTCCTTGTAATGTTCCCATTTTTGGTATCACCCGTGACAGGGCTAGGAGGGACTTCCAGAGTTAGGAGCAGACAGGTCACATGTACAGATTGGTGCTATCAGTGGGCTCAGGATCTTTTCGGAGGAGTTTTGAGGAGTTTTCATGGTGTTCGGAGGCATTCGCTTGATATACTCCACCATCTGAGCAGTTTGGCTTTCGTTTCGATGCATTCCGATAACTTTTGGAATTTTGAGTTATTTATGGGCTTAACTCAGCTGATTATGCTCAAGGTGGCATTCCGGGAGGAATACACGATGGAACACCTTAGTGCAATAGCTCATTGGAACCGGAACGAGGAGACCTACACGATGGGACAATTAGACATAGATTTCAGTGACCGGAGGAGGCGTGGTAGCCGATATACCCTTTTCTGCATTAAAAAGGAATATTTTATAATATTTTAATAAAAGGGAAAAGTGCTCCATAAATAAAATAATAATAAAATAATACTCTAGAAGGCTCCAAGGGATCTATAAAAGGAGGGAGAGCTATCTCATTTGGGCATGATGGATATGTTATTGATATTGAGAGCTAGACTTCTGTCTACTTCAGCACGCCGGTTGTTTAGTGATGTGCCTTCTTTGTTTAGTCTTGGTAGTGTCTCGGTGGATAATCTACTTGCCAGCTAAAGAATACTTGAGAGTTCTGCTGGGCGAGTTTTCCGCCGATTTCGGTTAGTGATTTGCAGGTGGATTTTGGGTGGACGTTGCAGAGGAGCTGGCCTCTTGGAGGTGTTTGCGCGATCCGGGGAGAAGGCCTTGATTTGACGAGAATGAATAACGATCTTTATTAAAGAAACGTTGTTGTGTGGTGATTTGGCAGTGGTTTCAGCGTTTTTCAGCCTCGAGGAGGTTGCCCTTTCAGCCGGAGGTTTTGCAGGAGGATTCAGGCCCTTTTCTTAGCGTGTTCCTTGAGCTTCTGCGCTGTTCCTGGAGGCACAGCGTTTTTGTAGGAGGAGGGTTTCTGGGGGTGATTTTCGGAGGTGGTCCGTTTGGTCTATGAGTTCTGGGTTTTGTTCGGAGCAGCGAGTACAGGTGATCTGTAGATTTTTAGCTCATTCCAGCGAGGCGATCAGCCTCTAGTTCCAGTTCTTTCCAGGAGCAGCCGTTTACGGCAGTTTCTTCCAGCAGCTGGGAAGCAGTTTCTGTAGTAGCCATTTCCTGTTTCTGAGAGGGTTCTTCACTTGCCTGGTGCAAGGATAGGTGCTCTTATTCTGATTATCCATTGTACCCATTTATATTCTCAGATTAATAAAATGGCTTAGCGTTCCTGGCATTTTATGTGTGTTTGTTCCATATTCTAGTTCCGGTATTTTGTTCTATATAGCTGCTTGTTATTTTGCTGTGTATTACTGGTTATTTCCCGTTGGGGATATTAAAGTGGTATCAAAGCATAATTCTAGCTCAGCCTGTGGTCTATGACATCGAGAAAGAGATCATACAGAGCAATAGCAGTTGCAGTACCAGAAACGCAATTGGAAAAAGGGCCAAAATATAAAGGGTCAAATTTTGAAGTTTGGAATTAGAAGAAACGTTTTCTGGGTTTTTCTGGGTTTTGGACAAGGATCACCTTCCCAAATTCTTGGAATTTTCTGAGTAGTTTTCAGTGGGTAAATCAGAGGTCGAAGTTAAGCAGCAGTATGGTTTTGCAGCAGCCGTGCAGTTTCTGAGGAGCCTGTAGACACATAGCAGAAAGAGCCGATGGCAGGTTATGGGAGGAGATTTAGAGAGGTGCTCCTCCAAATGCAGGATCTGTCACAGAGACTCACTGCGGTGGAGGTTAGGCAGCGGGAAACCCTAAGGGGATTTCAGATTGGTGAGGGATCAAGCACATCCCACCATTTGCGAGAGCATGATGCCACTCAGCATATGGCATCACATACACCCACACGCCCTACCATGCCTACCTTCTTGCCAGAGGACGCAGGGACAGCAGCACAGCAAGAGATGGATCCGGCTCGGATGGCTGACATTTTTGCAGAGTACCAGGCTTTCGGACCAGCGTTCATGGAGGCTCTCTCGTTCAGAAAATATGTCCAGATCCAGTATGGCATTAGACTCCGTGATCATCGCCGGGGGCACCGGCATCATCATGGTGGAGACTACCACCGCACAGCTAGTAGAGATTATGTTCAGCTCCAGCGTGATAGTAGACCTCACAACTTTCACAGAGGGAACAAGCACTCACATGATAGGGGCTTACAGCGCACAGTGGAAAGATTCCATCTACTGACATTTGACGGGTCATCCAGGCGCTCAGAAAAAGCTTGGGTGGACAAGTTGGATACCTCTTTCCAGCTTGACCGAGTATCGGAGAGGAAAACCATTAAAATAGTTACCTCGCACTTGGAGGATGAGGACACACAGGATTGCAGGGAGTTCGAGGATACACCTAGTGTGACACAGGACTCACCATCATTAGAGACCTCCTTGACCGTGTCGGTGGATATCGTAGTGGAGGAGGTAGAGCCTACCCCGGTAGAGCCATCCACTGAGGTGATGACTGGAGCCATGTCCGAGTCTTCGGGTGGTAGCAGCACACGACAGATGGGTGAGGTATCAGGAGATATATCCACTATCGATGAGGCATTAGGAGATACAGAGGTATTGGATGATGGTCGCAGGCAGCGGTATCATCGGCTTCGGACGGACCTTCGAGTTTTGAGAGAGAAGGCCGCGTCAGTACGGGAGACTATTTTGTTACAGGACCAGGAGCTGGAGGGTATGAGAGTGACTTGTGCCAAGTCGGCGGCCAAGTTGGTCCGCATTGGGGAACAGCTGGATTCCCTGATGGTACAACCAGAGGGCACGTTGGAGTGTCAGATCATTCCCCTTCAGGCATGCATGGATGAGACTAGCAGTGTTATTGGGTCATCTCTTTCCGTTGGAGAGAGAGAGGCAGAGCCACCTAGTCAGATCTCATATGTTGACTTGGATAGCGGTATGAGACGATCAGAGTTGCACAGGGTACAGCAGCCACATGTTGAGGTTGGATGGCGAGAGGTTTTGAGTTGGTACTCAGTGGAGCAGGCTATGGAGATAGTGATGGATCCGAGTGTAGCTCAGCGGGAGTTTCTATGCATGGGGATTACAGGAACCCCAGATTGGCATTGGGATCCAGGAGGGATCACCTACCGTTTCCCAGGCAGGTCGGCTGACTATGTCTTGGAGAGTACAGTTGGCCTAGCAGTAGAGCATGTACAGTTTCGGTCAGCTTCAGTGGCCAACCAGTTTATGGGCAGACTCCCTAGATTGTTTTGGTGTGACACTCGTACACGGGATCACGGGGTGGTCAGCACACCTTGGCGGGAGCTTGTCGGAGGAGGTGGCATTGGCAGGCCACCAGATGGCATCTTGTATGGGGCCAAGGATTCTTCACCTTTGTGTGGGGCACGGAGGACGCAACAGAGCCGAGCAGTGGTGGTAACACTACTGACACACAGGGAGATTCATTTCTCAGACCCCTTGAGGAGGATTTGGAGTGATGATCCTTTCGTCGGCAGGTATAGTGATACGACGGTGGAGATGATGTTACCGGTTGATGGTAGTCGGACATGTAGAGGCACAACTCTATGTCATCACATCCAGGGATGTGTGGGAGCCTCTAGCATTGAGCAGTGGATTGCCGGTGGACATGGAGTAGCATGGTGGTGTACCATAGTGTGTGGGACTGTATTGTGGAGTAGGAGTATTCTACATCACATTGAGAGCATGCGGAGCGTGACCGATGCCTGGACACAGTCAGGGCACAAGACGGTACAGGGTGCTACAACAGTAGCACATGGTATCCAGCAGCATACCGAGGTATGCCTCAGTGTGCAGTGGCATGTTGAGGAGTGGATGGATGATCAGTGGTATGCGAGGGCATACGGTGCTACACGGCAGGGTCTTAGAGCATTGCTTCCAGAGAGACTCATGGACAGGGACACTGGGCTTACCTTTGGAGGTATTTCACCCAGGATCAATGGAGAGACAGAGGGGCGATACTTGGCAGTATCTTTGGGGACTCACACACCTGACTCGCTTCGACATCACTCACAGGTACAGTTGATTATGTTTTCGATCTTTGGCACTTTGGGCGTGAGCAGCAGGGTATGCGAGGTTCACCCAAGATATTTGGATGACACTCAGTACACTAGGCGAGAGACTTCTCAGCAATGGCACTGGGTTGGTGTGCTAGTTGACAGCCACAGGTTGGGGGACGAGATGATCCGTTGCAGAGGTGGTGCATCGATCATCACTGAGCCTACGCTTGGGGAGCAGGTCATGAGGGAGACATGCATCATTTTTCCCTCAGGGCATGTCGAGATCATGCATGAGCAGAGGATACGGGGTACAGCAGAGGTAGTATCCCAGTATGTGTCTGGGCTCCAGACACTGTATCGATGCTTTGTCGAGAGGGTGGATATGCAGCTAACCGCAGGGTTAGTCATTGAGGAGGAGCAGTCAGTTGCATTGACATCGAGTACCGTAACAGCAGCTACAGATCCATATCCTCTGGAGATATTGGAGGTAGATGTGATAGTTTGGCAGTGGGAGATGATTACGGGCTGGCGGCAACATCCCAGGCATGTTCCATATACCGTTGTTGTTGCTACATCAGATTCTTCTTCTAGGATGGACTGGCAGGAGATCATGAGTTGGTACCCTCTAGATGGTACGGTATTCTTCGTAGGGAGCACAGTCGAGCAGGGGCCCTTGGACATAACAGAGGTTATAGATTCCAGTTGGCAGGGCGGCACAGGACATCATTTCTTCAGCACTCCATCCCGATTTCAGGAGAGTAGGATCGGCTTGGGATTGAGTCACAACTTGGATTGGAGAGAGGTGATGAGTTGGTATGCAGTTGGAGGGGCAGCATATGCAGTTACAGGTACAGCACAGCAGGAGCCCGGGAGCATTGATGCTTGCTGGTGGGCTTCACCTCTGAGAGCATCAGTTATCGCCAGAGACAGTGCGCAGCCTGAGCCGTGGGACTTGGGCGATGATTGGCCATGGTGGCATTGGGATCCGGGAAGATTGTTTGTTGACTGGGACAGAGAGAGATCAGTTTGGGATTCCGACATTGAGGGATCTGTTCCGAGAGGTTTGACACAGGTGCATAGTAGCACCCAGAGGTTGGTATGGGATCCAGGCATTGGGTCTGAGATGCGGCGGGCCAACAGAGTGGCCCACATATTTCGATTGCTTGAGGGCAAGCAATCTTGGGGCGAGAGGTCTGTAATGTTCCCATTTTTGGTATCACCTGTGACAGGGCTAGGAGGGACTTCCAGAGTTAGGAGCAGACAGGTCACATGTACAGATTGGTGCTATCAGTGGGCTTAGGAGCTTTTCGGAGGAGTTTTGAGGAGTTTTCATGGTGTTTGGAGGCATTCGCTTGATATACTCCACCATCCGAGCAGTTTGGATTTTGTTCCGATGCATTCCGATAACTTTCGGAATTTTGAGTTATTTATGGGCTTAACTCAGCTGATTTTGCTCAAGGTGGCATTCCGGGAGGAATACACGATGGAACACCTTAGTGTAATAGCTCATCGGAACCGGGACGAGGAGACCTACACGATGGGACAGTTAGATAGAGATTTCAGTGACCGGAGGAGGCGTAGTAGCCGATATACCCTTTTCTGCATTAAAAAGGAATATTTTATAATATTTTAATAAAAGGGAAAAGTGCTCCATAAATAAAATAATAATAAAATAATGCTCTAGAAGGCTCCAAGGGATCCCGATGCATTCCGATAACTTTCGGAATTTTGAGTTATTTATGGGCTTAACTCAGCTAATTATGCTCAAGGTGGCATTTCGGGAGGAATATGCGATGGAACACCTTAGTGTAATAGCCCATCGGAACCGGGACGAGGAGACCTACACGATCGGACAACTAGACAGAGATTTCAGTGACCAGAGGAGGCGTGGTAGCCGATATACCCTTTTCTGCATTAAAAAGGAATATTTTATAATATTTTAATAAAAGGGGAAAGTGCTCCATAAATAAAATAATAATAAAATAATGCTCTAGAAGGCTCCAAGGGATCTATAAAAGGCAGGGAGGAGGCCATTGGGAGACATCTTTGGAATAGATCATTTGCTTGTATATGCGAGGTTTGAGGACGTGGTTCTCTACTTCTGCTGTAGCCCCAGGACGGAAACCCTCGGGTGGTTTGTGAGTGTTGGACGAAAACCCAACTCTCTTGAGGAGACTTCACTTAGGAGTTTCACAGAGCTTCAGAGTTTGGTGTGAGGATCATTTAGATCTTCAACTTGGGCTTCATCAGTTTCAGTGGGTTCAGTTTTAGCTGTTGCCGGAGGGAGAGTGCAGCAGTGCAGTTTGTGGCCAGTGCCGTTCAGCAGCTTATCTTGGTGGCCGGTTTTCTATCTCAGCTCTTCTTGGGTCAGATCTATATGTCCACCCCTGTTTATTATCTATAATAAAAGCTGAGATTTTCCTTCTGTTCTATATGGTATTGGATTGCAGCATTTCCTGTCTTTTATTTTACATGGGCAATCTTCCGTTGAATAAATGTTATTTTTCTAAGTAAAGTGTGGTATTCATGTTTTTCTCGTATTTTAGTTAAAATATCCCATCCGTATATTACATGAACCCAAAGTGTTCCACTCTGGGATGTGTCCTCCCACCTCGGGAATGTGTTCAAGGCTTCCTCGCGCTCCGGGATGTGTGGGGACGTCTGGAGTACATTTCTCCACGTCCTCAAAAAATGGAAATACAAGGGAACTCGAAGTGTGGATGATTCCTCTGAACGAGGAAACGTTTCGCATTTCCAAAAATTCGAGGTCAAATTCAAGCTCACATGCTATTTTGTCGCCAAGCAATTTAATGGGCGGTATGGGTAAGGTACGATATGGTCTAGAGTGTACCGAAATATGAATTTGTACTTGTGTCAAGAAAATAATGAGGTCCACTCTGCAGAGGTGTGTTGAGCTTTCTCCGATTGAAATTGATTTGTTCATTTATTGAATTCTATCGCAAATAATGGAGGTTGGGCGGTATGGATTAGCCCTCTCGAACGCTTCGAGAATCGTATCAACTAATGGCATAAATGATGCCAACTTCATAATCTAAATGATATGACTTGTGTTTTGTTTTTGTTCACGACTTCATGATAAATATATACAATCGGGGAGAGATCCATGGCCGATCCATGGCCGCCGATAGAAGATTGCGAGATACAAGCTTACTCTCTAGAAGTGCGAGAAGTTAGTTCGTGGTACGCTGCCCTCATGTCTTGACCACAAAGAAGACACCCGAGTATTTGAAGGGACCAACAAAGATGATGGGATGTTGATCTAGAGGATGATGCTGTGTAGATATGGAGGAGGGACTTCATTCCCGATTCGATGGTGACATGGTTGATCCCGATTTATTCATGCAACAACTGGATGCAGACTAGCAGGCATTACCTTGGGAAATTATGCTCATTTGTCATTTGATATGTTCTTATGTTATCTGCTTTTCTGTTTTAGATTTCAGTTGTAGACTTTAGTTTGTTTTGAATATTGATATATGATATATTAGACTTTGACTCTATAAAAATTTGAATCTTGATATATGATATATTCAACATTCACGCTTGGAACTTCAATATGGTTAAAAATTTTATTTTCATTGTACAATGTTACAGTTACATGTATGATTGTATCATGCTTTTCGTTTAAATTTGTTTTAGTTATATAATTCATCGATTTATCCTTCATGATGTAAGTGTTATATAATGATAATGACAATTAAATTATAAATTTTCAATGATATTTTTATAATTTTTTTAGTATTTTACTATTTTTGTCAGCCCCTGTGTTGGGGCTATCCCGACGTCCCCCCACGTTTCCTAAAAATTGGTGGGGGAGCTTTTGCATAGGCTGCTCCTGCGTTTCCCTGCCCCCCGCCCCCACGTCTTGGAAACTTGGTGGAACACTGGCTGAACCTCTTTGTTATTACCTTTGAGTTCAAAAATACTTTACAACATTTCCTGGTTTAGTTTTATAATACAATGAAAACACATATGCATATATGCTTATGCTCTCCCATAGTTTCTTATGTGCACTCTAACAGCCACTTACAGGAACTTTCCTGTGGTCAACTTGATAACCACGTTTGGTAGACAATGAAAGTAAACTTAAAATAGTGGCTCAATATTCCCCTTTTGCATTTCGATTTGCAGATCTAGTGACATGATTATGTGAGGTCTCAGTTATCATGGTGAAAGATCAAGATCTACCTTAGGTCACTGTACTCGAGACTGACTGTTATGAGCTGCCTTGATTGATTATCTGATCATCCTTTATATGTGTCATGTAATTTCATAAATCTCCTCTAGCGAGGTTTTAGATAAAAATTAGCATATTCTCTATTCGTTGTGCTTTTATGAGATCAAACTCCTGTGTTGTATCGTACATCGTTATCATCTGGCCACAGTTCTGTATTAGTTTGTATTGACTGTAGATTGTACAAAATGAGAAATCCTTCATGTCTATGGTGTTTGCATTTTATGGTATGGTTGTTCAGTTTGTTTTAATTGTACAGAGAGAAGTAAGTTGCTCTTATAGCCGGGGTGGCAGAGATCTGTTATATACATCTGAATGCTAATAAACTATATTGGAAAAAAATTGAAGTCAAACCTATTTAAAAAAAACGAGAGAGAAAGAAAGAGTGAGCTGATCATTCGGATACAAAAATAATTAAAAAAATTAAACTGGTATAGATCCAGTTTAGTCCTGGATGCCTCTTGATTCTCCAGTTAAGATGGATTTATGCTATAGTGGCTTACTACTGAATTCATAAGTGTTATCATGTGTTTTCTTAATTGTTGAAGTATTTTTTTGTTAGTGCTTACTAATGTGTTGCAACTCCATTCGTGATGTGGCTTTTTGTCTTTAGCTACCATGTGACAATGCTGTATTTTTGTAAAAGAGTATTCCTGTTGTGCTGGTCCGTCATGGCAAGTTGGTTGTTCTGTTTTAGTGTGGCCCAAGTTGCGGTGTTTGACCAATCTATGCAGATTGAAAGATAACTGTGCTTGCCAATAGTCCTGTTGGTACTCTGGTCAACTTCTTCTTTGCTCTCCATATCTTTCAAAACTTAACTGCCCATCCTTCCTATGCACATAACAATCTCTCTCAAACAATCACTTAGACTTTCCTGATTCTTTCCATCTGACTAAACAACCTTCTGTGATCATTTACTTGATTTCCAACTAGAAGTCTCATGGATATGCTGAATTTGTAAGATATTGGGTTTACATCAAACCTTCCTGAGATATAGATTCACTTGGCATGCCATTTTAATAGTTTTATTTTTGTTTGATCCATTGTTCACCCAAATTTGAGGCTTATAAACACTTCTTCCAAAACTTATTTCTAAGATTTTTTCCATCTAGAATTTGTGTACACTTTCAATCTGCAGTTTACTTATGGTAAGTACTTTCATTTATTCAGATTAAGCTTTGCCCCAAATGTCTAGAGAAAAATCTTGTGTCGAGTTCATCTTTGACCTTTAGCTTTTCTTCATATTTTTATCGAAGATAGAACACTGTATTGTTTGCAAACTGATAATTCATTAGTAAACATTTTTTTAATCTCAGAAAACCCTTCCCTTGCCATGTTTATGCTATATTCTACACCCTTTGAAGCACTTGCAATGTTATGAGAACCGGACCGGTCATTGAACGGTCATCGAACTGGTAGGCCCCCTTTGACCGGAACTGGTCAGAACCAGATGAAAATTGGTAAAGAAAACCATACCAAAAAACTGGTCAACCAAAAACACATATAATATTCAAATTTTAAAGAAAAACCACATATATTCATGTGCATTCATATGAATCCAAACCATTTATACACAAATAAGCACAAGTTTTCATTTATAGAGCATATAAGGGTGCACAACCAAAATAACTCGAATGCAATCCATATTTGAACCGAAAAATACATCAAAAAACAAGACCTAGATGGCCTCTAACATCCAAAAAAATCATGCTACAACAAATACCTACATATCATCAAAATATTTTTTTCATATTGGGATACTTCATCATCAGTATCACCTCTAAGCATTGAAATAAGAAACAAAATGCTTAGCATGTCAATTCAAGATTTTGTTTGAGCGATGTGTAGATTTTTAGGTAGGATCATGATAGAGGAGTTCAACAAACAATGCCGCTAACATCAAGGTGTACATAGAGGGATTGGTGCTTTTGATTACATGCTAGTTCGATAACCTCATACATGACAAAAATCCAATGGAAACATTGTAATCCCCCCCCAATTTTGAAATCCTGAAAAACTGTTAAGTCTGCTGAATTTTGAGTGAGACTCCAAAATTCTACTTTCTCCATATGAAATCCAATGAGGTCAGAACCACTTTCCAACATCTTGAGTCATTTCCATGGTAATGTTAAAAAAATTTAAGTAAAAGTGACCAGCCAGGACAAATATTAAAAGAAAAAAACAAATCAGACCCCATTTGCTGGGTTCTACATAGCTTTACTGAACCAGAAGTCACCAGTCTCAATGGGTTTTTGCCTCAAAACGGCTGGACCAGCCGCTCATACTGGTTTGGTCCGGTTCTGATAACACTGAACACTTGCAAATTTTCCTGTGATCAGGAAATTCCTTCTTTTGGTTAGCTGATTTAACTCAGTTCTTGTGAGTACTCCAGGTGGCCTGAAAATTTGAGTGGCCTTGGCCTTGCAATATTGTTACTGAGTTTGAAGCAAGTTGCCACTAGGAGACAAGAAAGATTTCTTCAGCTATCACTTCTAGGATGCTATTTGAAATCAAGCATTTAACTTGGTGAATTTCTCTATAATCTTGGGATATGGTGCCCTTATACAATGGGATTTCTGTCTTGTCAGTCTCCTTCTCATGTTTAAAAGGATAGGCCTGCTCATATGCTTTGTGCTTGTAATCTTTTTGTCAATAAAATTCAAGTAGTTGAGGATTTCTGTCTTCTCTGATGTATGGAAGCAGATATCCTTTGAAGTTACAATTTTCTGAAAGTGCTAAGCTTATCACATGCTTATTGTTTAAAATACAATGCAACAGAGTGTTGGTTTTCTTTTAAGCTCATGAAATATTTATGCTTTCCCAGGTTCATGGATTATTAAATAAACTCAACAAACATTTATGCTCGTGCAGGTTCATGACCGATTTATTAATATTTATATAAAAACAAATAAATTGTCATTTTGTTTTTGAAGAGTTTATTTTAATGTCTTGGTTGCATTATATGCTAATGAGATTATATGAACGAAAAGTTTGGTTACCGTCCGGTTATATCTAATCTTTTGTCCATCGATTAAAATATTTCATATGGATTTTAGATCATAGGAAGTTAAAGTTAAAATAGTTACTAAGTTTGTGATCTTTCAGGAAACCAAGGGAGAATCCAAGCCTCAAGCAGTGAATAATAATGGTGCTCCACAGAAGGTTTTACCTATTGAAGCACCTAGTTTGTCACTTGAAGAGTTAAAGGCCAGCTAAACGGATAATTTTGGGCCCAAATCTTTGATTGGAGAAGGATCATATGGAAGGTTTATTATGCGACTTTAAGTAATGGCAAGGCTGCAGCAATTAAGAAATTGGATACTAGCAGCCAGCAAGAGTCTGATTCTGATTTTCTGGCGCAGGTATACTGCTGAAGAGAAAACTTAGGAATATATACTTAAATAATTAAATAATTTGTTCTGATTAACTAATAGTGGTAGCTTGGGTCAACGTTCTACTTTTTTGTTTTGCTTTTTGAACTGTTATTTTTGTAGTCTTGGAATGTTCTTCACTTGTTTAAACTTTATATGCATATCAAAATTTCTTTTTTACCTCTTTTCTTTGAAAAATGTAGGTATCAATGGTTTCCCCCAGGCTGAAACATGAGCATGTTGTTGAATTGGTGGGCTATTACGTTGATGCAAATCAACGCATTTTGGCTTATGAGTTTGCAACTATGGGTTCCTTACATGACATTTTGCATGGTATAAATGCTATTCTTAGAATTTTCTGTTTCCTTATGTACATGTTTTCTCTGCAATATCAATGGTTTGTAGTTTAATTTTGTGCTTTTTTTCTTTTCTTTTGCTTCCATATATCAGGGAGAAAGTATTTGGCTTATTGAAAACTCATCATCTATTCCACGCAGGAAGGAAAGGAGTGCAGGGTGCTCTCAACCAGGCCCAGTTCTTGACTGGATGCAAAGGGTGAAAAATTGCTGTGGTTGCAGCGAAAGGGCTTGAGTATCTTCATGAGAAAGCTCAACCTCATATCATCCACCGCGATATTAGATCTAGCAATGTTCTTCTTTTTGATGAATTTGCAGCCAAAATTGCTGATTTTAATCTTTCAAATCAAGCTCCTGACATGGCTGCCCGACTTCATTCCACTCGTGTTCTGGGAACTTTTGGCTATCACGCTCCTGAGTAACGCTTAACTTGTAGACTTGTAGTATAGTATTGCAGCATCTTTCTATAATTACTAGGCAATTACTATTGAGCATCTGTTTATGTTTTATATATGATATGATGCCACATTCTGTCCATCCTCTCTAGTGAAATTAGTTTGGTAGAGATTAAGTTACTAGTTTTGAAAAATACTTCTGTTTAGCTTATATTTTGTTTCCAGTTGGTTGTGCATGACAATTTCTGATTGGAATTTTTTATTCATTACATTGTCTCTGCCCTGGTATAGAGAGTAACAATCTGGGTGCTGAGTAACCTGACTTCAGCTTGTGTGCTTCCTCATACAAACTAGTTGGAAACAGGACATTGTAATTGTTTCTCTTTCTCATCTGAATTAATGCAAAACAGTGGGTGGGTTTTTCCCCAGTTGGGTTCCCCTGTAAAATCATTGTGTTCCTTGTGATTTGATGGTTACATGTTATTGCATGTGTTTTTATCGTGTGTTTTCCTTTCTGCAGAAAAGTAGAAGAAATTTTTGTCTCTTGATTTTAGTTCTCGATTTCATTAGCAGTAGCAAATTTCTTGCAATTTCTACATGGTATCAGAGCCTCGTAAGACTACATAGAAACCTTGTTCCAGATTTTCTCACAGAGAAATTTTGATTTGAAGAGTTTTTGGTGCAGATTCTTAAGTGTGCAGGAAAATGTCTTTCAACGGATTAAGGCTTGAGTATGCCTTGAATTTTTGTGCTTGGAAAGATAGGGATGGAAGTTGTCTTGGATGACAATGAGTATGGGAATATATGCAAACTGGTATTCCAAAACCAACAACATCAGATGCACATTCACTTGCTCAGTGGAAGAAAGACACAACAAAATCCAGGAGGATTATTCTAGAGGGTGTCAGAAATCATGTGGTTTTGAACTTGCATGGCAAGGAGACTCCTTTTGCAATGTGGAAAACTCTCACAGATCTATTCTAGAGCAGCAGTGATGCCAGAAAATTGGCATTGAGAGATAAAATCAGGAGCATTCGAATGCAGAAAAATGAAACCATTGTTGAGTACCTATCCAGATTCACTCAGGTCAGAGATGAACTTGGAGTAGGAGAGATTGTGCCACCATCTAAACTTGTGAGATTAACATTACTTGGCCTTCCAAAATCCTGGGACAACTATCAGGATTCAATTAATGGAAGAGACAAGCTACCAGATTGGGAGAGATTTTGATATGATTTGGTGCAGGAGGAGATCAGAAGAAACACTAGAGATCGTGTCACATCCATATTTGATGAGGAAGAAGACTGTGCTTTAGTTGGCAAAGGAAAGATTGCCAAAGGCAAGAAGGCCCAAGGCGGGGCAGAATCCAGCAAGAACCATGGAAATAAGAAAGACCTTAGTAGAATTAAATGCTTTTATTGCCATGAGTATGGACAATATGCAACCAAGTGTTCACACAAGAAATCCATTAAGGAGCCTGCAACAGGAACAGGAGGAGAGTCTCTCACACCACAATTCAAGTTGGATTTCACCCTCATTGCTTGCATGGAAAGCACAATAAGAGGGAGTGAGTGGTACTTAGATTCTGGTGATTCATTTCATATGATAGGAAGTAAGGAGTTCTTTAGCAGCTTAGAGGAGGAGCTACAACTACACATAGAGCTTGGAGATGATGGAAGATATAGTACGAAAGGGATTGGCACTATCACCTTTAAGAGGGAGTTAGGCTCCCATCTTCACCTAAAGGATGTAATGTATATGTCTGGTCTGAAAAAAAATTTAGTGTCTGTAGGTGTACTTGAAGACCGTGGATATGATGCGCTGTTTAGTAAAGGGAAAGTTGATTTGAAGCATGTTGCTACTAGACAAGTAAAACAAATTGGTGTTCGAGTTAAAATCCTCTACATGCTAGAGGTAGATCTCGCCATGCATACAACTATACTTCCAGGAGTGAGGTGGGGCGATGTAGAGCCTTAGTCCCAAAGTTGCAAAGATTTGGGCAGGGTCTATAGGAGAGCAATAACAATTGCAGCCTACTCTTCTCATGGATCATTACCCTTGCTACAAGGGCCCACAATATTTAGTAGCAGAAGGATCAGTGTTAGTGGATGTAGTTAGATCTTGGGCCACAGTTGCAGGCTAGTAGTAGTCAGAGACTCATGAGACATTTGCAGCTCAGAGACACAATTGGTTCAATATTTTGGATGCTTATCAGTTGCGGATGTTGCAATAGCTACAACAATAGTGAGAGGGAGTTTTGTTACAGTACAATCCTACATGAGCAAGATTGGGGTTGTGCAAAACCCTTTTCTTTTTAAGAGGGAGTGTTGAAAATGTAGCAAGAAAAGTCTTCATCTGACTTGTGCCTTAGTCAAATGGAGAAATTCGATTTTCCACATCAACAAGAGGACTTGGATTGCAATTAGCTAGAGTGACATGGCTTTGTCTCCTAGTTAAATCAGTAAATTCGAGTTTGTGGGCTAGAAGTAGAGTTGTGCATGAGTCGATTGCTAAGATCTAGCAATATAGTTGAGTTATTGTTAGTTGAACTTTGTTAATTGAGCTCTAGTCATTAGTTGAGTCAGTTGAAGGTCATTTGAGTAGTTATGACTGTTGTTAAATCACTGATCTTAGTCAACTAGTCAGTCAGCTAAAAATAGGCCCAATCATGCATGGAATTTGAATTTCCTAGTTGAGTGGATGGAACAGGCACATTTGTATTTATAATTGTATACTGTTGAGTGTACAGTGCTTTTGCACTGAGTAGATGATCAATTCCCCTTGGATTTGTGCAAGGAAATAGGGAATTTCCCTATTTTTTAGGAGCTTAATTCCTCTAGGATTGCGCAAGGAAATATGAGGTTGGATGAGGCTTGAATTGGCCAAGTGTTGGTCAGAGCAGGTCAAGAAGCAGGAGAACAATTTTGCAATGCAGGGTGTGCTTCAGAGTTGGAGCAAGACATTGTAATTGTTTCTCTTTCTCATTTGAATTAATGCAAAACAACAGAGGGGTTTTTCCTAGTTGGGTTCCCCTGTAAAATTATTGTGTTCCTTGTGATTTGATGGTTGCATGTTATTGCACGTGCTTCTATCGTGTGTTTTCCTTTCCGCAGAATAGTAGAAGAAATTTTTGTCTCTTGATTTCAGTTCGATTTCATTAATAGTAGCAAATTTCTTACAATTTCTACATCATCGGATGTTAATTTTGAGTGTAGACAACATGCTATCTCTTCATAGTGTAATCTTTCGTTTATGGCATGGTGGCTTGTCACGAGATTGCATATAAACCTTTTATTTTGATAGAAATATCCCTATGCTCCCACACAGTAACAATGATTCAATGTTCGATTTGGATTCATATTTCTCTTTCTCAAAACCAAAGAGGCTCTGTCAGACCACACATATCTTCACGGATCTTGGTTTCTTTACGAACTGTTGAAACTTGAAATGTCAAACAATACCCCACAGTGGGTAGTCTCCTTACAACAATATGTCCAATCTTTCCATGAATAATATCTACAACTGGCACACAATGCATCTAGTTTGTAACTCTACCTTCTCTATTCCAAACACATTGTAATAAATCATAAATTCTGTTTGCAAATAAAATTTATCTTTGTTATCATTTGGTTTTCTTTCCTCTTATGTCCATTGCTTGACTTGTGTGTGTAGTCCCTTGGTCTGTCTCTCATATGTAGCAATCCTTAGGCTCTTCACTTCTTACTTGGATTTGTCTATTAACTATTGCTCTAATGACATGAGAGTTTTACACAAGAATGTGGACAATAAATGAAAACTATATTATTCTAAAAGCTAGAGTAATATTCTTGGTTCATATATAGTATGGCATGGAAAAATGAAATGAAATGATATTTTAACGTCCACAAGACTAAAAATAGTCTACGGGACAACCAGTTCCTTGCTTTTGGCCTTTTTCAAATCAATCCTTTTCTTATTCAAATTGATGATTAGCTGGCCCAACCTTCCAACAATCTCTTCGCTGAAAAGACAATGCGAAGAAACCGATGCTAACATATTCCCATAATTTTCTCTGATGTCTTTGAATGCATCACATTCCAAAATGAAATGTTTTTCCCATTCCACTGCCCCAGACATGCAAAATGTACACACTCGTTCTTCCAAAGCTTATTTAGGCCTTTTTCACCGCCCTTTTTCACACCGAAGTTGATGTGAGTTGGTTCTTAATTGAGCAATAAGAACCTTTTCCCTCCATGGAATGCTAGCTCCATTGTACTCTTTTTGTTGTAGATCACCCGTAGTGTTGAATTCCTCAATGTAGTACTTCTTCTTTCTACCCAACTCTTTTCCCCATACCTATTTACAAAACTTCTCCATTACAAAATTATTTAACTCTTTGCTATTTGTGGGACATGCATTGAGGTAGATATGCCATTTTTGCATCCATGTGTAGTTTTGTCTTATCCATGTTTTCTTTCTTTCACTCATGCCTTCGTTGAAGATAACATTAGGCCATCTACGTACTCCCATTTGCTCAATTCTTTTTATATACCTTATGATTTGCACCATAGCAATTGCTTCAATGGGAGTTGCTCCTGTTTAACTCAACATTATCTCATAAGGTACTGAACTTTTTATTTTGAACTTGCTCTTGATCAAGCGTTTTTGGATTCTCTCAATTTGTTTTCATTTTGAGACCGGGGGGGTGGTGGGTTGCTGCTAGCCCACAATTCACATCCATATAGAATCATTGGACAAACTAGGAGTCCAAAAAGCACTTTAATCGTTTTCCAATCCCATAAATCTTCCTCTCTAGATTTGTTTTGAATATCATATAATGCTTTCCTTTGGATGTCAATAAATATAAAGAGACAATGCCTTGCACCAAGATCTTGCACAACCACTTTATTAGTTAAGCTTTAACCTAATCTAACATAGCTCAGTTAACCTTTAAGCTAATCTAACGTAATACTTTCTATGATGTGATATAAGTCACTAATTACTAACCTCAACTACATTGCAACTTCATTATATGACCATTATTATATGTTAACTCTTAATGGAGACAACCAAGGAAATTGAGTTAATGAAGGAGGGGACCACATAAATCAGAGGCCAATGGAGAAGATTCCCATTCCCAAGTTTGATGGCTGTAGCGAAGTTAGTAACCATGGGGCATGTATAGGCAATATGTCTTTTTCATTTTACTTAAACCATATGGAGTAACTACAAATTTTTACATATGGTGTCAAATATATTTCATGTTTTCTTTAGGAACTACCTTATAAGTAATAGTTGTAGACCTTTGGGGCTTGCGTTGATCTGTAAAGAGTCATGTCAATGAGATCCTTCTTACTCGCTAACAGAAACCTTTGTGCCATTTTTATATACACCCCAATCTTTATGTCCAACTTGCCAATCCATTGGCCAAATATATTTCCATGGATGGTACTAACCTGGATATATTTAGCTTCACCATAGGAATGAATTTCTAAGAAATCACTGGGTGTGCTCATTTACACTCATCTTTCCCTAATTCTTATTCATCAAGTAGGGTGCAAAAGAGCTTACAACAACATACATCAAAGGAAAATAGCCTATTGTACAACTTGGTTATTTAGTCCCATCCGTGTTATACTTGTTCCCTCGTCACTGGAGTGTGAAAGTCCCTCTTCCACACCTTCAGGCTTGCACTCCACTGACTTACCATCTGAATCAACACTGTCTGCCACTCCTTTTAAAGCATTCTCATCATCTTCTGCCTTGTACAATTTGCACATCACCACATAATGATTTCCCGTCACCCTACACCTGTTCTTGTTGTTCAGCTTATTTTTTAGCTTCAAACCAACAATAGCAATCCATGTTAGGGTTTGCGATTGCCTGAGTTAAATCTAATTTCCCATCTATTATCACCTCTCTACTTACAACAGAATAATTGGTACAGTGATTCGGAGGGCTAATGTTTTTTTTGGTCATGACAATCAACAAACAACTTTCTACATGTGGAGTCAAATATGGTCTTGTTTTCTTCCTGAACTTCCTTATAAGTAGTAGGCTTGTGGGGCCTACCTTAACCTATAAAGTGTCATGTCCACACTGTGAAAATTCCTAGATCTGGAATCTTATTGCAGCAACTAGTATTAATTCTTCTAACTGATAAATTAATTATTTAGTTTATTGCTATGACAACATCGAATTAAACACACTGCAACCTTCACTAAATAAGTTGCGGAAAAAATACAAGTGTGGAAACAAAACTGAACAAGATGAAATCATAGACACATTTGACACAGTTGTTTTTGGACTAATGTCCCCAGAAAAACCCAATGCGGGAAAACTGGTGCAACAACTGAGGGTTTATATATTATGTAGTAAATTTTCTGAGTACAAGTCTATGATTGACAGATTTGTCAAATCACGCAGAGAAACTGATAAGAAAGATCTTGTGAGACAAACCTCACCCCTCCACGAGAACTCGACATTGATCAACACCCAAAGCAAACTGCCCTACGTTGCCTCTACGCAGTCTCTGTGTCACGGTTGTCTTTAGCAAAAATACAAATCCCTCTCAGGCTCTGCGCAGTGCATGCGTAGCCTTTGCGTCACTGGCACTGCATTGTCTCCTCTGCTATGCACTCTCCGGATTAGGAATGCTTCCAACCAGAATTACTGCCCCTCTCTGCGTAGAATCTCTAGGTCGAAGTTTCTCCCTGAGCAATGCTCACTAAAGAAATCGATCTCTTGATCCTTTCGATGTCTGCGTATTTTTCAAATGACCCTTCAAGCCCTTCTTATAATCTTCTGGTTGAAACTTCAACGAGTGAGATCAAATCTCTAATCAACAGCGAAGATTAACTTTTGACTTGATCCCCTTTTTCTTGAACATTCACACACATATTTTATTAATTCACTTTAATTATTTTATTTTCCTAAGTTTAGGCTTAGCGTCCCTTTAAAATAATTATTTTTTTCAATAAAATACAATTTAGGTGGAATTTCCCAAAATGATTTCTAGGTTATCTGGAATACATGTGTCTAAGCCTCGCTGCAAATTTTGAGACTTAGAGCACATCCGATGCTACTAGAAATCAACACTCCCTCTTAGCAAGGAATGAGCTCTAGCAATACCCCCTGCTGAGTACTGCTTTGATACTGCAATATCTCCCTCTGTGTTGTTGATGTCTGACACTGCTGCCCACCAACTCTGTGCAAACGCTGCATCTGTACTGCTACTGACACTGCCACTATCAACACTGCATTCGTACTGCAACTCCCTCTCAAATTCTGCATCCATGCTGCTGCTGACACTACCAATGCCAACTGCTACTGCACTGCAATATGGTTGCTTACTACAATTGAAAAACATCCAAAACTAAACAAGTGTTCAGTATGATGCATCTCGGTACTGAAGATTTGACTGCTGCTTAGCGCCTTTGTGCTGTCCATTTGAAGCTGCTGCGTTGCTACTGACTTTGCACTGTGCCTTACTGAATTGCTGCTAACTCTGCTTTGCGCTGCTCAGGTTTTGGTGTTGCTAACCACTGCATTGTCACTTCTGCACTCCTATGCACCAACTGACACTCGTCCATCCTGCTACATCTGATTTGGGCTCCTGTAGCAAGGTATTGATCCGAGAGGTGGACTCCTCAAGGATCCTGCGCAATCCGTAGATATCTGGGTCTACAGCTCCAAGTCAACCCACTTCCCTCCTGGAGGTATATGAGCTATCATGGCAGACTCCTCCTCATCGATCTTTGTGGAAGCGACCCATAGTTCAGGCTTCTCGTCTTTTTCTCTCTTCTTGAGAGGACACTGTGTGGGATAATGACCCATTTCGTCACACCGGAAGCATTTGATCTTGGAAAGATCCTTCTTCCTTCTGCGTTGCTCCTGCTGCCCCTTTGATGCAAGGGCCACATTATCCTCCTCCTTCGGCTTCTTCCCACATCTAACACAGTTGTTTTTGGACTAATGTCCCCGGAAAAACCCAATGCAGGAAAACTGGTGCAGCCTTTGAGGGTTTATATATTATGTAGTAAATTTTCTGAGTACGAGTCTATGATTGACAGATCTGCCAAATCATGTAGAGAAACTGACAAGAAAGATCTTGTGAGACAAACCTCACTCCTCCACGGGAACCCGACACTAGTCAACACCCAAAACGCACTGCCTCTGCGCAGTCTCTGCATCACAACTGTGGCTTCCCTCTGTCTCTATGCTCGTCTCTTTGCTGGCTGGAAACTAGGGCCTTATGGCCTTCGAAAAATTTCTCCGGTATCTGGCATTGACCCAATGCTATCTCCTCAGCAAAAATACGAATCCCTCTCAGACACTGCTCTGAGGCTCTGCGCAGTGCCTGTGTAGCCTCTGCGTCACTGGCTCTGTGGCTCTCACTGTCTCCTTTGTTATGCACTCTCTGGATCAGGAATGCTTCCAATTGGAATTACTGCCCCTCTTTGCGTAGAATCTCTAGATCGAAGTTTCTCCATGAGTATTGCTCACTAAAGAAATCGATCTCTTCATCCTTTCGGTGTCTGTATATTTTTCAATTGACCCTTCAAGCCCTTCTTATAATCTTCTCGTTGAAACTTCAACGAACGAGATTAAATCTCTAATCAACGGCTAAGATTAACTTTTGACTTGACCCACTTTTTCTAGAACATTCACACCCATATTCTATTAATTCATTTTAATTATTTTATTTTCCTAAGTTTAGACTTGGGGTCCCTTTAAAATAATTAATTTTTTAATAAAATATAATTTGGGTGGAATTTTCCAAAACGATTTCTGCGTTATCTGCAATACATGTGCCTAAGCCTCCCTGCAAATTTTGAGACTTAGAGCACATTTGATGCTACCAGAAATCAACACATGCAATCCGTCTTACTTTCAGATCAAACCCCCATGGCTGTTTTTACACAATGCAATCTTTACGTCCTAAAAACAAATGCACCGGCTAAATTGTATTTCCATGGATGGACTAATTTGGATATATCTAGTTCCATTGTAGGGGCAACTTTTAAATAAATCAGCACGAATATGTTTTGAAACTCATATTTGTATACCTTTTCATCAAACTGGGTTGCAAAAGAGTTTAAACTTCAAACAACATACAACAAAGGGAAATAAACTTCTTGTGCATCTTGTCTACCTCTAAATTTTGGCCTTCTACTTGTTCCATCATCACTAGGATATGGAATTCATTCTTCTTCACACCTTCATGGCTGCCATCCATTGTTTTACCATCTGAAGTAACACTATCTTCTGTTTGTTTTGAAGCATTTTCATCATCCCTTGTCTTGCATGCAATCTGCACATCACCACATATGATTTCCCATCACTTTGTACTTGTTCCCTTTTCAGTTCAAATGATTTTCTAGCATCAAATCAACAATAGCAATTTGTTTGAGTCTGAAATAACTTGATTGATTTGATTTCTCATGTATTATGAGAAAACTAGAATTGTGGAGTGTATATGCTTTTGTTTGATCAGAATAGCTAATGAACACCTTTCTATATTTGGGATTGATCTACTACTGTTTTCTTCCAGAGCTACCTTATTAGCAATAGAACCAAATATTTTGAGGTGGTTTACCTTGGTTTCCTTTTGGTTCACGCATTCTTAGGTGTGACTCCTATCATTCCTCTTGTGGGACTCTTATTCAACATGCAAACTGTTATGTGTATTGCTTCTTCACAATATTTATTTGTAAGTGATTTTCCCTACAATGTACTCTTTGCAATCTTTTTAACCAATTTGCATCTTATTTCAATGCCATTTTCCAATCTTTGGATCCCTTCTTTGTTACAAGAAATAAAAAAATTCCATTTGCTACAAACTTCTTTATATTATCTGCCTGGAGAACCCTTACTGTCTCCCCATAATCATCTTCAATTTCAACCTTGTACTTCTTAAACACATCTAATGTACTGGACCTTTTTTTTAAGAAAATAAATCCACATCTTCTGTGAAAAATCACCAAGTATGACAAGATACTTAACTCTTTCCAGTGATGGAGTACGCATTGTACCGCATATTTCACCACCCACAAGCTTCAATAATCTGTCTGCTCTCCTACTTAGAAGAGAAGGACAATTAGAATCAAGATGTCTGTACTTTTGATGCCAAAGCAAACTAACATCAGGGTCAAAACTAGATAGTAGATACTACTATATGCAAATATGTAAGTGCCCGATCCTGTGAATTTGTTCACTATCACCTTTATCCTACTTAGAAGAGAAAGACACTTAAGAATCAAGAAGTCCACATTTTTGATGCTAAAGCAAACTAGTATCCGGGTCAACACTAGATACTACCATATGCAAATATGAAGTGTCACATTCCAAGAATTTGTCATTGCCACATCCTAAAATCTGCACAATCCATACTCCACTCCTAAAGTAATAATGTTTGTGCTCCTCTTTGTTTCTCGCCAGGGATTTTCCTGCTGTGACAAAGAATAAAACTTATGGTCTTTGCTCTGTTATCTAGATGTTCGAAAGAAATTTTTTACTTAAGCCAGGAATGCAAAATTTAATTTCTTACCACTTGTCAATTTCAGTGGTACATTTCCACGACCTGCATACCACATGGGACATGCCACTGTCTAAAACAAATTTTTGTTATTTAAGTTCCTCTCAAATGCTTTAATTTGATTTTGCAATTCATGGTTGTTTTCTTGTGAATCCTTGATTTTCTGAGATGCATTTTGTAGATGCTTTCCCCCTCTACCCATTTTTCACTTGACATGCTTGCTTGTACTCGCTCACTTGATTATATTCTTATTTGTCACACTCGCTTGATTTTATTTCACCTTGGGGTGTTGGGTGCTACCGGTCATGCACCCTGAAGTGATTTTAACAATGATTGAGATTAATGACTCGCTTGACCTCTTCTTATTCAATTTCGAGTAGGTCTTTTTACATTTTGCCTTGAAGACACCTTTTGACTTGAAAGGGTTTCTGACAAATTTTCCTTTGATCCATGACTTTCTTATGCTTCAATTTTAAGATGTAGAGAACATGCGAATGAAAGATCATGCATTACATAACGTATGACATATTTACTTGGACTACAATGATTACCTTCTGTTGTAAAAATGCTTGAATAGAAAGGGCAAGCGCGAATTGTCTTTAGACCCCCCATTCAATTTTTGGTGGATCTAGGATATGATCACTAGCAATGATTGAGTTTGATGACTCACTTGACCTTTTTATTCAATTTTGAGTAGGTCTTTTTACATTTTGTCTTGAAAGGGTTTCTGACAAATTTTCCTTTGATCCAGGACTTGCTTATGCTTCAATTTTAAGATGTCGAGAACATGTGAATGAAAGATCATGGATTACATAGTGTATGACATATTTACTTGGACTACGATGATTACCTCCTGTTGTAAAAATGCTTGAATAGAAAGAGCAAGTGCGAATTGTCCTTAGACCCCACTATTCAATTTCGGGTGGATCTAGGATATGATCACTATTTTTTTTTATTCGATATTTTTCTTTACAAAAGACACTGGATTCTGATTTACCCTCCAAAATGTCACATTTGCCTCTCCTCTCAAAAAACTACAATGCATACTATCTTTTTAAAGGTTGAACTTCTCTCACTTTTAACTTGTCACTTTAGACTGAAATACCTTTTTTAACTTAATTGATACTTTATGATTCATATAACTACGAAAACCTGCAACAAAAAGATCCTATTCAATGTGAATGTGCCAATGACCAAGCCACTCCATTTAGTCTTGATCTAAGCATGCGTATTGTGTAAATAGAGAGATATGGTTTGCTAGTGCTACGTTGTTTGTAGGAGTAAGGGCTGATTTATATCAAAATAAAATTGCAAACCCTGCATTCTGGTCCTTGGTTATGAGTCACTTTCATCTTGTGAATAAATGACTGTCCAAAGTGTTGAATATGAATTTTTGAATAGGGATTGCAAAATAAAAAAGCTATGCATACATACAAGAGAGGCTGCTGAATTTGTTGAGTTATTTCTGAGCGCCCTGACAGTGGCTCCCTAGTTCCTCGACGTGGCTCGTGATCCACTGTTTGATCCCTTGATTGACACCCTTCTATTCGTGTTGCATCTACCCACATATGAGATCTGGATCTGCAGCCTCGTTTGCATTTTGATCCCTTGATTGACACTCTTCTAATCGCGTTGCATCTACCCACATGTGAGATCTGGATCCGCAGCCTTGTTCATTTGCAATCTGTGCAAGTATTGGGCCTCTGAAAAACCGATTCAACCTTTGGCAATCGGTTTAGCCTCTGACATACTGATTCTTTAGCAAAAATTGGCACGACGAAAAGATTTGAGACAATATTGAGGCTGCAGGTCTGTTGCCACTCTTCAGCTCTATCATCGCTCATCTCAATTGCTAAGATCAGTGAATTTTTCTTTGGGTGAATTTCGATGGAAGGTTCAGACTCGGGCTTAGGAACTGGATCTGTTTCTGGAGGGAAAGGTACGAGCTCTTCTCCTTCTACTTCATCTATATGTGATCTTTTTGGAGCGGACTCACCAATTTCTTGCTTTTGAACCTTCTATGCTCAAATTTGACCTCTATCATAGAATTTTCGCCTCTATCATAGAACTTGAGCAGTTGGTGCAGATCCAGTTCCAACATGGCGCAGGTCGCTCGTGCAGATCTGGATTATTTATTGTTTGCGTAGATCTTGATGATCAGCCTCACTGTATATTGATTAGGCTTCACAGATTTGAAAAGCCCAACAGCACAAATCGGATCAACTTTCATTGAATTAAGTACCTGGAATTTCAAAAACTAGATCCGGCTTGTAAGAAAGCTCTTTTATTTGATTTGCAGGATGAATGATAGAGATAAAACATTGAAACAAACAAACAAAAGAGGACATAATTCATCAAGCTTCCACCATTGTTATTATTCTTAACAACCAAATTCTTTGGATTACAAATTGGGGTTTTTTTAGATAGAGAGATACCGTTATCATCAACGATGAAAGCAACTGCAGTGCCACAATTTCGATCACTGGCTTTGCTTTATGTGGGGTATCTCGACCCAGAGGTCATAGACAACCAGCTTGCTGAATTCTTTATTCTTGTGGGAACGGTGACCTCAGTTTGAGTCTGCCGAGATAGCATGACCAAGCATTTCCTTGGCTTTAGATATGTCAAATTTTTTGACCCTACAGATGCTACTTGGGCCATTGAAGCTTTGAACTACAAGCTACTGAATGGGAGACCCATTCATATCATGTGGTGGTTCTGAAACCTTATAGCACATAGGAGTGGAGTAAGAAACATATTTATTAAGAATCTGCATGAGTCTATTGGGAATGGAAATCTCCATGAAAACTTTGTCTAATTTGGGAACATTTTGTAATGTAAAGTAGCAACCCAGGTTGGGAAATGCAAGGGGTGGAGTTTGGGACCAGCGCTCAAAGGATTGAAAACAGAAAAAGAGCTGAAAACAGAATTTCGTTCAAGATACTCAGAATCAAAAACAGAAAAGTCTCGGATTGACTTTAACTTGACCAAGAAACAGAAAAAGAGCTCGAAATGCTGACAGGATCTAGTAGAAAACCTCAAATCTGGCTTGGCTTTCATCGAAAGAGTGGCTGTATAGCATGCCTCAAAGAAGCCTTGATCTTGATCTGGGTACACATTGTTGGACCTGATCTTATGCTGTGGACAGCCCCAACAACAATTCACTGATCATCTCATTGGTGCCCTCTCTATTACATTCATGGATGTAGATCTGCAATTTTATTGGTGGGGAAACATAGCTTTTCTCATAATCAACTAGCCATGGCTCTGGTACCATGTTAATAATTAAGCACAAGCAAGACACAACAAGAAAATGGTGGAAAAGACTTTATGCCATATTCTTACTCTTGTATTGATCTCATGATCTGAATTTATAGTACATCAATTGGAACATTCCAGAGCTGGATCTCACGAACAATTCATCAGTGGATCATGACAACACCTCGTCAAAGATAAGGTTTACAACTCATATCTATGTGGTGTTGGACTTTGTGATTGTTAGGGACTCACAATCTAACATTCTCTCCCACTAGTGGACCACATTTTAGTGAATACTAACTGCAACAGAACACTATGGCTTTCTCTTGGAGTGTACCTCTTACCTCCAATGATAAGAGCTTAATGGTTAAGAGCATGTGTTTCCTCCTAAGAGGTCACATGTTCAAAACTAGAGGGGGGTAGAGTATGTATGCCTTCGTAGACTTAGCAGTCAAATCGCTGCATGGAGGTGGGTCTCTTGTCCCACAAACAAGGGGGTCTCATACACCAATTTGGTGTCTGGCTTGGCCGTGACCTTAAAATTGGATAATAATAATAATAATTAAAATCTTCTAGTATTGTGGTTGCCTCCTAGATTGTATTTCATCTCCAACAATGACTTTTGTCACTTGGCAATGTTTCCCCACTAGAAATTTTTTCTAGTATTATGGGTGACTCGGTAATGTCTCCATGCCAACAAAATTTCCAGAAAAATGACTTATTCTTTCTCCTTAAATCTCTTCTTTTCCCTTGCAGCTTTTCTCCTAGTTCAATAGCTGACCCCAAGCCAGGGTCTAAAGATTTGATTTTTTTCATTACAGATAGCCACCTATCTGCTCACATTTCCCATTAACACCTAGCAACTCTAAGGGTGTCTCCTTGCCCAACTACTATCCATTAATTTACGCTACCTAATTGAAATGAGAACATGCCTATGATACTCACTGATGCTTCTCTTCACTTGCAATGTCTATCTTTTTTTATGCAATTAGAATAACAATCAATTGGATTACTGTTGCTTTCGACCAGATCATGGGATTGATACTATGCTGCAGGAAATGTTGCACAGAGGTCCGTTTAAGCCTAGAAACGAAACGGAAATGCATTTCACTGTACTTGACGGCCTAGAAATGCGTTTCCATCCGTATTGGGTTGTTTCACATTGGGGAAACGTGCCCAATATGGATGGAAACATGTTTATAGGCCGTATAGGCGTGTTTCCGACATTTAAACTTCATTTTTTTTTTGGTGTGTTTTATTATTTTTTTAATCGGTTTTATTGTTTTGTTTTAGGGCAGTCTAATGTTCAAGCCTATGGCCCTAGTGTTGATAAGCAGTTCATGGTAATGTTAAATTCTTAAAGTAAAAGTGACCACCTCCTTTATCTTTCATTGACATTCTCCTTTATCTTTCATTTTCATCCTTTTACTTAAATTTTTAACATTACCATGAAATGACTCGGGATGTTTGAGAGTGTTTTCACCCTCATTGGATTTCATATGGAGAAAGTAGAATTTTATATCTCACTCAAAATCCAACAAAATTATCATTTTTTCAGGATTGGGGGGATTGCAATGTTTCTAGTGGATTTTGTCATGTACTAGGGTATGGAACTTGTATTTAATCAAGAGAACCAAGCCCTCTATGCAGGGGAGACTCCCAATAATCAAGAGCACCTAGGGTACTAGGGTATGGAACTTGTATTTAATCAAGAGCACTAAGGCCTTTCGACTATGCAGGAGGAGACTCCCAATCAAGCACGAGACAAGAAATTAGAAATTTCTCGTGGCTGATTTTGGATATTGCTATTTTCATTATGTAATCATTCATGAGTAAATGTGATGTAAATATGCATTGACATTGGACAATTTAATCATAATGTAATAAATTATAATGTATCATGCATGCTTTATGATTGCATATATTTCTTATATATATATATATTGCGTTTCCCTGTTTCCAAAATTTTTTTTTTTGGGGGGGGGGGCTACGTTTCGTACCTGTACCCGTACTCGTTTCCTTGTTTCATGCAACTTAGGATTGATATTAGAGGGAGGCTCCTTTTGAAGTAGAAGGATGAGGAGGCGTTGGAGAAGGCATGAACGATGAACATAGTCTCTTTCCTTTTAACAAGCAAGAAGCTTAATTTCTTTCTTTTTGAAAACAATGGTAATCCATTTGAGTATCTAGGGCAAGATCACGATGATGAGAAAGATAAAAGTTGATCTTGGGATGTCGGTGTTTATTGAACAATTTGTTCATGGGATAGCAACAAGGAGGGTGAGTGGGGCCTAGGATAGTGGACGATGTGTGAAAATGAGTATTGAGAAACCTCCCGTAGTTTCAATTTGGTTTTGAGGAGAGAGTAGAAACTAGGGAGAAGTTGTCACAAACAAGTCTCGCAAGGCAAGGCATGTGAGTGTTCAAACTTGATTTTAATACGAGGGGCAAGAGGTGGAGCAAGAAGAGGGTTGGAGATGGTGAAGGCCAAGTAGGTGTGATTGTCAAGGGGAAGGTAGTTAGGATTTGAAAATCATGGATAGATGGGATGAGGGAGAGAGGGTTCAAGACATAACTAACTACATCAATGCTTCCTTTACATGGGAAACAAGTGAACCCAAATTCTAGAAAGTGGAAGATCCCATTCAAGAAGCAAAGGTCATTTGGCTCACCCAACTCTAATTGATGTCTCCCATATGGGATAATTGAGCCACTTTTGTTAGTAATTCAAGTTGTAGAGGCCATTTGTATCACTTAACTATACTAGAAGTCTTCCATAGATAGTGATTGAGACAAGGTTATGAATCAAGCACTTGCCAAACCTGAAATCTCTTAGGTACAATTCATGACGCTATAGCTTGTCATTTGTCACAACATGGAATAGGGTTTGTCAAGTCCCAACATAGGCATTAAAGTCCCTCAAAGAGGAATATTGAGAGATCTCTTGATGAAGGTCATGGTAGTGATCCTTGTTGACATGAATAACAAAATATGAAGAGGTTTGAGGAAAGAATGAAGATTGTCTTAGATAAGGAGACTATCCCATTACACACGAACTTTATCGAAGCATTTTGCATTTTTTTTTCTAAATTTGAATGTTTAAGGATACCTCAAGATACAGGGAAGTGTACTCTCATGGCACGAGTCAACGCCTTAGCAATCACTCACCAACAAGTGATTGGTTATACATTGAAGGAACATTAAGGCATGTAGGAGAAGGGGAGTCTAGCTGTAGGGGGAAGACAAGTTAGGTTGCTTAGAGTAATGCCAACTTGAAGATAAATTAATAGTATTACTCAATATGAAATTGAGATACAAAAATCATGTCTCACGAGAGACAATTATCTATACAACCAACTAGCATTGGGTTAAGACTTAATTAATTCCTAATTAACACTTTTTGTCTTGAAACCCCTTATTATTTCCCAAAGAAAACATTGTAGCAAAAACCCAAGGGATGCTTCCTCACATTTGTGGATGACATCCCTAGTAAATGTATTGGTGTAGACTAATGAGCTTGATCGCAGGGGATTTGAACTAGGTTGGCATAGAACTAGCCAAATACCCAACAACATTAGTGAAAACCAGTTGAGCTAATTCCTTGGGTTGGACCATTTATAATCCAAGGATTTTGAAATTAGGATTAAATTATGCATCACCATGAGTTTGGACATTTGGTTGGGAAAACTTGCAAAGACTTCAAGGTGGCTAGCTTATTAGAGATGTCATCAAGATTTTGTTGAGCGTAGAGTGGGTGTAGTCTATCTTGTATTGGAACTCATCACGTAGAGTTTCTAGAGTGGAGATTTTGTTGGAGAGATCCACTCCTTGAGTGGTAACCATAGAGATGTGGGTCCACAAAAAAAGGATCGATATCAATATGATCAACGTTGTGTCACAGGTCTTTTGAGATAGATTCTTGATAGTGGTGTGGGTGAGTTTTCCAAAAAGAATGGCTAGTGAGTGGTAACATGACAATTAGCTCGATGCAAGGATTCCATTGAGATAGGTCTCAAATAAGAGCGTGGACAAGATTACTTGATCCAATATCTCAAGTTACCAACTAAGGGGGCTTGAATATATACCCTCAACCACACTACTTGGATTCCCAAATACTAAAGAGTAGCTTTCCCAAGCACCATTCTTGTGCTCTATAGCAACAAGATGGTTGATTGGCTTATCTAAAGCTAGTTTTGGGTAACTTAGGGGACTTCTAATATACCCAAGGGTACATGGAAGTGATATTCTATATATAGGTGCTATTTGATGTGGTACTACTCAAATGGGTACAAACAGGGGTTACAAGTGTGTACAACTGGGTGAAACCGCTTGTATTTCTTGTGTGTATCCTTTCTTGAAGCAAACTACCTCATGATAGATCATTATGCTATTTAGAGACATTGGAATACATCTCTAGCCTAAAAAAGATTCTCTAAAATTCTTGGCTTGGAAAAAAGCTCTACTACCACTTGTGGTGTTGCTTAGTAGCAAAATAAAAGATTCAAAGCAGAAATAATGGATTATAGCAAGAATTATAGCAAATATTGTGAATTATAATAAGAATAGGTGATTGTAGGAGAACCAAAATACCACAATTAGCAATTCATTTGTCGATGAAAGCAATGTTTACTTGCCTCTTTGGGGGCCAACCTCTAGCTGAGCAGAGCTCCCATTACAATATGCTTCACAGGACATCTCATTACTTTGATTCTACTTTATATAATTTCTATCTAACCTCCCAATAAAATTCTCGTGAAGGAACCATCTAGTAAGCCTCCTTACATTTATTGATTTCACAATGTGTCTACTACAAAGGCCTTATTTAATAGAGGTGGCCTCAATACATAATGATTTATCTATCTACTTAAGGGCATTAGGGTAGAACACAAACAAAAAAGGGTAGGAAACTAGTAAATGGTGGCCCAACACTAGCAACTGATCATTGTGATTTGTTTGTGTTTCTTTAGAGTTTATAGATTGTAGGAGGGTTTGTGGGACCTAGTAGAAAAAGGTTGGAAACTAGTAATTAGTTTTTTATTTTTATTTTTTAATTTACTTTATATTTTATTGTTTAAAGTTATCCTCAAAAAGGGTGTCACAAGTGGGTGCTTATCCCTCGAGGGAATATGTCACCTCTATGCATACCCGAAGATAGGAGATGTATGGGTCATCTTGGGTATGTACATGGTGTTCTTGTCTGGAATGTGTAACCAAGGGTTGGGTATCCTGTGTTACATTGGCTCACACAAAATGGCGAATATGGCCAAGAGAGTGGCTAGTGGAATCAATGCTAAATGCTATACCCCCAACATAGTGGAAGAACCTTCTGCATCGAAAATAGACTAGGGAAAATTTTAAGGGCGAAATTTCACAAATGGGCTATTTTTTTGGACATTTTCCGAAAAAAAATATTTGCCAATTTGGTTAAAAATTCGCCTATTGTTTACTTATATACGATTAAATGGATGATATTCGCCAAAAAATTACCAAATTCAATAGTAAATTACATGTTTTTTATTGAATATTTGCTTACATTCTATACATATGAATTTTCAAACCAGAATAGTCATCTTCCTATACTTATATAGGAAAACCACTTGAAATTGCTCAAGAAACATGCTAAGGTATGCTGAGGTATTTGAAGATACCCCAAGGGACTAGTTATTGCTGAAGTGGATCATGTCATGGACAATTTTGAATCGAACCATAAATCATCATTTACATCTGCAACAAACATCCAGGCTCCAGACCCGTCACTCAATATTCATGATGCAGAAGAAGGTACCCGCCAGAGTTGCCACCTGGAAGAGGGATATGCCTTTTTTCTGGAGGGTACTTGTTATGAACCTGCAAACCTATTCTAAAATATTTACCTGCTGACCTGATTTTGAATATATTAATTAGAATGGACTTAGTGGTTTACGATAAGTAAGAGAGGATCATCCACCCATTAGGATCATCAATAATTGTTTCTCTTTGTATACAGGAGTTTGCAATTATCGAATAACACTTGAATTATAGATTAATTATTTATGTATTTGATTTGTCATTAGTTATTTTTGAATATATTGGATTATTATTGCATGAATTGGTGAATATTGTTCAGAGGTTCATTGCAAACGTGCAAAGAAGAGAATATATCTGACCCATATGACAATATTATCAAATAAACATATTTAGTTGTTCATGTTCTCTTGAGAGTGTGTTATGCTCTTATAATTGCTATTTTCTATGATATTTGTCATATATGCCCTGTCAGATTTACACACAAGAAAATAGATGGAAAACAAGAAGAGAGATACGATAATTTTATTAATTTTCAATGAATGACTGCAGAAGTAGGTCAATGGGACTGCTGTGTACAACAGTGCCAATACAATGTGGGAGTACAAAAGTGGCTCCTATATAAACTAAGATCTAGAATGTAAATTACTATTCTAAGCTACGGCCTAAGAACTAAACACAGCAGAAAGCAGATCTCAAAGAAAATGTACAAACTGGCCCTTGTGCTGTATCTTGCCACAATATAAACATTTAATTCCTTTCCCAGGTTTTTGAGTATTTGAATTGGCACATTTGTTGCCATCTTCATGCCCATCTGTATGCTTGCATGTGCTCATGTACTGTGCTTTGAAGGCCTCCTCTGATTCTCCTTTTGAGATGTGCATCAGTGGCATGAAATATATTTCGGAAATGGACGATTGACCCTTTAAAACTATGATAAATAGTTGTTGGCTTGCAATTCACAAAGTGGAGATGGTTGTTATGTCCTGATTTAAACTTGATGTATTCTTTAATTGTAAATACAAACTGCCAGTTTACAGAGATCCCATTCACAATTGAGTCACCTGTTGACCTCAATATAATGTCATTATTCTTACCCGGAGGCAGGGTTTCAGCATGCATAGACCGAAATCTCAATGGAAGTACAGAACAGCATACCAAAAGTTATTCTTTCTACGTTTAGTTGGTGTGCAGATTAGCTAATCTAGGAGGCTAGCTATTTTGTGTCATGAGATAAAAGTTACTTGGTTCATCTTGTGGAGGAAAATCATGATCATCGGTTTGTATTCCTATCTAAGCAGTTATTGATATTACCTTTTGCTGGAAGATCAATTGAATACTGGAAAAAACACCTGCAAATATGTAGAATAGGGTCTGTGAACATAACAGGATAATGAAATTAGGGTTTCGGCACTATTTTGAATGCTGCTTCTGTTTATTCTTCTTTTCTGAAGTATTTTGATTATGAGTTTCATATCTTCAAGAATGTACTATTGACAATTGCATTTGCCTTGTTCTTTTAGGTATGCCATGACAGGTCAGTTGACTCAGAAGAGTGATGTATATAGCTTTGGAGTGGTTCTCCTTGAACTTTTGACAGGAAGGAAGCCTGTGGACCATACAATGCCTAGGGGACAACAAAGCCTTGTTACTTGGGTAAGACTTACTGCTTTCAATTTTGTAATCTTGTATGATGTAAGATAAATGATAACTGTCAAGCTTTGCTGAAAACAATGTATATGTTGAGTTTGGCATCAACGTAAGTTTTGGGTGTATTTTAATGATGCAACAAAACTTTCTGAGTTTGTTGGTTTGCAGTTGTATATGTATCGTCTGTTCATCAAGCTTAATTTTTCTTTAGATGTCTTTACATAAATCCTTCAGCTGATATTTGTGACATCTTTTGTTGTGCATGCTAAGTTTAGAATCGAATACATCCACCTGTTTGATTTTTATGGTTTATGCTGTATACAGGCAACTCCAAGATTAAGTGAAGACAAAGTAAAGCAGTGTGTTGATCCAAAGTTGAAGAGTGAATATCCTCCAAAGGCTGTTGCAAAGGTGTGCAGCTTTTTTTATTTTTTTATTTTTAGTATTCATGATGGGTAGATGCTTTTGTTAGTTTATTGATAAATGGAACGGAGAGACGTTTCTCTGCTCAAATCAGCAGGTCAGTGGCCCATAAGTTGGATTCATGGGCAACGATAGTTGCTTCTAAATTTTTTACTGTCTTTGTATGGCAGATGGCTGCTGTTGCGGCATTGTGTGTGCAGTACGAGGCAGATTTTCGTCCTAACATGAGTATTGTTGTCAAAGCACTTCAGCCATTGCTCAATCCAAAACCAACTCCCTCTGCATCTGAAGCTCAATTATGATGCTTTCATGACATGGTCTTTTCTGTAGTTTCCAAATTTTGTGTCTGTGTTCTGTAGTTGAAATGTAGATTATTAGATAATGGAACTTGCTTATGCAGATCTTATATTCCAATTCTGCTCAGTGGTGGTGGAGGTTGCATACTTCGTATGAAGATTGGTATTTGTATTCTGGATTTATTTGAACAATCAAATTCTTTAGTTCCGTTATTGATGATGTCGTCATATTTGTTGAAGCAACGTATCATATATTTGTAATCCTTGCTATGACTCTTAAATATCACTTGTGGCCCTGTTATTCTTTAAGAATTCATGTATAAGGAGATTTTATTCAAGTGTGATCTACTATGGCTTTTGGCCACGTCAGGAACATGGATATTGCATTTAAGAAGCAGTTTTCTTGCTTCCCGCAACTCCACCGACCCTCCCCCAACCTTCAGCAATTGTACAAGATCGAAACACAGGAAATGAGATGGTTCATAACATTTACCTGTGCTTTATATCACGTGATATTTGAGATAATTCAATCTATATTTAATCAAGACATGCTTTGCAAGGCTTTCTTTAAATCAAGATCTTAATCAGAATTGTTTCTTTAGGCCGTACCTTGCAGGGCTTTGGTTTACACGAACAAAAGGGATCATTGTAGGTTAGGCTACAGAATGACAGATATGAATACTATGGGCAGAGTTGGGTGGATACTTGATGCTCATTTAGCATTTACACTGCATAATGAAAAGGCTAGCAAGATATAGGTAGTTCTTGCAAAATTATTTAACGAAATATGCAAATCTTGTGCCCTATGTAATTAATAAGCAATTAGCTAGAGTCTGAAAGTTAGATAAATTGAAGGGATTCGCGTGTTATTGTTTTCAAGTCAAGTTTGAATGGCTTAAGTTATAATGCAAGAAGTAGCATATTTGCAGTGGAGGCTTCTCTAGTCTTACTAATGATAATAGTTTTTAGCCTTGCAAATTCAGGAGCAAAGCAATTTTTCTGTTTTAACTTTTATCTAATTCGTACTAGTTCCAGTTTAGTCATCAACTCTGGTCTATATGGGTGGGCATGGTCATTATATCTGACCCTGAGATGATATTACGAGACATTTGCAAATGTATCTGATATTTCTTATAAAATAATGCCATTGTCGTTTTCCGAGGTTGGGTTTAAATCTCAATTTAGTCTCGGGAATAACTGAATTTTGCCTAGTCTGTGATAGTATATGGCGCATGATATATAGGCTTAAGATGAAATTCTTGTGTAAAATTACAGGTCGATTTTGATTTGATTTGGTTAGCTGCAACATAATTCCACACCATATCGTGTGGCCATGTTCTGTCTTTCGCTTCAGAGGGGTCTATAAAGGCTGTGTAGCAAGTCAATTTCAATGCCCCAACCCTTATTCCAAGATGTCTCTAGCATGGGGACTAATGGTAAAATTTTATTAGCTCACATCTTGCCTCAAGGAGGGTAGGCTCTATATTGTGGGTTGTGGTTTAAAATCACTACTCCCCGTAAAACGTAAATTTTGTTACTAAATTGTTTGGGGTAACGAAGAAAACATTTATTGGGAAATAAGTTGCATGGTTGTAAAGATCATAATAGGTTTGTGGAAATTTAAAAAAACTCGTGCTCAAGACAATTCAGGAATTTCACCTCACGTTGAATACTTGAGGCTCTCTGAATCTGTTTCATGCCAACTCTCTAGATATCTCTAAATCTGAAATATTAATTAACGTAGCCTCTGTTACACTTTGTCCAACTATTCATTGTAAACTAAAATATCAAACAACCCTACAAATTACTCATTAACTTGTAAAACTTGTCTGATTTTAGATTTGCAGTCCAGATATGTCCAAAATATCTGGACAACAAGGGTACACTTTTATTACACAATAATAAAGATACAAGTACATACTACATAATATCAGTGCATGACATGACATTAATGCATGACATGTTGGGACATGTCCTATCTACTTATCACATGCTATGACATTCCAATTGTTGGGGGAAAAACAGTAAACGAGAAAGGAATAGGAGAAATAACTGAATTAGAAACTGAAGGATAAAACTCTTGGAAAATTTTATTAATCAAATGATTCTCTGTGCTTTTTTTTTCCATAGAAAAAAATCGAACCATCTATTGATATAGAAAGGTTACATAGCATATGCTGGGCATTTCCTTTCCCTTGTTTTCAGAGAAACCCAAAACCGCTGTTTGTAGAAGAATCCAGAAGTTCCCCCCAAACAGCCCTGTCAAAAACTATTCTTTAGGACAGCAAGATACCTGTAATTTCCCCAAACTCCCGGCTTCCCAATAGGAAAACAGCCGAAATAGAGTGATGGGAAAACCACAATGTCAAAAAGCCAGATAGTAGACACTGTACTGGCAATATGGAAGTAAAAAGTTCAAATGTGGGCAGGATCTCAGGCCTTCTATGAAAGGAAAACAGCACAGAGTCCTGAATGAGTTTTACATAAACAAAAATTAAAACATCAGTATATACATCAAAACAGAAACCAGAAAAAAGAGAAGAGTTATGCAAATGCTGGAGGGGCAAGTCGCCTTGCCACCCCATCAACCACCTCTTCTACTGTCCATGCGCCCATACCCTGCTCAGAGCCTTTTTTAGAAAGGCTGTCTGCTTCTGAATTTCTTTCCCTGAAAATATGACAGATGATGAGCTCAGAAAACCAACTTTTAAGACGAAAAATCTCATTAAGTAAAGGAGATAACAGAAAGTTCTTGCAATGTTGTGAGCCATTGGCCCACTTAATAGTGTTCAAAGAGTCACCGAAAATCTGAGCCTCACGCTCATTGCACAAGGAGAGCCAACAAAGTAGAAGATGCAAAGCTTTTAGATCGGCAAAATTATTTGTTTCGGTACCAAGCCCAATGGATGCTTTGAGGAGTTTTCCGGAGGGAAAATGAATAACCAGGCCAGCTCCGCATCTCTTGTTGATATTTGAGGCTCCATCGAAGTAAGCCCAGGGGATGGAGCCCTTTATTTCTTCTTGCTGAACAGACCTGTTATTCTGTGAGGTGGAAGGAGATGTGATGTTTTCATAAATGGCCACCCCCTCTGTTGCTAGTCTGGCAATAGGAAAAAAGGTGTCTTTGAAGATCAGATGATTTCTGGCGAGCTAGATTCCCCATACAACCAGCAGGGGCAACACTCTGACTTTTCATTGGGCACCTGCTGCCACCAAGAGTTCCAGGCCTTAGATATTTCCTCCCCCTCCCAACTAAAAGGTGTGTTGGTCAATCTTAGCATTTCATTCCGGAGACTTTTAGAGAAAGAGCAGGAAAGGAAAATATGCTGAGCGGTTTCCTCGCTCTCCTTGCACAAGGGGCACCACCCAGGTCCAATTTTCCCCCTTTTTTGAAGAAAATCCCATGTGGGGACTTTCTTATGAAGAACACACCAGAAAAACAGTCGGGTCTTGGCTGGCCCTTTCAATTTCCACAGTGGCTTGGCCCACCAGCTTGGTTCCTCCCATCTCTTTTGAGACATAAGCCAGTCGTATCCCGATTTTGGAGAGTAAAGACCAGTCTGAGAATGAACCCATCTCAGTTCATCTGGTTTTTCGGTAATGCGGATATGAGAATTCAGCAGTCTTGCTCGGAAGACCCTCCATTCTTGGAGCCATCTTTCATCTAGACCAAGAGTTTCCCCCGAAAACCACTCCTGACGCCAGATAGAAGAGTTTGCATGGTCTGCAATTTGATGGAGAGAGGATAGCCCTTTGCTGTTAAGGTCTTCAATCAGGTCTCATGAAAGGGCAAAGGAGTCCGGACAGCCCGCCCAAGGGTCTCTCCCAAGCCTCACTGATCTACCATCGCCCACATTCCATGCCAAGCCTTTTTCAATAATCTGAATAGCGGCCACCAAGGCTTTCCAGATCACTGATGAATTTTTTGATGATTTGTTGGGCAGTCTAATCCATTCCAATGGTGTGAGTGGGTCGATATACTTTCTTCTGGTTATAGCAGTCCAAAGATTTTCTGAAAAAACCAGTCTCCAGGTTAATTTGGCAGCTAAGGATTTAGAAAAGGGGAGCAAATCTTTTATCCCCCACCCTCCCCATTGTTTTGGTTTGACAATTTTATCCCATGCAACCCAGGGCGTGACATGTTCCTTCTTCTGGCCAGCCCAAAGGAAACTGCTGCAGATTTTATTAATTTGCAGGAGGATACACTTCGGTACCCAGATGAGACTAGCCCAGTAGACTGGGATGGCCAATACCACCGATTTGATAAGGACAAGGCAGCCAGCCCTTGACAACCATTTAAAACTCCAATGATTCATTCTGTGCTCAATTTTAGCCAGGAGCCAGGACCAATCTTGAACCCTGTAAGAATCAGGCTTAAGATAGAATCCGAGATATTTGAACAGGTCTTGAAGGGACTTTGCTTCGAAAGGGAGAAGCTCTCTGGCTCTATTCACTTCTAAAGGTGAGAGCCCTGCGGATGTGATGGAGGATTTCTGTTCGTTTATAACCAGTCCCGTGGCTTTTAAGAAGAGATCAAGGATCCTTTTCAGACTGCAGCAGTCATCCCGACTCCCATCGCAGAACAAGAGAATATCATCAACAAAGAGGAGATGGGTCACCCAAAGATTTAGCCCAACTTCGATCCCTTTCAGTTCACCTCGTCTTTTAGCCTCTTTGATCATTACGTTGATACCTTCCGCTGCTAGCAGGAATAGCAAAGGCGAGAGAGGACATCCCTGGCGCAGACCCCTTTGAGGATTGAAAAAGTCCGAAGCAGCACCATTAATCAGGATCGCAATCGAGGTCGAAGAGACACACCCCATAATCCACCTTACAAAATCGTGTCTGAAACCAAGGTGCGTTAGGAGGAGCCTTAAAAACATCTAGCTGATTCTGTCAAAGGCCTTGGAGAGGTCAATCTTGATTATGGCCCCTTTTTTCCGACTCTTTTTCACGCTGTGAAGGGTTTCCTGGGCCACCCCAATAGCCTCGTGTATTTGACGACCATCTAAAAAACCAAATTGTTCCACAGAGATGTGCTTTGAGAGGAAGGGTTTCAGCCTGGAGGCAATGACTTTTGCAATGACCTTGTATAAGCAGGTGCACAAGTAGATGGGGCGGAAATCATTAAAGGAGGAGGGATGTTCGGACTTGGGGATGAGGGTCAGAAAAGTAGCATTGAGTGGCTGGTAGATCAACCCTGAGATCCTGGATTCTTCCACCACCGCGGTCAGATTGTCACCAAGGGAGTCAAAAAAGTGGAGGAAGAATTCCACAGTCCAACCATCTGGGCTAGGGCTTTTTTCTTTTTGCATAGACTTAAGCGTAGCTTCCACTTCATCTTTGGAGATTGGAGACATCAGACATTCATTGCCTTCTTCATCAATGAAACTTGGAAAATATTGGGCTACCCTTATAACTTCAGCAATGGAGGCTTTTTCTGGGGCTTTGAAAAGATCTTTGAAGTGGGCAACCCCTAGAGAGGCAAGCTCTTCAAAAGACTGAGCCTTTTCCCCATTTGCTTTTGGCATTTCCCAGAGGGTGTTTTGATTTTTCCTTCCTTTTGCATATTGTTGGAAAAATTTTGTATTTTCATCCCCTGCTTGTAGCCAAATAGCCATGCTCTTTAAACACCAACTTTCCTCCTTCACCTGAAGTATTCTCCTTCGGTCTACTTCAAGCTTCTGAATTCTGTCTCGAGAAGCCAAGGTGGCATAACCACCCCCTTCAGGGTCTTCCAGAAGATCAAGTTCTGCATTACTAGCCCTCAACTCCTCATCTTCCTTAAGGGACTTTTGAATAACCCAGTTCTTGGTAGCTTCTTTTAGTCGAGTTAGGTTGTTCATAAAGGCCTTACTTCGGCTCAGCCTCTCCCCATCTTCCGACCCAATCCTCCTCCAAGTGGAGTGAAAAAGAGCGACAAAAGAATCATCTGCAAGCCAAGAGGAGTTGAATTTAAAGGGGACCCCAGTTTTTTCAGAGTTCCTTTTGTCTCCAACAGGATCGGGAAATGGTCAGATAGCCCCCCTTCACCCACCCAATGCCGGAAGATTGATAACTTTTTGGAAAGATCTTCGCCCAAAAGAAAGCGATCCAGCTTCTTACCCACCCAGTGATCTCCCACTCTTTTGTTTCGCCAAGTAGGTCTAGATTTAAGGAGTGTGAGATCAACCAGGTGAGAGGAGGCAATCTTGGAGAGGAAGAAGTCCGTTAGAGGGTCAGCTCGGGCGTTGGCTCCCCATGATTCCGAGACCCCCAAAGAAAAGATGAGGTCACCACCAATGATCAGATTTGGGTGGGCAAGAAAGGATTTTTGGAAAAAGGAGGACTAGAACAACTCCCTCTCCTGAAAGGGCCCATAAACATTAAGGAGAAGGAGAGGTAGACAGAGCTCCCTGGAATATAGCTCCAGCGCCAGAGAGTTTTCAAGCCCCCAAGCAGAAATTTCTCTGAGATTTCCTGCTTTGTAGCCGGTGACCACCCCACCAGAGCGGCCGTTTGCATCGATGGCCTGAAAGCACCAGCCAGGAAGCAATTTGGAGAGAAGAGTAATGATATCCTCCCCTTTACCAAGAGTTTCTTGAAGCATTAGAATATCTGGATTGTAAGATTTGATTAAATCCCTCATAGCTATTTTTTTGGGTTGACTAGCTAACCCTCTGCAGTTGTAGGATAGAAGGACCATTTCAAGATACCCAGGGGTGGATGTGCTGCTCTAAGCACCCCAGTCAGAGATTTTTGTTTCCCATCTACAATGTCTAACTTTGCCTTTTGTTGTGCCTTTGAGAGGTTTGATTTTCTACCTCTCGATTTTCGGGGCCCTATAGGCACCAGGTCCTGCTCTAAACCACTGGGAGCTGTGTCTATCCCATGACGATTAGCCAGGGATCTCAGATTGTAGGGAGGAGCAGTACTGGAGGGAGCAAGCTCCAGGGGACAACAAGGGGCCAGAGGGTTTGTCTGGGAAGGAGGAGGGAGGTCAGAGGGCGGAGGCACCGAAACAATCAGACTGTCAACAGGAAAGGAGTTCAAGTTTAAGGAGGAGAGCTCCATCTAGAGCTGCCTGGAAGGACCAGGCTCAGAAACGAAAGAGACAGAAGCTGAATCAGAAAAACAAAGGGAGGAGGGGAGAGAGAGAGGCATACCCGCCTGTGTAGCCCCTGCTGTCCCAAGTGCAGAAGGACACTGAGAGGCGGTCAGCACAGGAGCAATCTCAGGGAGCGGGTTGGGTACAGCCTGCTGCAAAGGGTCACTGGAAGTCACAATCTCCACATCAGCCTCTAGGTCCTCCTCCATGGGTTCCTTCGGAGCATCCGTGCTTGGGTCAGGAACTGTAAATACCGATGGCTTTCTGGAAAGTTTGAATGGATTCCTTCTGCAGCGATGACCCAGAGGGCATTCTTTAGCCAGATGTCCGTATTTGTGGCATCTGTGGTAGCGAAAAGGCAGGTTCTCATAATCCAACTTTTGCAGGAATTCCAACTCTCTGTACTTTAAGGTCATAGCATCTGCGAGCCCTTCCCCAGGGTTGAGGCTTTTACAAGGATCCGAGCCACACTGAGATCGTTTGTTTGAACAAAGGACCTGTCGACATCCAGAAACTTTCCCAGAGTGTTTCCAATGGAGGTGAAGACCGAATCGACCCAAAACTAGAGAGGGAGCCCTGGCAATTTGACCCAAACAGGGGATTCGTTCATCTTTTCAGTCTGGGCGTCGAAACTGGGAGTCCATCTGCGGAGAAGGACTGGGCGCTTGCCGAAGCACCAGTTTCTGTCGAGGACCCAGTTTGCATGGTCCTTTTGGGCAAAGCACAACGTAAACCACACTCTGTCCAGGACCTTGATCTCTACTGGTTTTCCTGGTGCATGTGCCCATTCTGAATGAACCCAGTCCCGAATGTAATCGGCAAACTATTTCCTTCCACGTACTCTGCCTACAAGCCTCAACTTTGATGCTGCCATTGCTTCTTCAACGAGGATATCTACTCCAAGGATGCAGCAAGGGCGCAACTCCTTCTTTCTGATAGGGTTCGGCTTCTTACGCTTTCCTTCCACTACCTTCGCCTGCACATCGTCCACCCCCAGCGCTTTGAACGACCGGCCATCATAAGCCTCTACACCGGGCCGCTCGTGGCTCCTCTCATCCAGGTCACCATTATCACAAATGTTACGACTCGCCGCCCCCTCATCTAAAGGTTCCTTGACGGGTTGACCCTTTTCGGGGGCTGTAACAACCCCAGGTTCAAGATCCTCCGGGAGACTCGCCTCTGTTCCCACCTCAGGAAGCTTCGGGTGGCTTTCAAATCCGGTACCATGGCCAGTACCTCTGTCCTGAGAGACTTTCTGAGGCTGAGCCTCGCTCACCTGAGCAGAGACGACTGCCGAGCAGCTAGGAATTGAAACCAGCTTGTGGCTCTGAATCGGGGCCCTGTTTCCACATCCGGTCGCCTTAGGAACCCCTGCTCCGGTGACAGGCCTTCTCCAACCTTTATCTTTTGCAGTTAAAAGCCCTTTCTGCGCATGCAAGCCGCAGCTTGCCACCACATCTTCTAGGCCTCTGGTGAGAGGAGGGGAGACTGAGGGGTCTGGTCCCGAGAGGAGGGAGGAAGACCCATGAACCCAAAGGCGGTCGTTAATGAGGCCATCACCCCAGGGGAGACCACCTTTGCAATAGAGAGAAACGTAGTCGGCCTTCAGAATGCTAGATGCGTCCGGGAGTTCAAATCTAGAGGAAAGGGAACTTGCGCCTTCCTCTGCGTTTGGAGGGGCAGGGTTCACCGGCAACTTCGGAAAAAAACGTTCGAGGTTCTGGGCTGAAACTTCGTGACCCCAAACAGTGAGTAAATCTTCCGGCGCCGGCTCTACATCCACATAGTCGCGATCGAGCCCCATCTTAGCGATTAAACCCAAACCCTAGCCCAACACCTCTGGAAAAGGAAAATCGCGGAAGATCCAAAGTGAAAACTCCGTCGCGAGGTGAGAAGAACAAAGAAAACTGCAACCTCCATTTTAGCCAGGGTTAAAACCAAACGGACAATCCACCTCGGAAAGCATTGATCATGGCTGGCTCCTGATTCTCCGTGCCTTACAAGCCTCTCGTGCCATCTTATTTAACCTAGACATATTTCGTTATTCCAACTACATCTCGTTATTCAAACTACATTTCGTTATTCCAACTACATAGGTAATAAGTAAATTTACATTTTGTTGTCATATTTTTAACAAACTCCACCTTGAAAACAATTTTCCTAATCCCTTGCCCATGCTCATTCATCATTTTTTCTGCAAGCCGAGAGAAGCGAGACACCATCTCAATTTCTCTACTGTAACTGGCTTCGTGAATATATCTGCATGATTTTCCTGTGTGCAGACCTTCTTGAGAACTACTTTGCCGCCTTTGATTACATGTCTCACAGAGTGATACCTTACATCGATGTGCTTGGTCTTGCTGTGATAGGCTGGATTTGTAGCCAAATGAATAGCACTCTGATTGTCACAAAACACTTTCACTTTCTCCTGCGTCCTTCCAATCTCATCAAGCAGATATTTTAACCAGAGTGCTTCTTTACAGGCATCTGAAGCAACTATATACTCCGCTTCAGTAGTGGACAAAGCAACTGTCTCTTGAAGCTTTGACATCCAGCTGATTACTCCACCTGCAAGAGTAAAAACATAACCTGTAGTAGACCTCCTTTTGTCCAAATCACTTGCATAACCAGCATCCACATATTCGCAGACTGAACCTTCACGACCATTAAAGCTTATGCAATGGTCATTTGTGCCTCTCAAATATCGAAGCACCCATTTCACTGCTCGCCAATGTTCTTCCCCTAGATTTGCCATGAATCTGCTGACAATTCCAACTGCATGTGAAATGTCAGGTCTTGTAGATACCATCACATACATTAAGTTTCCTACCGCATTTGCATATGGTACACGAGACATATACTTCTTTTCTTTATTAGTTCTAGGACTTAAATCCGAAGAAAGTTTAAAATGGGAAGCTAATGGAACATTAATAGGTTTCACATTGTTCATATCGAACTTTTCAAGTACTTTCTCCACATACTTCTGTTGTGATAACCAAAACTTACCATTCTCCCTGTCTCTGTGTATCTCCATGCCCAAGATATGTTTTGCAGCTCCAAGATCCTTCATTTCAAACGTCCTAGAGAGCTAAGCCTTTAACTTGTTGATTTCTTCCGTGCTTTTGCTTGCAATAAGCATATCATCAACATACAACACCAGGATAATGAATATGCCATTGAAACTTTTGAAGTATACACAATGATCATACTCACTTCTGATAAAATTCTGGCTCACCATGAAGGAATCAAACTTCTTGTACCATTGCCTGGGCGACTGCCTCAGGCCATACAATGATTTCTTGAGCTTGCAAACTAATCTTCTGCTGCGACCTTGTACAAAACCTTCTGGCTGATCCATATATATCTCTTCATCCAAATCACCATGAAGAAAGGCTGTTTTAACATCTAACTGTTCTAACTCAAGGTCAAGTAAAGGAGTTAGTGCTAACACAGTACGAATAGAAACAAGTTTAACTACTGGTGAAAAGATCTCATGAAAGTCAATACCTTCAACCTGAGAATACCCTTTTGCAACCAGTCTCGCCTTATACCTTTCGATACTTTCATCAACTTTCCTTTTCAACTTGAAGATCCATTTGCACCCAACAACACTTCTCCCTTCAGGAGGTTCTACAAGATCCCAGGTATAGTTCTTGGCTAATGAATCCATTTCTTCTTCCATAGCCTTTTTCCATATCTTGCTACCTGCATCATCTACTGCTTCCTGATAACAAGAAGGTTCCCCATCTTCAGTAATCAATGCAAACGATGAAGTAGAATCTTCATACCTTTTAAGTGTTTTTCTTTCCCTTGTAGACCTTCGTAGAGTGACTGGTTGCTGAACTTCTTCTGGAATTTCTCCAGTGTCCTTTGCTTCTCCACCTTCAGAAGTCTCTCCTTCCTTTAGACTCTCTGAAAAAGGTTTAGTTTCCAATTGAATCTGCTGACTTGGCGATACCTACTCCTGTTCAACCTTTTCGACATCTGATTTTAAAAGAGAAGATTCATCAAATGTTACATCTCTACTAATGACTATCTTCTGTGAAGAAGGATCCCACAACCTATATCCCTTCACTGAATAATCATATCCAACAAAGACACAACATTTCGATTTTGGATCTAATTTTGAATGCTGATTTCTAGGAACAAGAGCATAGGCATCACAACCAAAAATCTTCAAATGCGAATAATCACAAGACTGACCCGACCAAACTTCTTCAGGAATTTGACAGTTTATTGCAACTGAAGGTGATCTGTTAACTAAATAACAAGCAATGGATACTGCTTCTGCCCACAACTCCTTTTGAAAGTTAGCATTACTGATCATGATTCTGGTTCTTTCCATAAGAGTCTGATTCATCTGTTTAGCAACACCATTTTGCTGAGGGATATAAACAACAGTTTTATGTCTAACAATCCCTTCATCCTTACAAAATTGTTCAAATTCTAAAGACGTAAATTCACCGCCGTTGTTAGTTCTTAAACATTTAATTAATTTGCGTGTTTTCTTTTCCGCCATTGTTTTAAATTGTTTAAATACATTAAATACATTAGCTTTCTTTTTTAACATATAGACCCAAACTTTTCGGGAGAAATCATCAATAAACGTTAAAAAATATGATGCACCTCCATAAGACACAGTAGGAGATGGTCCCCACAGATCATAATGAATGTAGTCCAAAATCTGCTTACTATTATGCTTTCCAGTCTTGAACCTTTGTTTACATTGTTTACCAAACACACAATATTTACAAAAATCCAACTTCAAGGATTTCAAATCAGTGAGCAACTTGCGGTTCATCAGTACTTGAAGACCTTTCTCGCTCATGTGACCCAACCGCTGATGCCATAGACGAGAACCTTCTTCTGCTTTCTATGATACGATCGCTGCTTCACTAACTCGAGTGCTTCCTTTGTGTCTGTATAGATTTTTGACCTTTTCAGCCTTCATCACAACCAAGGCTCCTTTTGAGACTTTCAGCACTCCATTCTGACCTGTAAATTTATAACCACTTGAATCCAAAACTCCCTAGGAAATCAAGTTTTTCTTTAGATCAGGTACATGCCTAACATCAGATAATGTTTTAACTGTACCATCATACATTTTGATTTTTACATTACCAATCCCAACTGTCTGACAAGATGCATTATTTCCCATGAAAACAGAACTACCATCTATAGTTTCATATGAAGTAAACCAACTTCGGTGCAGACTCATATGATGAGAAGCACCAGAGTCTAATGGCCAATTATCAACATCTTGAGAGACATTACAGACAAAGAGAGCTTCAGTAATTAAAACCTCATCAACCATACCTGAATTGACCTGATTTGCTTCCTTGTTGTTGTTTTCCGACTCTTCTGTTTCCAGCAATCCTTTTTGAGATGTCTCGGTTTGTTGCAGTACCAACATTTTGCTTTACACTTCTTGCCACCCTTTGACTTCGATCTGGAAGAACCTCTTGTCTTCTCCCCCCTTTCCTTTGACCGACCTCTGGTTACCATGGCTTTAGGTGTAGAAGTCTCAATGCTAGATTTTCTTCGTACCTCTTCAGATAAGAGAGCACCCATGACAGATTCAAGTTTTAATGAATCGGCAGTGCTCAAACTGATTGAGGTCACGAAGTGATCCCATGACTCAGGCAGGGAACACAACAAGGTTATTGCCTTGTCTTCTTCCTCCATTTTTACTTCCATATCAGACAATTGGCAAATAAGCGTATTAAAAACATTTAAGTGATTTGCAATTTTCGTACCCTCCTTCATCTGAAGGCTGTACAGTTGTCTTTTTAAATAGATTCTGTTTGTCAAAGATTTTTTCATATAGAGTGTTTTCAATTTCTTCCACAACCCTGCAGTTGTACTCTCTCCAACAATATTGAAGAGTACTTCATCTGCGAAACATAATCGAACGGTACTGAGAGCTTGGGTATCCAAGTCCTCCCAGTCCAAACTTGTCATGTTTGCTGGTTTTTATTTACTCCATCTAATGCTTTATGCAACCGTTGTTGCACCAGCAAATCCCTAACCTTCAGTTTCCACAGAGAAAAATTGTTTTTCCTAGTGAATTTCTCCACCTCAAATTTTGCGTTTGTCATTTTTTCCATTTCTCCCTCCTAGGATTTCAGATTTCCCTTCTTCTACAAATTAAAAAAAAATTCCCCTCTTCTTCTAGGGTTTCAAGATTTCCCCTCTTCTTCTAGGGTTTCAAGGGTTTCGAATCTCTTCTTTCTCCTACCAACTTTAAATAGAAATAAAAATTACAATTTTTATTTTTTTTCTCTTTCACTAAATCAATTCTTTTAATGTTAAAAAAACCCTTTTTCTTAAACTAAACAATTTCTGTTCAAACCCTTTTAACATAAACAATTTCTGTTCAAAAAACCCCTTCTTTGGAAACACTGAGCCTCCTTTTGAAAAGTCCTTAAAAAAACTCTCAGTTCTTTAAAAAATCCTTATAAAAAACAAATGCTGATTTTTGTTTCAAATAAAACATTAAATTTCAAATTACCCGACTTTCTCTTCAGTTGTAGCTTCGAAGAGCGGGTAAGGTGGATTCTCTTCTTCCAGTGGATGGCGGATGCAAAATTATTTCTCTAGCAACGGCTCAGCAACGGATGACCTCCCTTCTGCTTCCAGCGAAGGGCCTTTCTCCGATTTCGGATTTCCTTCTATCTTCTAGGCAGTCGGATTTCAATTTGCTCAACGGCTTCCCTCCTGGCGGTTTGGTTTACAACTGACGACTTCTCACCTTTCGCGCAGCCCAACAAATCTTTTACAAATGATAGATACAAATCAAGCCACTCCTAAAGCACTTGCTTTTATCACGTAGCTTGAATTTCCTGCTCTCGACTCGATGGTCAACAGCTCTCGGCTTTGATAGCTTCCAACGGTCTCTCTTGTGCTTCTGGCGGAGCGTTCTCCTCGATGGCAACAGGCAATGTCACAGTTTGTGTTCGATGGCTCTCCAGGGAAGTGGAAAAAGCATCTTACTCTTGCAGCGGATGACAACTCCTCCTAATCTCTGTGGACAGAGGGATTTTCGACTTCTTTTTCACGCACGGCTCCTCACAATCAGTGGATGGCAAAGTTTTAGAATGGCTTCGAAATTCTCCGGCGGATGGCAAAGGCAGTCGATTTCATTTCCAGGATACTATAGACAAAGCAACAGCAAACAACGGCTGCAGATTTCGACAACTTCCAACAGCTCAGCCTCCCTCCTTTTGCTCTCTCGACAGTCTCCGCAGTCTCCTTTCTCAGCGGATGTCAAAACCCATAGAGACCTCAGAATTTTCAAACTTCTCTTGAAGGAATTTCAACTATGTTTTAAAAAATGGCTCCGATACCACTTGTTGGGGGAAAAATAGTAAACGAGAAAGGAATAGGAGAAATAACTGAATTAGAAACTGAAGGATAAAACTCCTGGAAACTTTTATTAATCAAATGATTCTCCGTGCTTTACAAGCCTCTCGGGCCATCTTATTTAACCTAGACATATTTCGTTATTCCAACTACATCTCGTTATTCAAACTACATTTCGTTATTCAAACTACATAGGTAATAAGTAAATTTACATTTTGTTGTCATATTTTTAACAACAATTGTTTCCAAACCTTAACTAGGGCATCCACCATCAAAAAGAAACTGGGAATGCATCACACCAAGCTACTTATTAGCTCCAAAGGCTTTAACAAAAGATAGCATCAAACATAGTCCACGTTTGACGTCCCACTTGCATCACAGAAGTATGTCCCACTTGCATCACACAAGATTTTGGTCTTCGTCACTCCTATAGCATTCATGTTTTATTCTAAGGTTTACATTGTTCAATCCTAGAGTGTATCTATAAGAAATCATCGAGACAAGTTACAAAGATAGAATAATTAATACAATAATAAATGTTCTTTCTTCTCTTTATATAGAGTAGGTGAGGAAGGGTAACATAAAACATAGGCAAGGTGCACACAAGTAAACCCTAGACCTTGGCCAAGTATCCAACCTCTAAGGTGTATGTCATATGGTCTTAGGCTTTGGGGGCTAACTGTCTAGTGCTTATTCTCCTAATTAGGTACCTCTTCCAATCTAGCAAATGGCTTCTGCATTGTATGCTTCCAATGGGTTAATCATCATGGCATGTAGGATAACAACCTTGTAAGTGTTCTATGTTAGTACTCTATCCAAGGCAAAACATCCTCTCAAATTGAGTCATCCCTTTCTCTTGTCTAGATGAAAATATTTTTGGAGTAATGTCAAAAGTTGACATTCCCTCTACTAGATAAATGTTTTCTATAACACAAATCAATTCCCTCGAAATTTGCAACATGCAAATCTAGTCTCCAAAATGCTAGTAGCATACTCTACCATGACTTTAACTCATAACTACTTTGTAAGAAAATGTGAGAGTCACTTCCACATGTATAGTGCCATACACCTTATCAATCAAGTAATCATTACTCACAAAGGTTTGTCTCTCACTAAGTAATTTACAACTGCTTTCAAATGGTGAATATGCAAGGAGAACAAAATCAAACGAACTTGGTTTACACCATCAAATCGAGTTACATATTGTTCATATTGAACATCCCTTTTACTAAAGGTTTCAAGAACAATGATGTTGTATGGAATTGGAAGTACATAACTTTCGATCATTGTAGCTTGTTAAGTCATTGGTTATGTCCTTTCAATTCCATACAAGTAAAACATCAACAATGACTAGTGAAACTCCAATACCTCTAAAATCAATTTCATAAACGAAAATATTTTGGTACCATTTCAATAGTGAAACTCCAACACCCCTAAAATCAATAGTTGTTCAAGACATTTTGCAAAGATAATCGCATCTTCAAGTAAGACCATGCCACGTGGATAAAGGTATATTGGAGATGGGATAAAAATGTGCATACTTCTCAACTCATTGATCTTGAAATACTAAGCTCGTGGTAAAATTAACAACCCATGTACCTCAAAATCATAGCCCATTGAAGTAACAATCTCAATGAAGTCACATCCATCTGTTTGAAAGAATCTTGATGCAAGTGTAACATGAAGGTCAACTTCTTTCTAAGAGTATCCAACTACCATGTTACCGGTATTCATTACTACCATTAGTTGCAAGCTTGGAATTAATTGTTGATTACACCACCATAGTTTTTAACCTATCTCCAAGTTGTCTTCCATAACTTTCTTCAATGTCAAATGCTCCTTTGCTCTAATAGGGTAAATCCAAACTCTAGCAATTCTTTGTTTCCTTAGGGATTTTCCAAAATATAGCATTCTAAAACATGAGTACAAAATATAATTGTGAATGAGGAATATAACACAAAATATCAACTCTCGAAGATCAAGCACAAAGGACAATCTCTACACAATACAAATGCATAAGATGACATGATAATATTCACCAATACCTCAACATCGCATTGGGTATCACATCTATGATGAATCCTTGAACTAGTATAATGTACAAGATGTAAAAACAATACTATTTTTAGAAGGATAATGTTGGAAGCTCCCTCAAATCTATACAATCGTTGAGATTAGATTAATCAATTATCAACAATTAACCATAGAATGAATTAGATCCTTTAGGGATTGGACAAGGTTGCCATTCTTGTGAACCCTTTAGGACACAATTTAAGAAAAATAGATTAATTAATTATCAACAATTAATCATAGAATGAATTAGATCCTTTAGGGATTGGACAAGGTTGACATTCTTTTGAAACCTTTAGGACACAATTTAAGAAAAATAGATTAATCAATTATCAAAAATTAATCATACAATGAATTAGATCCTTTAGGTGCCAAATTTCGGCGAAACTATCATATGGTTAAGCACACCTATCATGAGCATCAATTTGCTTCAAACATTGGTATTCACTAAAATAAATAAATTTCCCATCACAAGGCACTTAAATCCATTGAAAGCAAATGACATACCAAACATCAATGCAGTATGGGAAAAATATAGTTTCATTACGAGCAATTAGGATTTCAACCCTTCAAACTTTTCATTAATGCAAGTGCTCATTTTAAGCATGTTAGGGTTTCACCATCCAACAACCATAAGGGTTCAACACTTGAATTATTTGGCCTTCAAATCAACAAGAAGTTGATTTTAGCCCAATATGTTTTGATGCCACATGGAAATTTAAAAAATGTTGTGCTTAAGACCAATTTATAAATCTAACCTTTCCTATATTTGTTTCTTGTAAACTTTTAGCCTTATGACTAAATCTGAAATATTAAGTACACCCACTTCTATCCAACTAAAATCACTTGGAGGCACCAAAAATAATACATTAAAACAATGTACTTTAAAGGGAGAAGATTCATATCCTTAAAGATTCAAACCCATTCAAAAATTAGACCTTGAATAATTTGTAAATAACTGTGGATATTCCATTGGGTAGTTTGTCACAATATATTTACCAAAATATATTAGAAACTCTGAAGTCTATACTATGAGGGTTAATTTTTCCAGTTTTTCTGAATAGATTTACTAAAATATATTAGAAAATAAGAAGTCTATACTATACACAAACCATAATAACACAGGATATGACCTAGGAAATGTTGAGAAATCTAAGGGCAACTAGATTAAGTAATTTCTCTTAAATTGATAACTGCTTTGATATCTTTTTACTTATCTTGATTAACTTTTTCTGCAACTTTAGTGTTATTGTTTTCTTATAATCAAACAACTACTAAACAATAAAGAACAATGAGATAAGAGGACACAAGATATAGGCTATCAGCCAGGATCAAAACCTCTCCTTTTGAGAGGAAAACCCACAAGAACTCTTCTCTTCTTATAGAACTTCAAATGACGAATTCCAATACTTGTGACACTTAACCAAGACTCCTCCAACTCCAAGTAAAAATTCTCCTTGAAGCACTTCCTTCTCTCAAAGTCAACCCAAGTTAAATTTTCCTTCTAGCAACTTCCACTTCTCTTTTGACTAAGATTTTCGGACCTGCAACTTTCACTATAATTTCAGCGTGCAATTTTCGACCTCCTGCACTCACTGCCACTTCACACATGTGGGTTGATTAGGACATAATTAGGAGGCTTATCTTCGTTGCTTTTCTTAGACGACGACTCTTATGATTTTGGATTACAAGAGTGATCCTTTTAATGCTAGGTTTCAACTTCTTTTGAGATCTGCAATTTTCACTTCTATAAACCTTAGTTGCAGCCCACACGTGTGAGAGAAATTGGCCCAAAAACACTCATAACATTCTTCTTAGCTTCGATTTTTCTCCTCCTTGGATTCTCCTTTTCTTCGCTTCTTCTAGGTCTTGTTTTCCCTTGATGATCAAACTTCGTGTATGCTCAATTGATGGTTCTCCAAATGAAGACGAGCTCTCTTATATAGTATTTTTGGCAGGTCGAATAACCCCTTCATAAGGCCTACTTGTCACCTAGGTAGGTCGACTTGATCCTTTTGAAGGCCGACTTGTTTGTAGCACTATGACAAGGTCTTGGAGGGTCTTTGACTCTATTTTGATTCAAATACAATTTTCCTTACAATATGTAACATGCCCAAACAAGTCTTCCATACAGGACAATGACTCAATTGACTTGTTGACTCAAAGACAATCCCTAGAAGCACTCAATGGGTGCTTGACTTATAAATCAAATAACCTTGAGCATGAAACCCATGCCTCAAGAATGACAATAATGATTTTATTTCTCTTCACATTAAATACATAAAATCATGATTACATGTCATTATGGAGACCGAACCTAGTTACATATTTCAACAGGAAACCTTTTCGGGTTAAAACCCAACTAGAAGGTGAGGATGCTCTGCTCTTTATTTTTTGGAATGGAAATGGATGCAAGTACAAATGAGTGAGACCCGTGGCTCATGGATTGTTACAATACACAAATCCTTTCGATTTCTTCTCTCTCTATCCACTCTTAGCTACTCAACTCATATATGGAACAAAATGCACTCGATTAGAATGGAACCCGTTTTCCTCCTAGTGGCTCAGTTATAAAAAAACTCAATAGCCTACTAATAGTTAACTTTGATTCCTTCAACTCTAGACTAATGTTACAATATGGGCGTCTTCTTCATCATGATAATGCAGGTAGCCATTTTTCCATGAATAATGGGAGCTGACATGGATCCTCTCAAATCATGGTAGACAAAAGATGGTCACTTATGGATGGCATAAATTTTGCATAGAGACTTCAATTGAGAGCTTCTTGCACCATTGGAAAGGTGTCTATGTGTAGAATAATTCCAGGGGACGTGATACTTAGGTGACAAAGTCCCCCCCTCCGCCCCCCCCCTCTCCCCCCCCAAAAAAAAATGTCGTTTGATGCCTCAAATTGCATTGGAAGGCTTTATACCCCAATTCACCAAACATTGACCCCTCGGTTAAAATGGTCTTGTGAGTCGATTCCTTCACTTTTTCCACTCTAAAAACATTGAGATGGATGAAAAATAATATAATGACCCAATTCGGATCATAGTGAATCAATATTTATTTCAATTATTATATTATGTCAGTTAAGTTTTTTATCACAAAATAATCCATAACATAAAAATATAACAAAAATAATTTTATTGATAAAAAGTAGTGAAAACTCAAATCCTCTTTTACAACCATTTCAGGCTCCAACATGTATAACAAAATATTTGACTTTTTCAAGGCTCCAACCTTGAACAAATCTAAACCTATTGGTCAAAATGAGGAATCCAATCCTCTCAACAACTCCAAGCTCCAACTTGGCTAAGAATAAGGATTCCAATTCTCTCAACAAGTCCAAGTTCCAACTTGGTCAAACCAAAACTTTACAATAAATAATTAAAAAATGCTCCAAAATGTCTTCAAGAATGCTCCAAGAATGCTTCAAAGATATCTTCAATGGTTTTCCAATAAGTCTCCAATGTTGCTTCAACAAGTCTTCATGAGTGCTCCAACAAATCTGCAATGTTGCTTTGACAAATCTACAAGAGTGCTCCAACAAGTCTTCAAGGATGTCTTTAGTAAGGCTTCAACAATTCTTCAAGATGCTCCAAGAATGTTTTCAAAGACTACAGGTCTGTTGCTCCAATCAAGGCTCTGGTAAGGGTGAGAATATCAGCTAAGAAACCTACCTGTGGTATGCTACAAGATTCTTCAAAATTTTCTCAAATGTCTGCTTCAAATAAAAGCCAAATTATGCTTTCAAACAAACCCAACGTATGACTTCAAAAAGGAATCAAATCTGCTTCAAATAAGTGTGAAGGTGTGCTCTCAAGGTAGGCTGAAAAACTTCTCCAAAATCACTGTGACTTCAACTCCAAAGTGACTGTGAATTTTGCTCAAAATACTGAAGTTTCTGCATCGGCAAGTCTGCTCCAAAACCTGTGATTTATGTTTAAAAATTTGAACCTTCTTCCCAACAAAAGGGCCAAAAGAACTTCTGATCAAAAAGGAATACTCTAAGGGTTGAAATTTAGAGTCCGTCAAAGAATTTCCATAGGTATGAATGCCTTAGGGCCGAAATTTCAGAGGTCTTCTCCTTGCCTCAAGGCCAAAGGTTGCAGAGGTCTACTCACCTCAGGGCCAAAAATATGATCCAAAATGGTCCAGTTTTGCTTCTAAGGAGGCTCGATGTCTATAATTTTAAGGAGGCTGAAACTTCTACAAAAGTCAACGAATCTAGCACAAAATAAACTTCAAAATGGCAACTAAAAATTCTCCAAGAAAACCAGATCCAAGAAACCAAGTCCAAAAGTGAGTTCTTCCTCTACTTTTCCACCAAGTCCATGAGTTATGGACTTGTTTTCTTTACTTCAGATCAAACTCTTTTTCTTCCTTGCCTTGGCCAAGTTGGATGCTCAAATGAGGTTGAACGATGTGATATTTATACTAATTAGTTCATGGTTGAATAAACACGTCTTTTAGAGAGGGACAAATTGTGTTCATGTAGGCTCATGTAGGAAGACTTCAAAAACATGATTCTCTAACTTGTAAATTCAATATCTTTTCAATGAGGAGTTAGGTGAGTAAATACTTGTTGGAAAGGGCTTGAGTTACTCTACAAGCCTATGTGATTTTCTTCTTGAGATGGTGTCTCCTTTGACATCAATAATAATAATTCTTCCAACAATATTCCCCTTTGTTATTGATGGAAACAATCTCCTCATATGCTAACTCCCCCTTTCATCATGCTGCTCCCCGTGTCATCGTTCTACTCCCCCTATCATAATATCCACCTTTGATATCAATAACAAAGAGATGCTCTAATGGGATGCAAGAGAGATGACCCCCATATTTCGACGAAGATGTTCAAATGCTTCTCGAGGTAAAGGTTTTGTGAAGATATCTGCAATTTTCTCCTTAGTGTTGGCATACTCCATTTTGATGTTCTGTGCTGCAACCTGTTCTTGGAGAATTGATCGGGATATGTTTTGTCTTTGAATGCATGACTGGATTCTTTGAGAGGTTGATTTCACTGGTGTTGTCACAATACATGGTGATAGGCTAATTTTTTTATACGTTGACATCCTTCAAGGCTTCCTTCATCCATAGGATTTGTGTACAAAAATTTGCTGCTGCTATGTACTCGAATTTTGCTGTGGAGAGAGATATAGATGATTATTTTTTTCTTAATCAAGATACAAGACAATATCCCAATAAGAATGGATTCCCACCAGTACTTTTTTGATCATCAATGCTTCCTGCCTAATCTGCATCAGTATATGTTGCCAAGGTAAGATTTGTTCTCTTCGGGTACCACAGTCCAAAATGAAGAGTACCTTTCAAGTATCAGAGTATTCTCTTTACATCTAACATATGCGATTCCTTAGGGGCTGATTGGAATATTGCCACCATTCCTACTGCCTACATGATGTCTGGTCGTGAAGTTGTCAGATATAAAATACCTCCAATCATTGATCTATTAAGAGTAGTATTCACCATAGGATATTTGTCATCCTTACTTAGCTTGAAACTTGTAATAATAGGTGTACTCATAATAGCACATTCTTCCATCCCAAATCGCTTAAGCATATCCTTAAGATATTTTGTTTGTGATATGAACATAATTGCTTTGGTTTGAATGACTTGAAGTCATAGAAAGTAAGACAAGTCATCAATCATCGACATTTCAAATTCTTTTGACTTGTTTTGGGAAAATTTGTGACCCATTTCATCATTGTTGCTCCCAAAAAAAGATCATCTACGTATATCAATGTGATTAGAAGATTGTCTTTTTCCATCTTCATGTAAAGATTGCTTCCTGCAACTCCTTTCTTGAATCCTTGTTGTTGAATATAATGATAAATCCTAGCGTACCAGGCTCTTGGAGCTTGCTTTAATCCATACATGGTCTTCTTCAATTTGCAAACAAAATATTTTCCTTCTGCTAAGTCAAACCCTTTTGGTTGTTCCATGTATACTTATTCCTTTAGGTCACCATTTAGAAATGCTGATTTTATGTCCATTTGATAAAATTTGAAGAATTAAAAAAAAACAAATTCCAAAAGCATCCTTATAGCTTCTTATTGGGCAAAAAGAGCGAAGGTTTCTTCAAATTTATTCATTCAATTTGAAAGTACCCCTTGCACGCCAACCTTGCCTTATTTTTGATGATTTGTCCATCTTCATTCATTTTGTTTTTATACACCTATTTGGTTCCTATGACATTCTTATCTTTTGGATGAGGTACTAACTCCATGCTCCATTCTTTTCAGTTTTATATATCTCTTCCATTGCTTTTATCGAGTAAGGATCCTTGCTTGAGTGAAATTTTTTGGTTCTATTGTGGATAGTAAGACAATATCATTCCTTTTTGTTGTATTTGTCATCTTTCTTCGAGTTTGTATTCCACCATCTACATCACGAATAATTTGATGATATTTTTGAACAAACTTTATCTTTGATGGAGTTTGAGATGGTTCCTTTTGATTTTCTAGCTCCTTTTCTTCTTTTGGATCTCCAAGGATATGAGCTTCTTCATCGATTCTAATTTATTTTTCAGTAAAAGCCTCATGAATCTTTACATTAATACTTTCAACTAGATTTTGCGACCGATTTTGGTAGCATTTATAGGCCTTGCTTCTTGTAGAGTATCTGAGAGATATTCCTCTGTTAACCTGAGAATTGAACGCACCTGGTGAAGCATCATTGATATTCATAAAAAACATACTTCCAAATATTCTGAAATATTTAACTGAAGCAGGTATTCCTTTCCATAATTCATATAGAGTTTTATCACTGTTTTCCTGGAGTTGTGCCTTGTTCATAGTGTATACTATTGCCCCAACTGCTTCTCTCCAATATTTAGGTTGTAATTCAACTGCTAATAGCATTATTCTTGTAGTCTCTTATACGAATTTGTTCTTTCTTTCAAACGCTCCATTTTGTTGTGGAGTCCTAGCAACAAATAATTCCATTTTGATTCCATTATTTTTTACAAAATTCATTAAATTCCCTTGAGGTAAATTCTCCACCTCTATCTGTCCTTAACCATTTGTTCTTTGGCTCACTTTCATTTTCAATTGTTTATTTGAAGGTTTTAAAACATTCTAGTGTTTCTGACTTAAATCTTATGAAAAATACCCATATCATTCTCGTATAATAATCTATAAAAATATAAAGTATCTTTCTCTTTGTAGAGCTGGAGTTCTGGTTGGCTCGCATAGATTTGCATGAATGATTTCTGGAGGCTTTGATGATGATAATTCCTTTGTATTGAAGCTAGTCCTTGTTTGATTTCCATGTTGGCATAGTGGACAAATAACCTTTTCAGGTTCTGAAATTATGGGGATATCTGTCCGTACTTGAGTTTTGATAATATTCACTAAATTATCAAAGTTTAGACGTCCTAATCGCTTGTGCCATAACCAACTTTCATCTGTTTGACTAAGATAACATATTTCTTGTATTTCACTGAGAATGTATACATTTTATGTTGTTCTTACTCCTTTTCTCACAAGTTTTATTGAAGAAGACTTTCTTATTTCACAATCCTTGGCACGAAAGATGATATCATGTCCTTGGTCACATGTTTGGCTAACACTTAGAAGATTATACTTGAGTCCTTCAACAAATAGTTCATTTTTTGGTTTGCCCTTACTATTTATGAGATTCACTGTGCCTTTTCTAGAAAATTTAGTAGATCCACTTCCAAAAGTCACATTTCTATCCTTCTTATTTAGCGATATGAACTTATTTTGGTCACCAATCATGTGCCTAGAACATAGAATATCTACAGATCATTTTATTTCCTCATTTTGTGCACACAAAGCGAGGCGAAACTTTTTAGGGGTGGATTCTTTAGTCTTCTTTCTCCACACAATTTCTCTTGATTCTAGTGGGCAATTTTGCGTTAGAGGAAATTTCAACTTAAAAGTGCCCATAAAATTTTTATGTAAATTCCATGTCATAATATGTAAAGCAATCTAAATCTTTTAAATTTAAAAAGAGGTTCACGTAATATTTTTGAGGGAAAAAAATTGCTTTTTTAATTATATTTTTGGCTCTTCTCCTTATAGGTTTACTCAAATTTCAAGTGTAGATACTCGTTAGATGCATAATTAAATTCCACATCCAACGAGTACCCATTATGTATACTTTTGAGAAGACTCACATTGATAAAATTGAAGATAAATTAAAAAAATATTCAACATGTTTTTTTAATGTATCTTCATTTTTTATCAATGTGAGTCTTCTCAAAAGTATGCATAATGGGTATTCATTGGATGTGGTATTTAATTCCACATCCAATGAGTGTCTACAATTGCAATTTGAGTAAAACTATAAGTAGATGAGACAAAAATAGAATTAAAAAATAGTTTTCTTCTTTTCTCTTCAAAATTCATAACTCTTATTTTATTATTTCTCCTTAGGAGTGTTGGAAAAATTAATTATTACTGACGTAAAAGGGACCTTAATTGAGGATGAAATTGTTATAGACTCAGAGATGACTTCAAGCCCTTTCGAATGAGTATTTACTCACCCTCTAATTCCTTGTCAATGATGAGATATTGAATTTTGAAGTTAAAATTTCAAAATTTGTCAAGCGACATGTGCAAGTCGACACCTCCTCAAAAGGACGCGTCTCTACACAACAGGTTAAACACGTATGAATACAAACTTGGAATCCTCATTCCACCCACCTAAATTAGAAAATATAAGACAAAAACAGACACATGATTCAGATCTGAGGTGAGATAAAAATGAGCAAAGAAGACATGCTTGAAGAATCATTTGTTGTCACATTCTGAGATTTCGACCTAGGGTTACTATTATACGTCTATGGAGTCTTCACTGTGGAATAATTATGTGTGGATTTTTGTGTCACTGTGGAGCAGTTTTGTGGAATTTTATTGAGCAAATTTCGTGTCTCCATGGAATAGTTACTTCTATTTAAGGGGATTTTTAGTGGTCACCTTTTGTGATTACACTCTCTATAGTATTGGCCTCTTATCAAGGACAAACCTCAGCCTTGGAAGGAACTACAACCTAAAAAACAATTCACTCTTCTATAGGAGAAAACCTTGGCTACAAGACTAACCTTGGCTCTCAACAGAATCAACCTGTGAAGTATTCCCCATCATTTGCAGCTCTTGGCACTAAAATAATAGAAGAAGTTCGACCTTTGATACTTAGACTTGTGGCCTGTTATAGTGGAAAATTTAGACCTTTGTTGGAGAATTCATTCTTAGGTTCTTTGAACAGATCTATACCTTTATTAAGGGAGGTCTTCAGAGCCCAGTTGGGGATAGAAATCTTGTTTTTCTGGGAGTAGATTTATGCGTTCACCTTTGTTCGTCTACTTATTTAGAAGCAAATTTATTGAAAGCATTTATGGAAGTGGTTTTTGAAGAGTTTTTGGACAACTTGGACGAAAAGAAAATCCTTGTTCTCTTTGTAGCATATCATCTCACCTTGATTGAAGCACACTTGAAGACTATTGCTTGAGGACTTGTTGGAGTAGCTTGTAGAGGACCTGCTGATACTTAGCCTTTGGAACACCATTGAAGACATCCCTTGTAAACATGAGACACTTGTTGAAGTAACTTATAGAAGAATTGATGTACAAACCTCATTGAAGACTTATCTATTGCAAACTTGGAGCATCTATTGAGTTGATAGTCGATAGCATAGTTTGGGCTTTCTCTTGGAAAAAACTAGGCCTATTGAAGCAACCTTATTGAAGGATTGTTAATGTAGATCTAAACCTTTGTTGGAGTAAACCTAAGAAGACTCATTGTAGGCAAGTTTTGAAGGATCTTTTTGAAGCAAGTTTGGAAGATCTTCTTGTAAAAAACCTAGAGCAAACATGAAGAACCTTGGAGACACTTTCCATGAACCTTGAAGACTTGGCAGAGTTGGCCATGTAATGAAGTGTCTTGAAAGCATTTGCTGAAGAGGATATTAAATCAGTTTGTAAGGATTTATTGGGGAAGTAATTTTTTTAAAGAAATCCTTCAAGACTTCTTGGAGAAACTTTTGGAATTCTTGAAGAAAACATTAAAACCTCCTTGAAGAATTAAAGGAGATTGATAGAGTTAACAATATAGAATTTTGAGGTAAAAAAAGGCCTCAAAACAAAAATATATAACAAAAATAAACTTTATAAGAACCAATAAGATTCAATATGATGATGTCAACCATGAGGATGATTCACCATTTTTAGAGTAAAAAGGTAAAAAGATTAACAAATAAAAAAATAAAAAAACTATTTTTTCAACTCATATTTTCAACTTATCTCCCTACGATTTTACTCAAATTTCTAGTAAAATCACTACTTGTTGCATGTGAAATTTAATTTTGGATCTAAGGAATACCCATGTTGCAAACTTTCAATGGTCCCTACTACACGAATAATGTGAAATACATAAAAAAACGTTATTGCAATCACGCATTTTCATGTATTTCACATTTTTCATGTAGAATAGTCCATCGAAAGTATGCAACATTGGTACTTCTTGGATGCAAAATTAAATTCCACATCCAATGAATGCTCCCGCTCGGAATTTGAGTAAAATTGTAGGAAAATAATTTAAAAATACGAATTGAAAAAGTAGTTTTTACTTTTTTCCCTCCAAAACTTATGAGGTAATCTAATTTTATTTTATTATTTTCACTATTATTTTATAATATACCTTAGGAGCCCATTTTAGACCTCAAAATTTCTCTAATGAGCTCTAAAGGATTGGAATCCTCACCCAGGGTTGGAACCTTGTGGAAGACCATTGTTGGAGCTTGAACTTGAAGTTTGAAGTCCTCAAAGAGACCAAATAGGAGCTTGGACTTGAAGTGAGGATTGGAGTCCTCACCCAAGGTTGGTGCCTTATTTATCGTACATGTTGGAACTTGAATAATTGTAAAATAGGATTGAAGTCCTCACCCAAGGTTGGTGCCTTATTTATTGTACTGGTTGGAACTTGAATCATTGTAAAATAAGATTGAAGTCCTCATCATTTTCATTTTCACTGTAACTGAGGGATCTTAACTGGTATAATGTAACAATGGTAAAAGAAATACCGATTCACCCCCCCTCTTAGTACTTCAAACAAGGAAGCCACCTTTAGGCTGAAATTTCCTTCAATGTGTTTCATGACTTGGATTATTGTATTTGGATCATTCTAGACTATACTTTGAAAGAGGAACAAATGAATTGTAAACCCTTATTTGGTTTTGTCTCCTTGAATCAATAACTTTATTTTGGTAATACTAATTAGTCCCATACTTTATTGAGTCAACATTATTACCTCCATAAGCCTTGCAATGCTTAGCCTGATGACCAATTTTTTTACAAAGAAAACAATGACCAAGGAAAATAGTTTGATGCATGTCCGTATAAGCTTGAATTGATGTGATGTTATTTTATGGATATGACAACTTCTCATTCCTTGGAATATTGCGACGAGGTCCTTTTGTTGTGTCATTTGGATAATCTTCTCACTTCTTGGATGATTGCGAAGAGCATCAACTTGTTGGTGTTTTAGAATGGTTCGCTCCGGACACCAACACCTTTGGACTTCTCGGCGGATGGCGAGAAGTGTCAAGAGCACTTACCTTGTTGTTCTAAGCTGCACAAATAGAATCGAGCTTATGCCAAGACTAGCATAACCCAAAACTACTGCCTTTTTCAAGAGAATTGTGGCCCACAAGGAAAAAGTCCAAGGGCACACAACCTCGCCTTTGTGAAGAGAGTCATAGCCCACAAGGAAAAATTATAGAGCTTACTATCTCGCTTATGTCGAAATTTACAGCCCTCAAAGAAGTATCCAAGGACTTACAACTGTGGCGAAACTAAGAAAAATAACTATCTAACCCAACCCTAAAAACTATAAAAAAAAAATTACAACATTTTTTTATACAATTAAAGTTAAAGTGAACCCTTCCCTATGTGAAATTAAAATAATTTTTTAATATTTGAATTGAATAAAATAAAATGTAGGAGCATTAATTTAAATATTAATATTTAAATGCATACTCTAATATTAAGTGTTGTTGGGCATTTTTATATTTGCAAAGAAAAATTATAATATCAATCAAATATTCAAAATACTAAACCAAACTTTAGTGAAAAGTATTTTGTCAACATTTGAATACAGATATAACATTAAATTAAAACACCAATAAAATATATATACAAAAATCAAAGATAATGTAAAGAACGAAAGGGAAATGCTATTATATAACACTATGTACACATATACTGCATATGTATAGTGCGTGTTTGATTAATAATTTATAGAGAGTGAAATATATATAGATTATCTTGGTTGAATACCTTTAAAACAAGTGCCAACCAGGTTTCTGCAGTCATTATTTTTATTATTAAACTTAATTACAGAACCTGCACAGTTACAATCCTATGCATACAAGTTTCGAAAAAAAATGTGTGTAAAATATAACGTTCGAAACTCTATGGAGTTGGGTAATGGATTCTTAGAAAAAGGAACCATATATATGTATATAGAAACAAACCAGAAGAATACAGTGTGCACTTGACAACATAGTTACCAAAAAAAATGCCAGCACGTATCTTACAAATAGAATTTATTATTTTCTATTATACTTCAATATCAAGTGCAAATTTACCATTCTCTACTTAATAGAATTTATTATTTGTGTCATATTAATTGTAAACTTATCATCCGGGTATCTAAAGTGGGAATCCCTTATTGAGCCACCCCTGCGTCTTCTGATAGATTTGCTTGTGAGTAACGAATGGTCCATATTCTTCTCAGGAAATCAATTGGGTTGTTACCTATTTAACTATCTAGAAACCGTTTAAGATTTTCTAACCTACATACTTTCTGAATCTATAAAGCTACGTCGTGATAATTACTGTTGCTATTTTCCTCATACGATAATGGCATTCCTCTTTCACGGAGGGACTAGGTTTTTTCCTTAGCTGCGGATTGAAGGACAGAGCACTTTTCTTTTCTTTCATTCTTTTGAGGGAAAACAAATAAAAAATCATTGGCGAAAATCGTCATCAACACAACATAGCTTCTTGGTTCTATCTCATGATGGGAATTTGTGTTCTTCCTTGAATTAAATGATTCACTTGTATAGCCAATTCTCATCATGTTTGTTGATTTGTGTAGTTTGGGAGGTACTCTCACATCCTAGTGTACGGGGTTTGGGAGAAGATTGACTATAAGGGTTTTGTGGGTAATGTATATGTTGAACAATCAACAAGAAATGTGTGTCTAATTTAATTTTCCCTTAATTAAATAGGAAAATAAATTGTAATTTTATCTCATATTCACTTGTAATAGTTCACTGAGTGTGATAAACTTAGTTAACTCATGAAATTCGAGTTGAGAGTGGTTGGTGAGACATGTAGAGTAATTATATTTGTTTTAGAGTCCAAGTTGCAGTTAGTTTATTAGTTTAATGCATGAGAAATCAGTTAACTCAATTAAGTGAGTTAAAATCAGTCTAAGTAATTGTAACTGATTGTTGCACTAGTGAGAGGTCAAGTGAATTAAATCAGATTTAATTCACATGCAATGATTTGTCAAGTGACTGAAGATTTACTATTAATAGTTGCATGCATGACAACTCTGATGAAGACCCAGTTGAGATAGAGGTTAAAAGGATGTTAACTATCTGTTGTATTATTAATGGATTGCGGAGCGCAATCAAAACAACTACTTTGATGCCCATGATGTATTGCACAGTTTTGGAAGGCTAAAATTCTTAAATAATATGGATTTAATTCGCTTAGAATTGCACAAGTAAGGAAGGCTGAGCAGAGGCAGGAAATTGGCCAAGTGTTGGTCGATTTTGTCTGGATCAGTGTGAGACAGTTGGTAAAGTGCAACAGACTCTTGTGAGAAGAGTGCATTGTATTGTTTCATGATTCATTGGTTGATTATACAATAAATATAGAGGGGTTTTGAGCAACAAGCTTTCCCTAGGAAATTATCCGCGTTGTGCGATTGATTTGCTTCTTTCTCTTACTTGGTGTGATTGTGCGATCATGTTTATTTTCCGCAAATATTGTAGAAGTATTCAGTATCTTGTTTTAGTATATTACATGATCGGATTGAATCCATTGGTATACATATTGTTTGTATAATTTCTACATGGTATCAAAGCGTCAGAAATCACTATAGTGGAGAAGAAATTGAGATTTTGCTGAACAACATTCGGATTTGCAAAAATATTCTTTGGTGCGACATGCGGATCAAGATGGATTTCAATGGATTAAGATTGAAATATGCACTCGAGGGAAGTTTTAATTATATTGCATGGAAAGAAAGAATGGAGGTAGTTCTGGAGGACAATGAGTTGAAAGAATTTATCAACACTGATATTCCAAGGCCTGCAGCAGCATACACTGCTCTTCTTGATGCTTGGAAAAATAAGGTTGCAAAGACGAGGATGATCTTATTAGAGGCAGTTCGAGATCACATTATCTCGAGTCTCCATGGCAAGGTGACTCCATATGCAATGTGGAAGGCCTTGACAGATCTATTTCAAAGTAGCAGTGACCACACAAAATTGGCACTGAAGGAAAAGCTTAGGAAAATCAAAATGGAGAAAGGCGACACTATTCCGAAATACTTGACCAGGTTCATCCAATGTCGAGATGAGCTTGGAAGTGTTAGGATTACTGTAGCGGATGATGACTTGGTGAGCCTAACACTTCTAGGCCTTTCAAGAGCTGGCATAGTTATCAGGACTCTGTCAATGGGAGGGAGAAGCTACCCAGATTGGGAGCGACCTTGGTCGGATTTGGTACAAGAATATTTCAGACGGAATACCAGGGATGGATCCTCATCCAAAACAGATGATGATGAAAATTGTGCCTTGGCTGGTAAGGCAAAGAAGGGAAGGGAAATAAATCCTATTCCAAATCTGAGACCGACAAAAAAGGCAGGAAGCGTGACATGTCCAGAGTGAAAATTTTTCACTGTCACGAGTATGGACATTATACCACTAATTGTCCACAGAAGAAGAAGAACAACAAAAAGCGTTCAACATCTGCAACGGGTGAAGATTTGGCTTCATAATTCGAGTTGGAATTCTCACTCATTTCATGCATGGTGTTTAGTGCGATGGGATTAGTGTGGTACTTGGATAGTGGTGCATCTTTCCACATGACGAGAGACAAAGAACTATTTAGTTGCTTGGAGGAGAAGGATCTTCAGATGCACATCGATATGGGTGATGACGGGAGGTATAGTGCTATCAGGATTGGTACAGTTACTTTCTAGAGACAGTCAAGTAAACCTTTCTTATTAAAAGATGTCATGCATGTACCATGCTTGAAAAAGAATTTAGTTTCAGTTGCTATGTTGGAGGATAGAGGATATGATGTGTTTTTCAGTGAAGGGAAAGCATTCCTTTGTCACAAAGCCACAAGATAGGTTAATAATATTTGGTTTCATGTGAAGAACCTCTACAAAATTGATGTAGATGGCTGCACAACATTGATGAGTAAAACAGACAGAGTGGTGAGCCTGGATGAGGGTGAGTTATGGCACATGAGATTGGGCCATCTACACCACAATGCTTTGAAGGTCATGCAATAGATTTCTACGGGGCTTCCAAAGGGCACTCTCGCGTAAATAGACACATTCAAGGGATGTACCACGGGGAAGTATACAAAGGCCACTTTTCAGGAGAAGGAGAACCGAACAACGGAAATCCTTGAGAGAGTTCACTCAGATGTGTGAGGACCATTCTCTACAACTTCTACAACAAAACACAGGTATTATGTGATTTTTGTTGATGATTTTTCTAGAAAGTGTTGGATTTACTTCATGCAAAATAAAGATCAGACGTTGTCAATTTTGTGAGTTCAACGCACTAGTTGAGAAAGATACATGGAAGTAGGTGAAGGCTCTAAGGAGCGACAATAATGGTGAGTACATCTCCAATGAATTCAAGAACTTCTGTGCCAAAGAAGAAATTCAGAGAGAGTTGATTGCGCCTCATAACCCACAACATAATGGGGTTGCAGAAAGAAAGAATAGAACAATTGCGGGTGCAACACGAGCTATGTTACATGATCAAGGCCTACCATTGCATCTATGGGTAGAGGCATGAAACACAATGGTATTTGTGCGGAACCGTAGTCCTCATCGGATACTTGGCATGAGTACACCAAATGAGGTTTTTTCTGGTAAGAAACCTGATGTTTCATATTTTAAATTTTTTGGCTCATCTATCTATTTCCATGTGACCAAAGATTCCAGAAAGAAGCTAGAACCAACAACAAAGATTGGGATATTTTTGGGGTACACTGATACTCCTCACAACTATCGAGTGTATTTTCCGAACAACAGGATGAAAGTTGTTAGACGAGATGTAAGGTTTGATGAGGAGAAAGCCATGTGAATTTCCCTTGAGAGGGAGATTGATTTTCATGCAGATGAGGAAATCTTGGTTCCAAAGGATGAACCTCAAGATGTGGAGCAACCACATGAGGAGGATCATGGAGTGGTAGAAGCCACTCATGCAGATCCATCCACCAGACATGGTAAGAGGCGCACCATAGAGGCTAATAGATTGAGACTTGATGCGACAGAACATGTAGGAGAACCTAAATCACAACACAGACAGAGATAATCACCAGAAAGGTATACTGGATACATGGCTCTTATGAGAAAGTGTATTGTGACAGAACCATCCTATTTTGAAGCAGTGCAACAACCAACTTGGGTTGACGCTATGGTTGAGGAGTATGACTCCATCATCAGGAACAATGCATGGGATGTTGTCCCAAGACCAATCGGGAAGTCAGTGGTTGGATCTAGATGGATCTATAAGGTGCAGCAGGCAATAGATGGGAGTGTGGAGCAGTACAAGGCTAGATTTGTAGCCCAATAATTCTCACAGGTTGAGGGGATTGACTATGAGGATAATTTTGCAAGTGTTGCAAAATGTACTCATTGATTATATCTATCCTTTCACTCTCAGCGCAAATGGGTTGGCAGATACATCAGATGGATGTAAAGGTTGCAATTATCAATGGAGTTATTGAGGAAGAAGTGTACATTGAGAAACCAGAAGGTTTTGAGACCTTTGACAGGGAGTCACATGTGTGCAAACTCAAGAGAACACTGTATGGGCTGAATGCTTGGTACACCAGGATTAAAAACTATTTCACCGGGTTGGGCTTCACAAAGAGTGAAGTGGATGCGAACTTGCACCAGATTGTGGTTGATGCTAAGATTTTGATTATCGTACTTTATGTTGATGATCTTATTCTGAAAGGTGATGAGAAAATCATAACTTCTTGCAAAGAAGATCTTGCAAGAGAGTTTGAGATGAAGGAGAAGGGACTTCTTCACTATTTCCTTGGTTTGGAGATATGGCAGCAGGATGGAGAGCTATTTGTTTCTCAAGGCAAGTATGCCAAACAGATTCTGAGGAAGTTCCACATGGAGAGCTGTAAACCCATGGAGACTCCTCTTGCAAGAAACTGGAGGAATGAAGATGCTACTTCAGGTGAGGTAGTGGACGCTACTGTTTATAGGCAGCTTATGGGTTCAATCATGTACTTGGTGAACATACGACCAGACATATGCTACGTAGTTAACCAGCTTAATCAAGCTATGCTTAAGCCGACCAAGCTCTTTTGAAAGGCGGGGAAGCATGTCTTGAGATATCTCAGGGGCACTACAGAGTAAGGATTATGGTATAGAAGGAAAGAGGGAGTGAAGATTCAAGGCTTCACAAATGCAGATTAGGCAGGCAGTCCATTAGACATGATGAGCACATCAGGAGGGATCTTTAGCATAGTATTGACAACAGTTTCTTGGTACAACAGGGAGCAAAGATTAGTTGTACTCAGTTCAGCTGAGGCAGAGTACATGGCAGCCAGTTAGGGGACATGTGAGGCCATCTGGATGAGGAAGATACTTTTTGGTTTGTTTGGTCATATGGATCCGACGGTGATACATTGTGATAACCAGAGTTGCATAAAACTTTCGGTTAATCTAGTATTCCATGACAGGTCCAAGCATATTGACATCTGGTATCACCATATCAAAGATTGTATTCAGATACACATTATGTTACTTCAGTACATTCCCAAAGAGGATCAGGATGCATATATTCTGACAAAGACACACGCCAAGAGAAAATTCAAATACCATAGAAGTAGGATCAGGGTAGCTGATAATCCCTTTCTTGTTGAGAGGGAGTGTTGAAAAGTCAACAAGAAATGTGTGTCTAATTTATTTTTCCCTTAATTAAATTGGACAATAAATTGTAATCTTATCTCATAATCACTTGTAATAGTTAACTAAGTGTGATAGACTCAATTAGCTCATCAAATTAGAGTTGAGGGTGGTTGGTGAGACATGTAGAGTGATTCTATTTGTTTTAGAGTCCAAGTTGTAGTTAGTGTATTAGTTTAATGCATGAGAAATCAGTTAACTCAATTAAGTGAGTTAAAGTCAGTCTAAGTAGTTGTAACTGATTGTTGCACTAGTGAGAGGTCAAATGAATTAAATCAGATTTAATTCACATGAAGTGATCTGTCAAGTGACTGATGATTTACTATTAATAGCTGCATGCATTTCAATTCTAATGAAGACTCAATTGAGACGGAGGTTAAAGGAATGTTAACTATCAAATGTATTATTAACGGATTGCAGAGCGCAATCAAAACAACCATTTGGATACCCATGATGTATTGTGCAGTTTTGGAAGGATGAAATTCCTAAATAATATAGATTTAATTCTCTTAGAATTGCGCAAGGCAGGAAGGCTGAGAAGAGGCATGAAATTGGCTAAGCGTTGGTCGATTTTGTACGGATCAGTGTGAGACAGTTGGTAGAGTGCAACAGACTCTTGTGAGAAGAGTGCATTGTATTGTTTCATGATTCCTTGGTTGATTATACAATAAAGATAGAGGGGTTTTGAGCATCAATATTTCCCCAGGAAAAATATCTGTGTTGTGCGATTGATTTTCTTCTTTCTCTTACTTGGTGTGATTGTGTGATCATGTTTATTTTCTGCAAATATTGTAGAAGGATTTAGTATCTTGTTTTAGTATATTACATGATTGGATTGAATCCATTGGTATACATATTATTTGTATAATTTCTACATACCCAAGCGATGGGGTTTTACACCCAAAGTCATGGGCGCAAAACCATGTGGATAATTATTTTTTCATTCATTGTTTGCATGAGCGCACCCTCAAAGGATCAAGGGGGACCCAAGGCAACCATAGAGGGTATTGATCATATGAAAGATAATAACTTCACTAATTTAGTTGGGGTTTCATGAATAATAGTTAAGTCAGATAGGGTTAAGTGATGTCCCTTGAGGGATAACGATTTCCCTCACAAAACACTATAATAAGGGAAGTGATGAGGTTCATTTAATCATCCAAAAGTGAATTCTTATCAAGCATAAACAGAGCTAAAGGAGGTCGAATACCTTAGGGTCCGAGTTGGATAAGGAGCATAAAAGATGTGTTTTGTAGTTGTCTTTTGTCTCATGATTTGGTGCAGGACGAAGGAGGAGGCTGACCGTGTTTAGTAATGGTTCTATGATGGATATCTGTACATACGACTTGTTGAGTATCACATGAATATGGTTTGGAATCTCTGTGCAACATATATGTGTTAGGGCCACACTTATACCTTTATTTGAGGATAAAATTACCTTTACACGAGGTTGTGTGGGTGTCTTTACTGGTGAGTTCATGAAGAGTGGAGCAGGGGAGATGAGTGTTCTATACGAAGGGGTTTGAGTTGTTCCAAATGAGGAAAAAGGGCGAGTTTCTTGAGGTTATGCACAAAAGAATGGGATATTCAGGTCTGTGGTTAGGGAAGAGGTATTCCCCATAGAAATGTGTATGTTTAGCTGCGTATTCAAGGATAAATAATGCTGGACTGGATGATGTGTATATGTATTCCAATAAGGGTTACTGACAATAGCTTAAATGCCCTAGTTCAGGGTTCTTCTATGCAAGGTCAATCCCAAGTTTTGTCCCTTGTGACCTGGTTTTCTGAGCCCAAGTGTGAGGGCTGAGACCCTAAGATGATGACCCAATGTCTCTGTGTACATTGCAACATTCCTCAAGTGATATGAAATAGGAATATAGGCCACAATGTATCTTTATTATATATGGTCATGTGGAAAAAGATATGTTTAGGGTAGATGATAAAGGGGCTGTCTTGAAGTGAAGAAGAAAGAAAGATTTTTTGATCTATTGAATAGGGTTTTTGACAAAATTTGTTGAATCCCTAAGTATAGTGAACCAAGTAGGATTTCATTGTTATGTGGGATATGATTGAAGCCCTAGATCAATCAATGTTGGACTGTGTGAGGGTAGATTTGGATGCCGTAAAGAGAGTTACAAAGGAGCTGATTTGTCTCTTTGTTAGGGAAGTTTTGTGGAGCCTTAGTTCTGACATATGGAGCAAATAGATGATTGATATGAGGGAAGATATGAAGTCCCTAAGAGTAGTGATGTTGGAGGATCCAAATCAATGCTAGAGTGTAGCTTAGGTGAAGTCCCTAAGAGTAGACATCTTGGAGTAGCAGGAGGGGTGATAGTGGGAAAATCAGTGAGAATATGTTCAATGATTCTAGAAGCAACTACAAGGTTGATAGTGGAATATTTGATGAATGGGGATACTAGCATTATGAAGTGGTAAAAGTTGCAGTGATCAATAGAAGGGGAGGAAAATTGCCCACCAGATGTGTTCAAGGTACGTGGGATGAAAGGACTGTGGATGCGCACCATCAACAAGTAGGTTTAGTGTAATTTTTTTAGGGATAGATTGGTGGTCATAGTTTTTGACACCAAGCCCTAGTTGTGTCTTGTATCGGGGTTGTATGTAAGGGCCATGATCCCTAGTACGCGATCCCTAAGACTGTTGTATTAAAGTTTGTAATATAAGAAGTTTTGGGTTAAAAATTTGTCTTGTGTACTAATTGATCCACTACTATTTATTTTCCACTAAGCAAAGTGCTTGCGTTATGGAATTTTAGTGTGTTTGTGATCATGATCTTAGACTCAAACATGATTCTTGAGTGCCATGGAAAAACCAACATGGTATCAAATCCACTTTGAAGGGCCAACGAATCAAAGTGTGCACAACGAAGAAAATTTGAGGGAGCTGAGACATTGGATTGGACCAAATCTTAATCCCGAGGTGCTTTTAAAAAGCTTTGGATCTTTCAATCCTTGCATAATTTCTACATAACTTGTCACATTTCAATTTTGATGGAAAGGGTCCAACAATCATCCTTGATTATGTGATTGAATTTGTTAGATTTTGCTTTTCAAGTGGAGTTTATTCTAAATATATTCTTGCTCGATTTTTTACCTTTAAATTGGATGTTCATGCCAAACAATGGTTTTATTCTTTACTTACAACCTATATTAATTCTTTTAAGCAACTTGGTTAATTCACTTTGTCATGTATTTGACAAGTATGATTATCAATAAGTTTCTAACAGAATGGATCAGCTTAGGATGAAATCAAATGAATCTTTAGGATGAAATCAAATGAAATCAGATCCGTTAGATGGTGACTTCCAAGAAGAACCTCAATATTCTGAGGAGGAGTCTACAACTCCTTTTTTTGCTTGTCCTCCCCTTTTTAATGTACCTTGTGTTGTCCCTATTCAAATTCGGGAATCTGAAAATCAAATCCACAAATATGGTTAGGAAACGATTCCTAATGTTGAGGATTTCACTGATGAGGAGTCACTTTTCTTATCTTTTCTTTCTCAAGATGAAGATTCTCCCTGCTCCACTGATCATTCATCTCATAGTCTTGATAATCAACCTGTTGATCTAAAATCCTTTAATCAGGTTGAATCCCTGGAAAAACATTGTTCTGATGACCTTGTTTCTTCCATTTAAATCATTGTTCAAGTATTATGGATGAATCTTTGTTTTCACAGGACGAATTAGATATTTGTAACTTTAAATTGGAGTTAAATATAATCATTGAAGACTTTATTTTTGGAATATCTATCCCCTCAAGAGGATGAAATGTTATTCATCAAATATTTTTTTCAATATCTCAATCAACCTTTCCATGAATCTCTTGATTTAGGAACCTTCGATTTAGTCCCTTTTGTTAATTCAAATGATGAGATTTGTTCAGATGTAGAATTGACCATGTGTTCAAAGTTTTATTTTTCATCATTTTAAAGTTACGAGTCTTGTCAGGAAGTTGAGACAGTTCAGTCTACACTGATGGTTATGTCAGGCCCTTGCTATCCCGATGAAGAATTTCAATATGGTTAGCTTAAAATTTTCTCACAAAAGTTCATGGTTGATATGATTTCATAGGATTTAAATTCATTATAAAGGGATGCTAGATATCATCATGTTGAATTATTTAACCCTCAAGATAGAGAATCTGATCATATGCATACACTCCATCTAACATATCCTTCCTCTTGGAAATATTCGATCTAGAACTTGAAAGCAAAGAGCGTGCTTAATGATTGTCAAATTTTCTAATTTGACAAATTTCCTTCGTCATCCATTGTCAAGATTGACACACACACAAGCACCGACTATTGCCAATCTACATGTGATTCATAGTATGATCTTAATTTTTCATATTATGTAGATATGTATATAGTTAATTTGTCTTTGCAAGGTTTTCAAGATGTTTGTTTTTATGACCCTATTGCAGATTAGTTAGAGGAGTCATATCTGTTGAGTTCAATAGCTCATAACAAGTTCCTTCATACATTCAATAAATCTTTATATGGATATGAGCCAAAGAAGTGTTGTTGTGGTGTCTTTTTTAAGGTAGAGTAGTTAGTTACCTTGCACCGTTGTGCTTACACTTCATGCCTTCGTGTTTCCGTCCACATGTTTCAATTGTTTATATTTCTTACCACACTTTATGTTATGTTTCTTTTACTTGATTACATATTGTTCCTCAAGATTTGGGAGTAGCCTTTATGGTTGCATTGGAAATTCCATTTTACGTATTCATGACCTTCCATCATTTAGTTTAGGTTAGGTTAGGTTGCATGTAGTTAGTTTGCATCACATTGTTTGCTTTTTGTTTTCAACTGCTATGTTTTCTTGTCTTGTTCATGTACTTTTTCTTAAAAAATTAATTAATTAATTTTAATAAATAATTTGCATGGAAGTTATTTTCATGAGCTTAAATATGACGTGGACAAACCCTGAGAAAGGAAAATTGTAGTGATGTTCAACCCTTGGCTAACCTATCGCTTTTATTCTTTGTTTGGGCCTTTACATCTTTCAAAAGTTGATGATGTCTGAATGGAAAATATGATCCATTCGACTGGAAAAGCATAAGAAAAACCAAGATGCCCATATCCATTTATGATCTTCATTCCTATACTCAATTTTTTAATTGAATGGTGTTATCTTGTCGATCCATTCAAGTGGTGAAAGGAAAGGGGAGAAGTAATAGCGAGAAAATAAATTTCAGAGGTATATATACTCTTCTCTAAAGGAACAAACTCTTATTCTCTTTATAAGTTAGGATCCATCTTCCGCCCCAACAAATAATAAGTGCCTAAGCACATTTTAACTTATGAAAATAATCAAAGGTGAAGAAGAGAAAGGCTTCCTGCACAACAAGGTGAAGCAAGAAACTTCGCCGGGGTAGTGAACATGCTCATTTGGTAGCGAAGCGATGCTTGTGGTTCTGTAGTGACTCCACTGGGGTACTAAACAAGACTGTTGGCAACAGAGCAACACTGGAGATGAAAAATAAGACACTAATTATCCTTAACTCGCCATTACTATATTACCCTCTTCGGATTGAACCAATTGTGGTTTGAAAAGATTTGTAATGTGTTTGGATGAGTAAGGGATAAAAGAGATTATATCTATAACTGAGTTGAATGGGGAAGCTAAGAAAATCCACCGTGTGAATCAACACTTTCGGAAGGGATGAAACTACGCGCATAAAGGTAAGAACTAAACAAAGAAGTTGGAGTTCTCCTAGTGTGTCGCCAAGTGTCATCGCTGTGACAATGACCCTCCAAAATTTTTGCATAAGTCAATTTTGGAGTCTACATGAATTTTCATTTCAAATTTTATTGTTTAGTCTTGTTGCTTGTTTATGTTTTTATAAGTTTCAACTATCCTTGAAATATTCCCTGTGTCACTTTTCCTCCTAGGTCAAAGTTTCCTTAGTGTTTGTTGAGAAATATAAGGCATAGGAATTAAGTGACTTCTCTTCTATTAGTAACTGCTTGTGAGAGAATTTTACTTCTTAGGTTAGGATCTGATTTTACTTAGATTATTAGTGTTTTTCTTAATCAAACAATTACCAATGCATAAACTATAAAGAAACAAGAGACACAAAATGTAGGCTATTAGCGAGGGCCAAAACCTCTCCCACTTGAGAGGAAAACCCAAACAAATCCTTCTTCTTATAGAGATTCCAATTTATGAATAGCAAGATCAAGACCCTTGTGTTGGGTGTGTTTTATATTCTTTTCATGACTATCTCCAGGTGAGAAGCAGGGGGTAAGACGAGGGTGACCAATGTTCAGAATTTGGTAGGGCAGTGTTTAATCCATTTCTCTTACTTGATAACTGCTTGTGTTATACTTTTTATGCTTCTATTACTTGTATCTTATCTTCATTAGCTTATTATGCCTTTCATCAAGTCAATTATCATAAACACAAGAGACACAGAAATTTGGATCTTCAAGCCAGGGCCAAAACCTCTCCCTCTTGGAGAGGAAAACCCGAAAGTAATTCGTCTTCTTATATCTTAAATTTTCAAGTATCATGACCATGACATGAACCCTTGACATGAGTATGCCTTCAAGACCCTTGTCACTTTCTCTTCTAAGCTTACTCCACCTATAGCTTCTAACTTTGCAAGAGAATGCAGCAAGATGATGGAGCTTAGTGAAATGAAGTCGCCTTCACTAAGTGGGCCCGCAGGCAAATTCTGGCGCAAAGTCTATTTTTAGACTATGTCTATTTTTAGACATACGGAGCATAATTTGGGAATTCTACTTGGAGATTTTTGATGGATGCGACATGTCGGTAAAAATAGATGAGACCCTATTTTTTAGGACCCAGGCTATTTTTAGACTGATCTCCTAAAAATATGGAAGTCAAATATTATTTACCCTTAATAATATTTTGACTATAAACAACAATTTACTCTCTTGGCGCACTTCAGTTTGAGTCATGGAGGTGGCTCATGCAACTGACACAAGGAATCACGTGGTTCCTAGGGTTTGATGGCATCTTGCATGGTTTACTTCGGTTAGACTTCAGTGGCAGAAGTTTTGGAGGAGTTAACGGGACAAATAGTGGAGTTGTGTTCTATTTATTTCAGTTGAACTAGTTGAGATTAGTTAAACTAACTAATCAATTAGATATGAGTGGAGTAAATTAAATAATATTTAATTTACTAAATATTAACTCATTAGTCAACTCAAGAACACTTCAGTTCACTACAGTGCATGATCAGTTCAGTGAAGACCAGTGAAAGAGATATATGAAAGGGTAGAGTTAGCTATCAGTTGTGACTATACTGTTGCTATTTGCAACACATAGATAGGTGGAGTAAGCTATGAGTATTGCAAAGTTTAGGCTGGTGGTTTATCTATATAAGGAGGCCATCACCTAGCATTAAATACGCAATCAAGGTTGGCTATCAAGTGGCTAAGGATTGGAGCAAGTGATTTGCTAGATCTAGCTTGATAGTGTGTAGCATGGGAGGTAGTGCATGAGAGCTTGTGAAGAGTTTTTGTACTATGATTGTTACATGATTTCCCCATTATAATATACACAATAGCTGCGGGGTTTTCAGCTATAGGCTTTCCCCATACATACTGAGTTAATGTGTGATTGATTTGATGTGCGATTGCTTCTATATTATTTCCGCATGTGACAATTAATTGTAGAAGAAGGTTATGTGTTATGCATGCAATCTGAAATTGATGTATGATCGGGTTAATCTTCATTGAATAAGTGATTTATTCAGCTAATTTCTACATGGTATCAAAGCAAAGTTAATTGTCGAAGTCTATTACGGTGATTGCAAACTTATTTCCTCGGACAGAGTCTGCATGCGGGCCAGGTAGCCTCCGGAATATTCATCCTTCTTTGTAAGGTGAAAGATCTGGTGAAAGCCCTTTGCAGTCAATCTCTGATTTGGAAATAATTTATTTTCAAGTATAGATCGGAAGCGATAGAGCTTGGAGTTTGGAATTCGAATTTTGCAGAAGGTTGTTCTTCTTGGTGCCGGTGTTGAAAGATGTCTTCTTTCAATGGTTTGCGACTCGAATATGCTCTTGAAGGCAGTTCGACCTATGTTGCATGGAAGGATCGAATGGAAGCAGTGTTAGAAGACAATGGTCTGAAGGAGTTCGTGGATGCGGATGTCCCAAAGCCCACTGATGCAGCTTTGGTCGATGCATGGCAAAAGAAGATCGCGAAATGTCAAAGGATCCTGTTGGAGGGCGTCAAGGATCATATTTTATCCGTGCCCTTCATGGTAAGGCTACTCCATATTTAATGTGGAAAGCTTTAATTGGGACGATTCCGCAGTAAGAGGACCAGCGAGTCGGGCGCTCAAAGATAAAGCTCGAAAACACCGAAGATGGAGAAGGGCTTACGCATCGCCAACACCCTCACGAAGTCTACCTGCGTAGATGAGTCGGGGAAGTGGGGGTGGTCGTCGGTGTGCTTCACTGATTGCATGCTTGGTTTCAAGTGTGCTGGGATCGGTGTGGTTCTTGGACAGCGGTGCGTCATTTCATATGACGGGAGATCGGGAGTTGTTCTCAGATCTGGAGGACAAGGATTTGGGTATGCACATCGAGATGGGCGATGACGGTAGATACAATGCGACTGGTATCGGTACCGTATCCTTTCAGAGGGAGTCTGGTAAACCCTTTGTCTTAAAGGATGTCATGCATGTACCTGGATTGAAGAAGAACCTGATTTCGGTAGCGATGTTGGAGGATAAGGGGTATGATGTGGTCTTCAGCGAAGGAAAAGCTTTCCTACGCAGTAAGACTACTGGGGAGACCCGGAAGATAGGGGTTCGAACTCAGAACCTTTATCAGTTGCAGGTAGATGACTGCGCAGCTATGGCATGCAAGGCTGGAGATGTGGTGAGCCGGGATGATGAGGGCGAACTATGGCACAGGAGATTGGGCCATCTTCACCATGGAGTTTTGAAGATTCTGCAGCAGATTTCTACTGGACTTCCTAAGGGCACCCTTGCGCAATCAGATCAGTGCAAGGGGTGTACTTTAGGGAAGTATGTGAAAGCCACCTTTCACGAGAAGGATAGTCGCGCCACGACGATCCTTGAGAGAGTTCACACATACGTGTGTGGTCCTTTCTCAGTTGCTTCGACAGCAAAGCACAGGTATTATGTGATCTTTGTTGATGATTTCTCTCGAAAGTGCTGGATCTTCTTCATGCAGAAGAAGAGCGATACATTCGCGAAGTTCTGTGAGTTTAAAGCACTGGTCGAGAAGGAGTCGGTGAAGAAGGTGATTGCTCTAAGGAGTGATAACGGTGGTGAATTCATCTCGGCTGAATTCAAGGAGTTCTGCAGCGCAGAAGGGATTCGGAGAGAGCTCATCGCACCCCATAACCCACAGCAGAACGGGGTGGCCGAGCGGAAGAACAGAACGATCGTGGGTGCTGCACGGGCGATGTTGCATGATCAGGGCCTACCCCTTCACTTGTGGGCTGAGGCATGCAATACAGCATTGTATGTGCAGAACCGTTGTCCTCACAAGGTTCTTGGCATGAGTACACCAGAGGAGGCTTATTCTGGCAAGAGGCCTGATATTTCCCATTTGCGGATTTTCGGATCTCCTGTCTACATGCATGTGACGAAGGATGCAAGAAGGAATCTGGATCCAACTGCTGAAGTTGGAATATTTGTGGGGTACACTGATACACCTCACAACTATCGGGTGTATGTGCCAGACAGTCGCAAGACTGTTGTGCGACGGGATATAAAATTCCAGGAGGAGAAAGCCATGCAGTGTTCGCTTGAGAGGGAGCTACACTTGCATGCAGATGAGGAGCTGTTAGTTCCTAAGGAGGAGCTTCCTGATGTGGATCAGCCACAAGAGGAGGTTCAGGAGGTGGAAGAAACCACCCAGGCAGCGCCAACCATCAGAGGGCGCATGCGCACTACAGAAGCTGAGCGACTGGCTCGGGATGCACAGAAGGTTGTAGGACCACCTACAGCACAGCGCAGACAGAGACAGTCACCGGATCGGTACACTGGATACATGGCTCTTGTGAGTCAATGTGTTGTGACGCAGCCATCCTCTTTTGAGGAAGCTGTGGAGGAACCCGCATGGGTTGATGCCATGATCGAAGAATATGATTCGATCGTCAGGAACAGTGCATGGGAGATTGTCCCAAGACCGATGGGAAAACTACTAGAAGTTCGCGATGGATCTGCTGTGTGCTGTAGCTGTGCGGTCGACGGGAGTGTGAGGTAAGCACACAGATTTACGCCGTGGCTTCGCATCGCAGGGGACGATCATGAGGAGATTTTTTGCACCGTCGCAAGGTACCTCTCCATACCTGACGATCTCGTTTTCCGGCCACAGAGCGGGGTGGCACATTCATCGTATGGATGAAGACCGTTGCTCTCAATGGAGTTATTGGAGGTTAAAGTGTACATAGAGTACCGAAGGTTTTGGAGATTTTTCAAAATAGTGAGTCGCATGTGTGCCGACCAAGAGAGTTAATCATGAATGGTCGAGCAAGCACCCTGCTATAAGCACACTCCTGACAGACAAAATTATCTACCAGGCTGATTCTCCAAGAGTGAGGCGGATCCAAACCTGTACCAGATTGTGGTGGAGGGGAAGCTGTTGATCATCGTACTGTATGTAGATGATCCGATTTTGACTGGCGATGAGCAGTTGATACTTTCATGCAAGGAGGATCTTGCACGAGAGTTTGAGATGAAGGACTTGGGCATCCTTCATTATTTCCTCGGATTGGAGATTTGGCAGCGCAGTGGAGGACTGTTTGTTTCTCAGGGCAAGTATGCCCGGGAGATTCTGGAGAGGTTCAACATGCAAGGCTGCAAGCCTGTTGACACTCCTCTTCCTGGTGGTTGGAGGAAGGGAGATGCTACTTCGAAGGAGGTAGTGGATGCCACTGTCTATCGACAGTTGGTGGGGTCGTTGATGTATCTGGTCAATACTCGACCCGATATATGCTATGCAGTTAACCAGCTTTCGCAAGCTATGGTTAAGCCTACCAAGCTCTTTGGGAAGGCGGGCAAGCATGTATTGCGCTATATCAGAGGCACATCGGGATATGGTCTATGGTACAGACAGGAGGATGGAGTGAAGCTTTCTGGTTTCACCGATGCAGATTGGGCAGGGAGCCCAACAGACCGGAAGAGCACTTCTGGAGGAGTTTTCAGCATTGGGTCGACAGCAGTTTCCTGGTACAGCAGGAAGCAGAGATCCGTGGCACTCAGTTCAGCAGAGGCCGAGTACATGGCAGCAAGCTTGGCTGCATGTGAGGTTATTTGGATGAGGAAGATCCTCGCAGGTTTGTTCAGGTTGCATTTGGAGCCTACAGTGATCTACTGTGATAACCAGAGCTGCATCAAGCTCTCGGCTAATCCAGTATTTCATGATAGGTCCAAACATATCGACATCAGGTACCATCATATCAGAGATTGTGTTCAGCGGAGAATCATGATGCTTTCATATGTTCACACGGAGGATCAGGATGCCGACATCCTGACGAAGGCGCTCACCAGGAGCAAGTTCGAATTCCACAGAGGCAGGATAGGGGTTGCAGATAATCCATATCTTGCCGAGAGGGAGTGTTGAGAATGCAGCAAGATGATGGAGCTTAGTGAAATGAAGTCGCCTTCACTAAGTGGGCCCGCAGGCAAATTCTGGCGCAAAGTCTATTTTTAGACTATGTCTATTTTTAGACATACGGAGCATAATTTGGGAATTCTACTTGGAGATTCTCGATGGATGCGACATGTCGGTAAAAATAGATGAGACCCTATTTTTTAGGACCCAGACTATTTTTAGACTGATCTCCTAAAAATATGGAAGTCAAATATTATTTACCCTTAATAATATTTTGACTATAAACAGCAGTTTACTCTCTTGGCGCACTTCAGTTTGAGTCATGGAGGTGGCTCATGCAACTGACACAAGGAATCACGCGGTTCCTAGGGTTTGATGGCATCTTGCATGGTTTGCTTCAGTTAGACTTCAGTGGCAGAAGTTTTGGAGGAGTTAACAGGACAAATAGTGGACAAAGTCTCTATTTATTTCAAGCTGAACTAGTTTTTCGAGATTAGTTAAACTAATCAACAAATTAGAGATGATGGAGTAAAACAAATAATATTTAATTTACTAAATATTAACTCATTAGTCAACCTAAGAACACGTACTACTACAAGGTACAGTTCAGTGAAGACCGTTGAAAGAGATAGACAGGGCAGAGTTAGCTAATGCCGAACTATACCGCTATGGCTTGCAACACATAGATAGGTGGAGTAAGCTATGAGTATTGCAAAGTTTAGGCTGGTGGTTTATCTATATAATGAGGCCATCACCTAGCATTAAAATACGCAATCAAGGTTGGCTATCAAGTGGCTAAGGATTGGAGCAAGTGATTTGCTAGATCTAGCTTGATAGTGTGTAGCATGGGAGGTAGTGCATGAGAGCTTGTGAAGAGTTTTTGTACTATGATTGTTACATGATTTCTCCATTATAATATACACAATAGCTGGGGGGTTTTCAGCTATAGGCTTTCCCCATACATACCGAGTTAATGTGTGATTGATTTGATGTGCGATTGCTTCTATATTATTTCCGCATGTGACAATTAATTGTAGAAGAGGGTTATGTGTTATGCATGCAATTCGAAATTGATGTATGATCGGGTTAATCTTCATTGAATAAGTGATTTATTCAGCTAATTTCTACACCCTTGACATGAGTATGCCTTCAAGACCCTTGTCACTTTCTCTTCTAAGCTCCTTATGTTGATCTTCTTTTCTACACTGTGCTGCACCTTCATTAGGGAAGCTCGGTCCCTAATCTAGTAGCCATAAAACTTTTCCTCCTTTGCCTCCTTTTCCTTTACGCTATGGATACTCTTATTTCTCTTCCTGAGATATCCGAGATACAATGATCCAATATCGAGGCCCGAATTTCACTTCTTGCATTGTCCTTTCCTTCGTTGCCAAGCCACCCTCTTACGCAATGTATTCTTCACTAATTCGAGGCCTTATCTCCTTCCTTGCACTGTATATATACTTCTCACCTTTCGCACTGCAGTTCAGATATATATTACAGACTTTGATCAAGGTAGATTAGACTCAAAACAAAGGTATATTATCCCTCTTTTCCTTTGCTTTCTGATCTTCTATTTCGCACCAATTGTAGTCCTTAACCCGCACTGAGATCACATAACTTGTCCAATTTATTGGTGTGTCAAATGAGGCCGTAGGCTCTTCTTTATATAGGGACTTCATCCCTCTTCTAGGCCGATATGTCTTCCTATAGGTAAGCCGACTATAACAACTGATTGAGGGCCGACTTTTCAAGGAGTGTTTCCAACATATTTTGAGCTGACTTCGTGGAGCAAGGTGACAAGGTCTTGGAGCATATAATTTGTCCTTTTCAAGTGTAATATGACTTCACATACATGAAACTATTTTATACATTTATGACAGGATGAAAAATCCCTAAAAAACATCAAGAAGAAGTATTCGACCTATAATAAAAAATACTTGCTCATGAAACCCATGAGTCAAGCTTTACAAAATACATTTTATTATCTTTGTCTTATTCATTACATAAATTCATAATTACATATGCATTATGAAGACCGATCCTTGTTAAACTTTCTAACGCTCCCTCTTAACTAGGGAGGTAATAATAATGGTACATGGTCACTTTCAATCTGAAGAATATCATAAGAAGAATTTTATTGGTAATCCATCTGTTATAGAGTCATATTTTCCAACATTGTCACATAACAAGGCCTTGACTAACATCTCCATCTCTCCACAAGATATTGAGCTACAATTACGGAGAGACCAATGACTATAGATACCATCGTTACTGTCTCCAAGGTACATAATCCACCTGGGTGTTCACCGAGTATGACCTCATAGGACTATTCTTAATTCTCAAATAATATCCATCCTTTCATGACTACTCTTTTCATGGATGCCTTAATACATCTCACAGAGTATCAGATGCCAGATAATTACTCAATACCACATTCTGTCTTCCAGAATGATGTGTCTACCTCTCCCTCTCAATTAGGGAGAATCCATTAACCATCTATCTACATTCCTATTCATGGCCTTCACTAAGACTTATGACTGTTAGTCCTGGTCTATTGCATGACATATGAGATAGAAAAACACAATTTTCTCTCCCTGTTATCCAGGGACATACAACAACAATGATGAAAGAAATCCAACTGCTCATGAAGTAATCCTTTTGTTGATGTCATCAATTGAGGAGCCTTCAATTTTGGAATATCTTCTTAGGGCAAAAATCATCCATCACTTTCATCCAAGAGCCGTGTCTTCTATCAAAAAGTGATCCATCAATCTTCTCATATGGTGTAGCTTCATGTTATGTTGATTTCTTTCTAACCATATATCTTCCTAGTATATTTCATCCTACCAAATTGCTATCAATTTGTGGAAGTCATCTACTTCCATTTGGTAGCCCTGCATAAGCTCATCAGATGTTATTCAATTATATATATGAGTACTTTAAATCAAAAGTTACCTTAGTGATGATCTTTCACCATGACATCTTCTTGTAGGTATCGAAATCCTTTCTTTACAGATTGACACATCTCCTAAAGATATGCATTATCAAGGGTCTCCATCCTTTCCAGACTTCTATCAGAGTCTACATATCTTCCCAGGAAATTTTCTAATCAAGTCTTCTTTACTTCCTTGGATGTTGACTGCCTCTTTTCATGATTTCACTTTTTCGCGATCTCTTCCTTTCTCTTCCACACAATTTTATTTCATTACCAATAACTTCCAAGTTGAAACTCATTGATAGTATATAATCACCTCATATTCCATATGAGGACATATTATGTTTATTTCATCTGGTGTGAAACATGTCTATTTACGACCTGTGCATCGAAAGAGTTCCTGCTTTCTTTGATCATAATTCTTATACCTGTTGTTGTTGCTCCTAGAGACAACCTAGAGTTGTGATAGACTAGTGCCTAGGACATCATAGCATAGCAAGGAGCGTATAATACAATGTATGAAGTTGTCAACTTCAGCTCACATGCTATCTCCTGTAAACAGGGAAATAAACAAGAATGGGACCAAGACCTTCAGAAACTGATACAAGAAAAGAAATACTGCAGAGGCAAGGTGTAAAACTCTAACACAAAGCATCAGAAAATTCAGAGATAGTTTACTGCAAAGCAGGTCGATTCAAGTAATATATCACAGAAATCAATTATCAGAAGGTGTATGTAGTGAAAGAAATGTTGAGAAGATATTAGTCAACATTGAGTTGATTCCCAGATATAAAATACCACCATGCATGGGCTTACCAATCTAAGAATCCATACATGACAATAGCATTTTAAAAGCACCCTCCCAAAGAAACTAATATAGAATAAATACGGTTTAGATGAATAGTGGAATAAAATATCATGCATGAGCCATATTTAAAGCGCTTGACTGATCCGAGCATGGGCACCAACTAGGATGAATCCATACCAGAAATCAGTGAGCCACTCGCATTCCAAAACATGATACAGGAAGCATGGATGAAATGAAATGATTTATTAAAATAACACGTAAGAGAAAGTTACAGACTGTGAAATACCAAAAACCAGAATCCTCTTTAACAGATGGAACTCCTCCTCACTAAGACCCTATGGGCTCTGAGCCTTCATACAAGAGCTTTACAAAATGTATACAAAAATCCTTTCACTGCATAGTTTTCTGATAAAATCTGGAACCCTAAAACCTTCGTTCTCCTGGAATTTTATAGTAGAAACCAAAAACCTAGTGAAAGAGGTAGGTGATGAACATTTAATTTGCATAATTAAGGCAAAATGGCGGAAACATTCATGCCCATACTGCTGAATGAATATGCTGTGCTGTTTGTACTCTATGGCCTGCTAACTGAAATAAATGCACTGGGTAGAAATCTCTCCAGGGAACCGGCAAAGCAGTAAAATCACATAAACATCCGTCCTTTCCTGGAAAGAAAACTCTGTTGAAATAAAACCTTGAGGGCATTGTTTTCTGTGTATAGATCTTTCGAATGATGTGCAGGATCTTCAATTTGGTACTCTGCTTCAAAAGGTTAGAACAAGGCCCCCAAAATCTTCAGCTACCTGTCTTTAATTCTCTACCGATCACTGATATTCTTTATCTGCCCCATTGATATTTCCATTTGTGAAATCGGCGCCTTGAATGTCCCTGGGGGGGTTTTGACAGATTTTTACTCCTGCTTCTTTAATGGAAGTCTTGTCGCAACAACCTCCTAGACCTTTCTTCATAAATGTAACTATCTGAAGATAATATTTTCCCGCATCCTCTGCTTCTGTAATGGAAGTTGTGAATTATGGTGACTTTTGGCCGCTATAACCCTGCAAAAATCCGCAAACATGTTAGGAAAACCAGATACGGGGATTGGTGGATGTGGCGGTGTCAATGGAAATGGTGGAACAATGCAGGGTGGTGGATGAGCTGATGAATGCGTGCATAGCAAAAATTTTGCGAAAAAAAACCTTCGAATATGACCTTTGAATGCATATATTATGAGGGGTGGACAAATGTACGACATAAAACACGTGGAATGATGACGTGGTGGGAGACTGGGTCCTAGGCGTGCATGTGACTAGATGTGGGTCGTCCGATCTCAGGGGAGATCGACGGTTGAAAAGGTATTGGGAGCGATTGACAGTGGGCCAGGGGTACGATTTCCTTGCGTTAAATCCCGTGCAACTTCAGAGCGTGATAGCCGTTGGATGAAGAGCTTCAGATCAGACGGCTGACGACGATATCGCTGGGCGTCCTGTTCCGAACAATAACACGTGATGTGTTGGAACACCTAATCCTACATGGGTAGGTGTGGAATGCGAAAAGTCACAATGGAGTCCAAGTGACCTTGGAATATGAAACCAAGAGTCACACCATTGTATTATAAATGTACATCTTTTTATAATGGAAAAATAAGAAAGCCTCACGCTTATCTTTCATTGTGTGTTGAGTCTCTTGTGTGTGTGTGTTATTATTCTCATACACCATGTGTGTGCTTCAACATGGTGTTTAACATGGTATCAGAGTGGGCGATTGCTGGCCTTGCTCCAAATTGAGTGAGCCATTTGTGTTTATGGCCTGTGCATATCTGCAAAAATTCTTGGCATTTTTGCAGCACTCAGAGTTTTTGTAGCAGTGATTTTGCTGCCATTCAGGAAGTGTTTTGAAGAGGAGCAGCATTCAAAATCGCATCATTCAAAAATTGGCAACATTGGTTTTGAAGAAGGCAACACTGCCCATCTGAAGGTTTTCATTCTAAATTTTCTCTACAATTTCTGCTCATTAAAATCTGCAATTTGAAGAGCTGCTGGATACTATTTATATTGGGTTTTTGAAGAAGAAATTTCTGGTTTTTACTGCAAAAGAAATCTGAGTTTTTCTGTTGAAAAAGTTCTCTATCCGCAATTGGGTTGAACGATTTTACCGTTATAAGTTCCGTAAAATTACCGTATATTTGAAAGAAAAAAAATTCTGCTACTATTCTACAAAGGCTTTTCACTCCTCTGCTGTTTTTAAATTAAAAAATTAAAAATAAATTAAAAAAAATAAATTTTTTTTTTTTTTTTTTTTTTTTTTTTTTTTTTTTCTGAATCATTCTTGGCCTCTCGACCCTACCTAACCTGCGGCCTCCTTCAAACGCCATCCTATCTTCTCCACTCTACCTGCGGACCCCCTTCACACATTTATGCCTCTACCACTGCTCGCTCCTCCTCCCAACGCAGCCACACCCAACACTTACACCCATCTGCGTTATCCTACCATCGCTCTCCCTCAGCACTCGCACGGCCCCTCCACTGTCCTACTCCTCCCTCATTCCATTCTCTAGCTTTTTATTTTTTAAATTTTAATACCACCCCTTTAATAACTCGACTTTCCATATTCGCTCTCCCTTTAAAATTACCTTATGTACATTCACGTCCATTTTAAAACCCTCCTTTCCCTTTTTAAATTAATTCCCCCATTATAAAATTCCCTTCCCTTTATTTTTAAATTTATTTTGATATAATTTCCTCCCCTCCCTTTTTAAAGCTAAACCCCTCCCTTTTTTAATTTATTAAATTCCCTTTTATTTCTATTATAATCCCTTTTCCCATTTTTTAATTACTCCCATTTTTAATTATTAATTCCCTTCCCTTTTTTAAATTTATTTTAAGCCCCCTCCCATTTCAAATAAATTTCCCATCATTTTCAAAATTCCCCCTCTTTTTAATTAATCCCCCTCCTCCTTTTTTACTATAGTCCTTCATTCCCATTTTTTAATTAATCCAAATTAATTTATTTTTTAATTAAAAAAATAAAATAAAAAACAACAGAGAGAGAGAGGAAAGAGAGATATGAACAGCAGAATTGAAGAAATGCACTGAATATAGAGAAAATTTCAGATTTGACATTTTATGATTTGTGGCATGAGGGTGATTTTTTGAAGAAATTGACATTTGAAGACAAGTTTTCCATCATTGCAAAACAACTCTTTGAAGGAAAATTCAGCTGCATAGTGTTTTCAGCTGCACATATTTTGCAGAAATATTATATTGAACTGACATTGATTTGCATCTTCATTCAAGACTTGTAGTGTAATTGAGTTGAAAAATTGTTGATTTCCCTCCATCATTTGAGGAGCACATTTTGTACTTTGAAAATTCTTTGGAGTCATTTGTATTTGTTGTTGAATCACATTGTAAACGGGTGCATTTTCATTTGAAGCCGACACCCTTTCATTTTTTGAGCCTAAGTTGTTGAAAATGGCTAAAATCAATGAGGCATTAGATTTGGTGAATAACCTCATTCATTCCAATGTTGATGATATGATAAAAATGAGCAAGGATGCTCTTTGTAGAATTCAAAGTTATTTGCAAGATGCACATGAAAAGATTGAGTTTTTACAGTTGGAAACTCAGCTTCAGCAAGACGAACTTCAAAAAAAGAGTCACCATTTTGAACCCGTTTCTGTTCAGAAGATTGAGAAGGAATCTCATCAGAAGAAAGAAGATAAAGTTTCAGTTGATCCACATTCAGTTCATTGTACTAGAGCAGATGTACATGCAGATGCAACAGCTCAGCCTGCACTTCTCAAGCCCATCATCAGACCTTGGGAAGAGCTTTTCCATAGCAAGCACCGAACTGGTCTTCAATATGAAAAGGATGTGTCCTTTCATATTCCAGACTACACCAAGCCCATCATATTTCAGAGTGCCGGATTCATGTATGACAGTTCACCTGCAGCTATTCCAGATCCTGCTCCACAACAACAACAGATTGAGAAATGCCAACACTGTGATCGAGTTGGCCATATGAAAGATCACTGTTTTGATCTTCATCCATGCAAGCACTGTGGTCGGCACACTCATTCTTCAGACAAATGCTTCAGAAACAAGCCGCTTGCAAGAACCAAGATTCATCTCGGATGGATAGCTTCTTGGCAATGGGCATCAGCAGCCAAGAAGATGTTTATGACACATGTTAGAACTTGTTCACGTATATTGATCAAACTTGCAGTTGAGTTTTTGCCATCATCTCACCTTGTCCCTAACAGGGGGAAAATGGTGGTCATGTACAAGCTTCGACGACAGATCAAGCGAGCCTAAGCCACAATCTCTCATTCCATGTTCAGAGTTGTAGCCAGCAGTTCAAGCGAGCCTGAACCACAATTCGTCATTCCAGATTCAGAGATGTAGCCAGAGACACGGATGCCCATGAGCATGCCTTTGGTTGGTGGACAACCTTAAACCATCATCTTTGGTTGGTGGAAAACCTTAAACCACCACAGGTAGTAGACCTCCCTTCTTTTAGGTCGAAGGTCTCCCTTTCATATATGAGGAACACTTCCTCTAGCAGAAGCCTTCAGCTTCTTGCCAGCTTTGGTTGAGTTCCAGGAAATGCTTCAAGAATTCAAGAGTTGTTGGTAATCCTAAAACCATCATAGGTAGTAGACCTCCCTTCTTTGTCAATGGGTCTCCTTTAGGCGTAGTGGACACTTTCAGGCAACCCACACATCGCCCCTCGCTGCCTTTAACTTTCTCCAGAATCGCAACAAGTTTTGTGCTCCATTCAAAGGTTGGTGGTCATCCTTAAACCACTCTTCTTCCTAACATTTCGTAGAGTTGATTCAAATTTTAAGTGCTGCCATGAATATACTTTGCAGATTTGTATTACAACTCTTTCTTGGACTCACACATACCCCTTCGGATTAAGGGGGGATGTTGGAACACCTAATCCTACATGGGTAGGTGTGGAATGCGAAAAGTCACAATGGAGTCCAAGTGACCTTGGAATATGAAACCAAGAGTCACACCATTGCACTATAAATGTACATCTTTGTATAATGGAAAAATAATAAAGCCTCACGCTTATCTTTCATTGTGTGTTGAGTCTCTTGTGTGTGTGTGTTATTCTTCTCATACACCATTGTGTGTGCTTCAACATGGTGTTTAACATGATGAACGGTGGTTTTGGAGCCATATACATTGGGACGCGTGGCAAACAATGTATGGAATCGCTGGCCAAACAGGAATTACCTCATACTGCCGAAAGGCGGTGCGATATAAACCACCGTTTTTTTGCAATGGGAGTGGGCGTGGGGACCACCAGGATAGGCAAGCTGCGGACCGTTGGTTTCAAGGTTTGATCGGATGGTAGGCAGGTGAACCACGGGCGTGACGGGGATGAGCAATTGTCGTCCGATCTGTTACAGATCTACGATTGAAAATGAGCTCGATATACATTTGATAAGCGCCTTTTGGGCTGACGCCTGGTCTAGCGTCCGTGTTACATGGAGGAAAAGACAGAGGGGCTAGGGCTGAAGGAGCTACGCCTTAAATATTTCAAATATGGGTTTTCAGCCTTTTATAATGTGTTTTGGAGGTGGGGAATGCTAATGATAGGCGTAAGAATGATTTTCCAAGGCTGAAAGGGGGAATTTGAGAGCTTTAAGCCAAATTGCTTGTGAAATTTTTATAGAAAGCTAATTATGTTCAACATTGGCTCCACCTGGGGACGACGCGTTCATCCCTGAGCGTGTCGAGAACTCGCGGACCACCTGATCATCTTTTTTGCAGGCTCTACTCTTCTGCACTTCTATTTTTCACTTCATGATTCATCATGATATCCGCATTATTCAAACAAAAATGAAACAACAAACTTAATATACAATATAATACACCAGGCTTTCTTGGCCTGAGTCAGAACTGGAAGTAGGGCTTGAGGAATTGACCATTTACAGGGGCATCCAGCAAGTCGCCTTGTAAATTCTCCAACCTGAAAGTATTATTGGCCCCCTGTTCCACAATTTTGAAGGGAACAAACCAGAGGGGGTCGAATTTACCATGCTTACCTTTTCCAGCTCTTCGGATATCCCATCTGAGCACCAAATCACCAATCTGCAGCTTCCTGTCCTTAGCATGCTGATCAAAAAGGTATTTCATCTTCTCTTGATACTCTGTCAGCCTTTGATTTACTTGATTGCGTGTTTCTTCCAATTCCACCAGCTGGTTTATTCTCCTGATCATATCATCAGGCTCCTCCCGACTTTCCTGCATGAATCAGGCTACTGGTAGGGCCAATTGAATAGGAAATACCGCTGCCCTCCCATATACCAGTTCATATGGGGATTTCCTAGTTTCTCTCTTGCTGGTAATTCTATTGGCCCACAAAGCAAATTTCAATTGGGAATCCCAATTCCTTTGATTCTCATTGATAGTCTTCCTCAGTGCCTTTACCAGGGTTTTATTGGAAGACTCTGCCAAGCCATTTCCCTGGGGATAATAGGTTTTGGAGTGACTCAGTGTGATGTTATATTGCTGACAGAAACTTACAAAATTCGCAGACTTGAAAGCCTGGGCATTATCAGTTACTATTCTGTCAGGGCAACCAAACCTGGATATGATATTCTCCTCCATGAACTTTATGATCACAGTATCAGTAGCATTCCTTGCAGGTATGGCTTCCACCCACTTTGTGAAATAATTGGTGGCAGTTAAAATCCATCTATGCTGGCCACTCGATGGAGGGCGTATTTCTCCAATAAAATCAATACCCCATTGACGGAATGGTTCATCCACATGCACTGGAATTAGGGGAAATGGTGCCGATTTCTGTCTCTCAGCAAATTTCTGACATTTATCACATGCTCTTACTCTGCAAAAACATCTCCAAAAAGATTTGGCCAATAGAAGCCTGCTTTCAGAATTTTCTGAGCGGTGGCCCTCCAGCTGTAATGACCTCCACATATCCCTTCATGAAATTCTGCTATAATACTCTCAACTTCATTCTCTGTGAGACAAAGGAGTAAGATGCCTGAGGGATCTCGCCAGTATAGCCGGCCATTGGCGACTATGTACTTCTGTGATTTCAATCTCAGTGCTCTGTATTTAGTTTTATCACAACTTGGAGGGCAGTTGAGTGTAAGGAGATATTCTACTATCTCTTTGTACCACTGACTGGTGAGGTACTTTATATGTGTTTTTGGAGTAGCTACCCCAATTCCATGTCGTTCTTCTTTCTCCTCAGATTCCTCACCTTCTATAATGGACAAATTTATGCCCAAGGCTTGATAGTTTGATTCAGATAACATTTTGGCAAGCCCCTGTCCTTTGATCAGCTTAGTAGGGTGGATGTCTAAGTCATACTCCTGTATTTTAGCGATCCACTTCCCCCTTTTTCCTTCACTATCCCACTGAATAAGGATATCTTTTACAGGAGCTGCAGGCACAAATGCAGTGATGTGGGACTGTAAGATATATACACGGAATTCTTTGAGGGATTTCACTAGGGCGTATGCTTTCTTTTCCAATATGTTGTATTTTAATTCTGCATCACGGAGCACCTGACTAAAAAAGGCAATAGGCTGCTCAAACCCTTCATCGTTTTTCTGCAATAAAACTCCTGCTATTGTATGAGGTGATGCAAAAGAAAAAATCATGAAAGGTTTATCATAATCTGGTCCAGCCAGCACAGGGGCTTCTGCAAAAGCATTCTTTATCCTGGTAAATGCCTCCCGTGATTCTTGTGACCACTTTACTTCATTATTATTCTTGAGCATGTCTGTTATATGCCTAAATATCTCAGCATAGTTAGGAATAAACCTTCTTAGGAAATTAATACGCCCAAGGAATACCTACACCTCTTTCTTATTTCTGGGGAAAGAAATACCATTTATAACCTCTACCCTCTTAGGGTCTATCTTCACCCCATCTTTAGTCACGATATGGCCCAAAAGCTTTCCCTCTTCTAATGAAAATAAAGACTTTTGGGGATTAAGGGAAAGACCATACCTTCTGCATTTCTAAAAATTTCTCCGCAGATGATCAATGTGCTCAGCATCATTTTTGGAAAATACATTGATATCATCGAGGTAGACAGAATTATATAATCAAAGGAAGCTCGGACCTGCGGGGAGCGGAACGATGCGTTTGGGCGGGACTCTGAGTTTTTTGAATGGAGATGGGTGTGCCTCGGGTTTCAATGAGCAGATCAGCTCTCTTTCTGTATCTGCGCAAGGCATTCTCGATACTACAGAACCTGTCTGCTCCAGAGCCGGAGGACTGTCAGGTGGTTTTTTAAATGGAGCGGTGGAGCCCCCGATTCTATCGGATGGGAGGCTGTCGCCCATATTTTTCCATGCAGGGCTCGATGGCAGGACGGGAGGCTATAAGCCTGGTCTGCAAACACTTCATGTTCTGAAGGGGCGTGAACTTTTATTGTCTTTGAACGGGGGGAAAATACCCATCCAGGCTGTGAACGTGGACTTGGGTGTTTTACCGGGAGCCTCCTCATCTGTCTACAACATTGATCTAGACCCCTCTGCGCCTGTGGTCAGTAATGTGGATGGTTCTGGGGAGAAGGGAAGTGTACAAGCCTCCCCTTGTCCCATAAGCTGGGCAGAACAGAGCGGAGTAAAGGTTACTGAAACTATTAAAGGGACGGGCCCAAAAACTTGTCAAGAGTCTGAAGTGCCGAAGCAGAGGCGTAGAAACAAAAAATGGATTAAGAAAAAAACTGCTGAGCACAATTATGTCCTGGGTGATGACATAGGGTGGGAACAGGTCTCAGTAATGGTTGACATAACTCTGGTTGGCAGGGCTGTGGGTAGGCATTTTGCCCTGAAAACTATAGTCTCTTGGGCTGATGCGCATTGGAAATCCGGCCTTGGTTATGTGCCTGAGGTGGTCTCACTTTCAAAGGGGTGGTTCGCTTTCCATTTCTTGTGCTCTGATCATCTCCAGTGGGTGACACAACGGTGCTGGTCCGTTGATAACTCCCCTCTGCTCTTTAAACCTTGGCATCCGCTCTTTTATGCCAGCAGGGAAAGGGTGGATTCAGTCCCATTGTGGGTTCGTCTACCTGGGTTACCCCTTCATTATTGGACAGAGGAGCACCTTTGTGGTATAGGTAATACCATTGGGGTTTTCTTAGAGGCAGACCTCTCCTACATCAAGACAAACCTCAGGCGGGTAGAAAGAATTCTGGTGATGATTAATATCAGAGAGGGACTTGCAGAAACTATGAATCTCCGTTGGGGGCCTTATGATATTAAGCAGATCCTTGACTATGAAAAGGTTCCTTTTCTATGCCGGCGGTGCCATGTCTATGGACATCCAGCATACGAATGCAGTTCTGCTTTTAGATATGCCAAAAGGAGGGAATCTGATCCTCATATGGAGGCTTCTCAGAGGAAGGAGGCTGGTTTCGTTCCTCACAGCCCACAAACAGTTCCTTATTCAGACCACTCAAGTGCTGAACAATTTTTATCTGATGACTATGGTTCTTGTATGATGTCTGAGGCAGATCTTCAGGGGTTGAGTGATTTCTCTGGCCCTTCTACTGGGCAGGAGGCTCTCTTCCAAGATGCTGGGTGTGGAGAGCTCGATGTTGTGGAGGTTCACAGAAGACATTTTGGAACAGATTTTTACCTGAAGGAAGATGTTGTGCTGAATGGAGTTTTCTCTGTGGTGAATCGTACACTTTTGGGCTCTTTTCCATTTTCTCCTGCTTTAAACTTCTCTATATACTTGTTTCAGTCTTCTGTCTCGCTTTCAGTCTCAGGTAGGAAGGATGCTGGTGGAAAGGTCTCTAGTGCTGTTCCTAAAATTACCTCACAGCCTGTTTCGCTGCGTGCTCTCCAAGAGAAGGATTCTGTATCAGTTTATGACCCAGGTGACAAGCTGTCGAACTCTGTGGTTAATAAAGCATCTTTGGTCTCTGGTTATAACATGAGATCTAGTGCCAAAAAAGGAGCTGGTGGATTTGGGATGGGAAAATCCCTTTCTGCTCGGGGTAGGGGTAGGATCTCTTTTTTGGCAAAAGCACAGGACCGAGCTAAGTTGGATGTTCATGATGGGAGGAAGATTTCGATTGACAGGGCGCTTAGAGCAAGCCATTCCCTGAAGCCGGGTGTTTAATGAAGATAATGTCATTCAATTGCAGGGGCTTGGCAAGTCCCCAAAAGAAAGCTGCTTTCCGGAGAATTATCTTTCTGGAATGTCCTGATATCATTTTGCTTCAAGAGACTTTAGGTGTTGGGTTGGTGGTCAAAGCTAGACTGGAGGGTTGGCTGCCTGGCTGGTCTTTTGAGTCCTTGGATGCTAGAGGGAGGTCGGGTGGTTTGGCCATTGGGTGGAATGAAAAAACAGTCAAATCACAAACTCTTTGGGGTATGGAGTCGGTCCTGGGAATAAATTTCCTGTCACTGGAGCTTGGTGAAGCATTCAATCTCTTTAATATATATGGCCCTTATCAGGACCGTATTCCTTTTTGGGACTCTCTCTTGAATAACTCTTTAATCAAGAGAGACTCTGTAATTTTAGGTGGAGATTTGAATTTTTCTTTGGGACAGTCAGAGGTATGGGGACCTCATGCACATATCGACTCTTTGACTGGTTTTTTCACTCAAAAATTGGAGGAGAATCACTTGCTGGACATTGAGCCCATCAAGCTGAAACCTACTTGGAGGAATAATACATGTGCTGAAGACAGAATAGCCAAGAGACTAGATCATTTTTTGGTGGCTGAGCATATTGTGGACAGGCCTTTTATGATTAGGCAGTGGATTGGTAGTGGGGGTGTTTCTGACCATTTTCCTATCTTTCTTGAGCTAAAGATCGGGCTTAGGCAGCCCCCTAGCCCTTTAAAGTTCAACAAAATCTGGCTCAGGGATGATTCTTTCAAAGCTTTAGTTCTTGATTGCTGGATTCCTTTTAGGGAGGATAGTCCTCTTTCTGCTGCCTTCTAGTTTGCTGAAAACTTAAAGCGTTTAAAGGTTGCTGTGAAAGGTTGGTCGGCTGCTAAGAGACAGAGGGAGGATGTGGAGTTGAAACAGGTGGAAGAGGATCTCCGGTTGATTTATGAGGGCATTGGGGGTGGCTTTCAATCCCAAGAGGAAAAAGACACACTTGTCTCATTGGAAAAAAGAAGGAACTCCCTTCTTATGGATAAGGAGGAATCTTGGAGGTTGAAGAGCAGGGCCACTTGGTTGGCTAGTGGGGATGAGAATACAAAATTTTTTCATGCATATGCTCGCGGCCGGAAGGATGCTAATACTATTTGGACGTTAAGAGATGGTTAGGGCATTGAGCATACTTCTTTTGAGGCCAAAGCTAGATTGGGGGTTGATCATTTCAAGGACCTTTTTAAGGCCCCAACACATGCTTCACTAGCGGAAGTGATAAGGGTTGCACAATATTTTCCGAGATTTGTGGAGGAGGCTGATAACAGATCTTTGATGGCGGAGGTCTCTGAAAAAGAGCTAAAGGAGGTTCTTCAAAGCTTCCAAAAAGACAAAAGTCCGGGGCCAGATGGGTGGTCAGTTGAATTTTTCTTGGCTCTTTATGACATTTTAGGGACTGATTTGCTGAAAGTTGTGGAGGATACCAGGATTTCTGGGCGGATTCCTGCTTGCTTCAATTCCACATTCATAGCTCTTATTCCGAAGGTGGATAACCCTCTGTCTCTGGCTGATTTCCGTCCAATCTCTTTGTGCAATTGTATCTATAAAGTGATAGCCAAGGTGGTTGCGAGAAGACTCAAAGGAATACTGTCTTCTCACATTTCCGGTGAACAATTTGGTTTTTTGGAAGGTCGTCAAATTCATGAAGCAATCGGGACCGCACAAGAGGCTCTCCATAGCATGAAGACCAAGAAACTCAAAGGGACTGTGCTGAAAATAGACCTATCCAAAGCATATGACCGGGTAAGTTGGTTATATATTCGTATGCTTCTTACTCACCTTGGATTTGGTATCGGTTTCATACGATGGATTATGAGCTGTATTACAACTGTTTCCTTTTCTGTTCTGCTCAATGGGGCGGCATCCCCTTTTTTTCATGCTGAAAGAGGGCTGCGCCAGGGCTGCCCCCTCTCTCCCCTCTTATTTTTACTGGTTGTTGAAGGTTTGAGTAGAGCTCTTCATGTGGCAAAGAGACAGGGTACATTGAAGGGCATTCAGGTTGCTCCAAACCTTTTCATCTCTCACCTTCTTTTTGTTGACGATGTTCTAATTTTCTGTTCTGGGTCGGTTCGTGATGCTATTACGGTTGGTGAGATCTTGGAATTGTTTGGCAAAGCTACGGGTATGGAAGTGAATGCTGGGAAGTCTTCTATCTCCACTCATTCATTGAGGGATGAGGAGAGACGTGAGTTCTCGCGGATCTTCCCCTATACTGCTGTTGGTTTGGATGCTGGCCTGAATTACTTGGGTTTCCATTTAAAACCCAATGATTATAGGAAAACTGACTGGAACTGGTTGCTCGAAAAGCTGGAAAAACGATTGAAAGTTTGGTCTCACAAATGGTTATCCCGAGCTGGGCATTTGACTCTAGTTAAGTCGGTTCTGGAGGCTGTTCCGGTGTATTGGTTGTCTTTGTCGTGGATTCCCAAGGGTATTTTGGAGGCTTCTAGGTGGATTTGTTTCAGATTCCTGTGGAGTGGTAAACAAGATTCTTTGGTGACCCCTTGGGTTCGGTGGGAAAAAATTGCTGTTCCAAAAGCGTTGGGTGGTTGGGGTCTGAAAAATATCTTCCTTTTTTCTCAGGCCCTTGCTGCCAAGGGTGGCTGGAGGCTCATCAATGGTGACAGCCTATGGACCCAGGTGATTTCTCACAAATATATTGCTCCTTTCTCCATTGTGGATTGGATAAGGTCTCCTGGGAAAACCTTTGCTGGGGGCTCGGTGATTTGGAAGGCACTTGTTAAATCTTTTCACATTTTGGAATCTATTCTGGCTTGGGATGTGGGAAATGGTAGGAAGCTGCGGGTGGGTGAGGATCCGTGGATGGGTAGTACACTTCAGCACCTCCTTCCTAGGCGCACGGTTGAGGCTTTAAGGCAGCAGGGGATTACCTTTCTCTTCCATCTTGCTGATCCGGTTCGGAGGAGGTTGGGCATCCAATCTTGGTTACAGGCTTCTTCTTTTGGGCTGGAGGGTGTTGATGAAAGGGCTCTGGCGGTATATATATTCGTGCACTAAAATAGGCTCATCTTGTGCTCTCGGACAGGGATGATAAGATCGCTTGGGATTTTGACCCCTCGGGGATATACTCCCCTCGGGCCGGCTATCAAAAGCTTAGTGAAGGGAATGTTCTGGGTGAGGTGCGTTGGTGGTGGAAGATTCTCTGGAAATTGAACTGTCCTCCTAAGACACGCCTTTTTATGTGGTGTGTCCTTGAAAATAGAGTCCCTACCTGGGATGTGCTGCAAAACAGATGTTTTCAGGGCCCTGGATGGTGTTGTTTGTGCAAATCAGATGTTGAATCAGTTAATCATCTTTTCCTCAGCTGTTCTTTCATTCAAGGTATTTGGTTGGAGTGTTCCAGGCTTTTGGGATTACGGTGTAGATGGGAGGGCATTTCTGTCTCTCATGCCTGGGAATCGTGGTGGCTGTCTATAGCTGAGCTGAACTTAAAATCACTACCTCTTCTCGTTATATGGGGTTGTTGGTTGGCTCGTAACCGGCTTCTTTTTGATGGTTCTGTTAGTACTCCTGAGATTTTCGGTGCCATGACTGTGGGGCTGCACTCTGCATTCCCTATTCATATCCGTGTTGCCAATCAGAGGGAGATCCTTATGTTGGAGATTGATAGGGGTAGGCCATGGGGTTTTTTTGATGGAGCTATGCAACAAAATCTCTGTGGGGGTGGTGCTCTGTTGTTTCTCTCGGATTCACACTGGTACGAGATCTCTGTAGGGCTGGGGGGAGGGTCAAATAATTTTGCTGAGCTGTTGAGCCTCAAGATCCTTCTACTGTTCGCTCTGGAGAAAGGTTGCAGGCAGCTAAATGTTTTCGGGGACTCATTGAACGTGATAAACTGGATAAAAGGTGTACATAACTGTAGAGTTCATCTTTTACAAAATCTGTTCTGTTCCATTGGAGTGATCCTCCGTTCCTTTGCCTCTTTCTCATGTCAACATATCTATCGTGAAAATAATGAGAAGGCGGATTAAGCTTCTAAGAGGGGGCTGCTGTTGGATGAAGGCATCTGGAGGGTCAGAGAACATATAGAGGGTGTTATCTCTGAATATTTCCACCCATCATTATTCGATTAGTGGCTACCGGTCTTTGCTTTGGCCTGTTCTTTGTCTACTGTTTCATCCTCTCAGGGTGAGGACTGTACAGTTTTTCAGAGGAAGGGTGGGCTTTTCTCTTCATCTGATGGTTGGTCTACAAAAATGTCGAGAGATCTCCTTCAAAAGGTGTGATGACTCCACATTTCTGGAGGAAGTGGGCTACTTTCTCTTGTTTGAACTTCTGGGAGGCTTCCGGCTGACAGTATGTGGTTTCCAGGGACTTTGTATACACCTATGTGGTTTCCAAATATGATCTCATTATACATCTTATAGTGGGTCGATGCCTCATTTGGCTTCAAAAACTTCCTTTGATTTTCTCGGACAGATTCTGTGGACAAAATGACTAATAGCTTTGGGTCAAAGTAACAAGACTGGCTACACATTTTTCCTTTGACAGATTGACAGTAAATGTGCTTTCACTTCTTTTTGTGCTTGGAGAGGGTGTTACTGTTTGCTGATCTTCACATTGATGGTTTTTCTTCTATGGGCTGGACACAGTGTCTCTGGGCATGGACAGATTGACAGATAGCTTTGGGTCAATGTCTCAAGACTGGCTTCACCTTTTTTCTCTGACAGATTGATAGAAAAGGTGCTTTCTCTGGTTTTTGTGTTTGGAGAATGCGTTTTTTGTTTGCTGATCTTCACATTGATGGTTTTTCCTCTATGGGCTTTTCCTGGCCTCTTAAACTTTCCCTGGTTTCATTCCACTTGGCGTTTTTGCTGGCTCTGTTGTAAATAAAGGGTGCATTCGAATGGGCTTTGTCTCTGACTGAACGTGGTGCTGTTCCATTAACAGAACTGGTTTACTTTTACTCTATTGGCAGAGGATCGTGGTGGTATGTCTTTATGCAGCGCTGTGGTTGCATATTAGAATCTGCCTATTGTCTTTATGCAGCGCTGTGGTGTATTCGCTGCTCTGTCTTTGACTGATTGTACATCAGCAACCATTAACAGAACTGTTTCCTATTCTATGTTAGCAGAGGTACGCTGTGTGACAGATTATAAACAGCGCAGTGTATTTCATTGTTTTCTATTTGCTTCTGGACCATGCATAGTATCACTATGTATCTGTCCCTGTATACAAACTACAGGGTTTGTATTTCCGAACACATAGAAATGTGTTTTCTCACAATGTAATTTTATAACTCACCTGCGGTAAATAAAATTATGCTTTTTTCTCGAGGAAAAAAAAAAAATCATCGAGGTAAACTGCCAAGAATTTGTCTTGCTCCCCAACGAAAGAAATGTCCATGGCCCTCTGAAAAGTGGCCCCTGAATTAATCAGTCCAAAAGGCATCCTGGCATACATAAATGTACCCCATGGTGTGGTGAAAGCAGTCTTCTTCTGATCCTCTGGAAGTACAACCACCTGGTTATAACCAGAGAATCCATCCATCATTGAAATCCTAGAAGCTCCAACCACTTTCTGCAGGATGTAATCCATCTTGGGTAGTGGATAATTATCCTTTAAGGATGCTCTGTTTAAATTTCTAAAATCCACACACAACCTTATTTCTCCATTCTTCTTTCGTACAGGGACAAGGTTTGCCACCCATTCAGAGTACCTCAGTGGTACAATTATTTTGGCTTTTAGCAGCTTCTTGATTTCCTTCTCAATAGAAGGCAGCAACAAGGGGTTTATTTGTCTGAGCTTTTTCTTATGGGGCTTTGCATCTGTCTTCAGTGGAATTTTGTGTTGCATAATATTGATATCAAGAGTTTTCAAGTCCTGATAGGACCATGCAAACATGTCTCTGTAAGATTGAAATAATTTCTGATATAACCGTTTATATTCTTCTGGGATCTTTTTGGACAATTTTACGATTTTGGGGTCAGCCTCAGTACCCAAATTTAGGTCTTCTACCTGATTTTCTTCCACCACTTTGCTTGGCTGTAGTGGGACATCATTCTTGTCAAATAATATTTCTAGAGGCACCAACCCTCTAGGTATAATGTTTCCATTTAGCTGCAACACTTTGTTACCTGCCACTTTCTCCTCCCAATTTATTTCTGAAGCATCTTCAGACTCTATCTCTTCTTCAACATCAATCTCCATATTGGAGAATTCTCCCACCATTTCTAGGAATCTCTTCATCTATTCATCATCTTCAAATACCTGCTAGTGTTTGATGTTATTTGGGATTGATGGTCGATAACGCACCTCAACTTCATATCTTAAAAGAGGGTTCTGAGGTGGTCGAAATGTACTGGAAGCCACAGCAAGGGAATCAACCATCCTATTCTGTTCTTGGGGCATAAAATGGATATTGAATGCTAAGAAGAAATTCTATACCATGTCCCAAAATTCATTCCTATAAGCCCTTAGCCTAGGATGTTTGGTCTGACACTGGTTCCTGACTTGCCTAACCACTAGTTCTGAATCTCCCAGAACTTTTAAGCTTCGTATGTTCATATTCTTGGCTATCTGCAATCCTGATAGAAGTGCTTCATATTCGGCCACATTGTTAGTGGCTTCATATTCTAGTTTGAAAGACAGTGGGATCCATTTTCCTGTAGGAGAAATCAATAATATTCCAGCTCCATTACCTTCCTTTGAATATGCTCCATCAAAATGTAGTGTCCATATTCCTTCTTCCATGCTCTCTGAGGGCTGCTCAGTCTTGATCTGGAAGAAGGATGGTTCATGAGCATAATCTTGATCTTCTTCCAGCATCAAGCACGAGAAATATCCTTCTTTGCTGTAGACTGGTGAATTTATAGAGTTGTCAGCCTTAGTCACCATCTTGACAAATCTAGTCTCCCTGTATAACCTCCTCTCTTGGCCACCAAAAACTGGGATAGTGGCATATGTTAAATCCATCTTAATTGATCCGCCAATTTTTGTTCCCTAGGACCTTGATAGAAACATACCAAAGCGAGCTGGAATGTCAGCCACCACTATGTCCATTACCACACTTTTTGCTGGGATTTGGGCCAAATTGACCACCAAATCCTTGATCATCCCCAAGAATTTAACTCTTTTGGAATCAAATGAGTAGAGGTCTTTGTATGGACGTGTGATTTGTAAACCTAGTTGTTCCATGACTGATAGAGGCATAAGATTATGAGAAGCCCCAGAATCTAGCATACAGTTATGTAATAGTAGGTCATGGATCACTAGAGACACATAGAAGGGAGGAGTAGAAGGCTCTATCTCCTCAACATGTGGGCCAAACACAACCATGGGTCTCTCTTCTTGGAGGTTGAGACTATCTGGGATGATTGGTGCTTCTGGAGGGAGCATGAAAGAGGTGACTTGAGATTGATATGCTGGCTATTTCAAGGGGACTGGGATTTTGACCTTTTCAAGTTCCTTTTGCAGACTAAAAGCAGGAGGGGAATTTTCTATCACAACCTCTTTTGACTCTTTATTTTCAACTGGGGGCTTGGCTTCTTTTGACACAGATTTGGCATTAGGGGAAGTGACTACTTTTAAAGAAGAAGGAATTTGATCATTAGACTGCAAAGGTTTGTTTAGAGGTTGCTTACCTTTGTCTGTAGCTTTCTGCATTGTTGATTCCTCCTGAGCAGTAGCTTCCTTCTGGGGTAGCTCTTCTTCTTGCTCTTGAGTACGAGTTCTCTTCTTAGAAGATCTGAGGTCATATCTTCTATTGAGCTGTGCTTGCATGAGGTCAACAAATTGCTTACAACAGTGATCAATCTCTAAGTCTTCTGTGTCTCTAGCCTTTTCTTCTTCTTATAATGAGCATTCCTCTTCTTCCCTATCCAAGAAAGCAAGATTTGCATCCTTCAGTCCATAGGCAGTATCTCCAGTGGGATCATCTTCTGGACCTTCCAGGTACAGTGGGAAAGGTACCTGATCCTATTGCTCTTTTGATTCCCTTGGCAATATTTGCAAGGGTGGTCTTCTATACTAAGGATTGTAACCTCTGTTTGGAGCATTCTGGAAATTTTTGAAGGCTGTGTTCTTGGCTTCCAATTCAAGCTTGACCATTTTCTTAATCAATTTTCTCATTTCTTCCATTTTTTCATTGGCTGAGTCTCTGTCTTGGTTAGAGGTAGATGCCTCTTCTTTGCCCCTTCTTCTGGTATCTTGTTCAGATCTTCCTTTTGATTTTACAGTGGAGGAAAAATTTGCTTCCAACTTTAGCGCATCTGCCTGAGCATCATCCAGAGTAGTAGGCTTTCTTTCTCTGAGAGTGAAACCAAATTCTGAATCAAAGGCTACTACAAAAACAACTTTAGCAGCAGTTTGATGGGGTTTCATATTAGCAGGGAGACCCAGATACAATTTATTAAATCTCTTGATAAATTCTAACACTCCTTCATTGTGTCTCTTCTTTAGTGTATTGAACTCAATGAGACAATTTCCATGATCTTTCTTCTCTCCCCATTTCCTAAGAAAAGTGTCCTCCATGTTATCCCAAGTGGTAATAGAATGACCAGCTAATGTCTTAAACCATTTTTGAGCTTCACCATCAAGAGACTGCACAAACAGTCTTAAGACCACATCTAGGTGTTCAACATTAATTTTTTCTGCAAAGGAGCAGAAAGTCTCAAGGTGTTTTTGAGCATCAATCTCATTTTCCCCATTGAATCTGGGCAAGATATTCAGATAATCCTGGGGCATATCATTCAACACTTGGGGTAATGCTAGGGGAGCATATTTATTCATCAAGAATGCCAGAAAATTAGCCATTGGAGGAGGTGGGGGTAGTGCAATAGTTTGATGAGTAAGAGGAGGAGGAGGGGGTGGAAGTGGAGTGCGAATAATAATAGGAATATACTCAACTACAGCTTGAGGGGTTGAGGGGAACAAAGGTCTGTTAACAACAGATACTTCGGTTACTTCCTTGACCTGTTCAACCTCAGGAGTAGGATGAAGACTGTTTTTATTTCTAATACCCTCTCGAGGTGGAATATCTGAATAATAATAATCAGGATTTTCCTCAGTGTAGTAGGGGTTTTCTACTTGGACTTCTTGAGAGGAAGAGGATGGATAGTATTCTTGAGAGAATTCGGGGATCTCAGAATGGACTGATTTTCTTTCCCTCCAATTTCTTCTATGTATGATATTTTCAGGGTCAGACACTGAAGGTGTCTTGGGCTTAGACGTATCTGACCTCAGGTGTGGCTTACGAGGAGCCAGGACTGCAAATAGATTTATCAAATAACAACTGTGGAGTTGCCAAGGTGAGGGATCTACAACTCTCAACTCTCCATACTCACCTACTTGAAGAGTGAATTAGATTTTTTCGAGGCCCAGGGATTCAAATTTTCTTAACTTCGTTCCCCAACAATGGTGCCAGAAAGATGTTGTTGCTCCTAGAGACAACGTAGAGTTGTGATAGACCAGTGCCTAGGACATCTTAGTATAGCAAGGAGCGTATAATATAATGTATGAAGTTGTCAACTTCAGCTCACATGCTATCTCCTGTAAACAGGGAAATAAACAAGAATGGGACCAAGACCTTCAGAAAATGATACAGGAAAAGAAATATTGCAAAGGAAAGGTGTAAAACTCTAACACAAAGCATCAGAAAATTCAGAGACAGTTTACTGCAAAGCGGGCCGATTCAAGTAATATATCACAGAAATCAATTATCAGAAGGTGTATGTAGTGAAAGAAATGTTGAGAAGATATTAGTCAACATTGAGCTGATTCCCAGATATACAATACCACCATGCATGGGCTTACCAATCTAAGAATCCATACATGACAATCGCATTTTAAAAGCACCCTCCCAAAGCAAGTAATATAGCAGAAATACGGTTTAGATGAATAGTGGAACAGAATATCATGCATGAGCCATATTTAAAGCGCTTGACTGATCCGAGCATGGGCACCAACTAGGATGAATCCATACCAGAAATCAGTGAGCCACTCGCATTCCGAAACATGATACAAGAAGCATGGATGAAATGAAATGATCTATTAAAATAACACGTAAGAGAAAGTTACAGACTGTGAAATACCAAAGACCAGAATCCTCTTTAACAGATGGAACTCCTCCTCACTGAGACCCTATGGGATCTGAGCCTTCATACAAGAGCTTTACAAAATGTATACAAAAATCCTTTCACTGCATAGTTTTCTGATAAAATCTGGAACCCTAAAACCTTCGTTCTCCTGGAATTTTATAGGAGAAACCAAAAACCTAGTGAAAGAGGTAGGTGATGAACATTTAATTTGCATAATTAAGGCAAAATGGAGGAAACATTCGCGCCCATACTGCTGAATGACTATGCTGTTCTGTTTGTACTCTATGGCCTGCTAATTGAAATAAATGCACTGGGTAGAAATCTCTCCAGGGACACGGCAAAGCAGTAAAATCACATAAACATCCGTCCTTTCCTGGAAAGAAAAATCTGTTTAAATAAAGCCTTGAGGGCATTGTTTTCTGTGTATAGATCTTTCGAATGATGTGCAGGATCTTCAATTTGGTACTCTACTTCAAAAGGCTGGAACAAGGCCCCCAAAATCTTCAGCTACCTGTCTTTAATTCTCTACCGATCACTGATATTCTTTATCTGCCCCATTGATATCTCCATCTATGAAATTGGCGCCTTGAATGTCCCTGGGGGGGGGGGGGTTTGACAGATTTTTACTCCCGCTTCTTTAATGGAAGTCTTGTCGCAACAGCCTCCCAGAACTTTCTTCATAAATGTAACTATCTGAAGATAATATTTTCCTGCATCCTCTGCTTCTGTAATGGAAGTTGTGAATTATGGTGACTTTTGGCTGCTGTAACCCTGCAAAAATCCGCAAACATGTTAGGAAAACCAGACACGAGGATTGGTGGATGTGGCGGTGTCAATGGAAATGGTGGAACAGTGCAGGGTGGTGGAAAATGCAACGTAACGATGGTGGATGAGCTGATGAATGCATGCACAGCAAAAATTTCGCGAAAAAAAACCTTTGAATATGACTTTTGAATGCATATATTACGAGGGGTGGACGAATGTACGACAGAAAACACGTGGAATGATGACGTGGTGGGAGACTGGGTCCTAGGCATGTATGTGACTAGATGTGGGCCGTTTGATCTCAGGGGAGATCGATAGTTGAAAAGGCATTGGGAGTGATTGAAAGTGGGCCAGGGGTACGATTTCCTTGCGTTAAATCCCGTGCAGCTTCAGAGCACGATAACCGTTGGATGAAGAGCTTCAGATCGGACGGCTGACAGCGATATCGCTGGGCGTCTTGTTCCGAACAATATCATGCGATGAATGGCGGTTTTGGAGCCGTACTCTGGGACGCGTGGAAAAAACTGTATGGAATCGTTGGCCAAATGGGAATTACCGCCTACCGCCGAAAGGCGGTGCGATATAAATCACCAGTTTTTTGCAATGGGAGCGGGCGTGGGGACCACCAGGATAGGCAGGCTGCGGACCGTTGGTTTCAAGGTTTGATCAGACAGTAGGTAGGTGAACCACGGGTGCGACGGGGATGAACAGTCGCCGTCCAATCTGTTACAGTTCTACGGTTAAAAATGAGCCCGATATACATTTGATAAGCGCCTTTCGGGTTGACGCCTAGTCTAGCGTCCGGGTTACATGGAGGAAAAGACAGAAGGGCTAGGGTCGAAGGAGCTACGCCTTAAATATTTCAAATATGGGTTTTCGACATTTTATAATGTGTTTTGGAGACGGGGAATGGTAACGATAGGTGTAAGAATGATTTTCCAAGGCTGAAAGGGGGAATTTGAGAGCTTTAAGCCAGATTTCCTGTGAAATTTTTATAGGAAGCTGATTATGATCAACACCTGCAACCATATGACCTATCTACATAACATCTAGTGTCAGCATAAATATATATATATGTAAATATTTTTTTTCTTTGAATAATCTTGCATCAGATTTCCATGGAGTGAAGAGTTTTATTCCCTTGGCCTGCTTCATCAATATGTCAACATTTCTAAACCCAAAATTCTACAAGTTTAGAATTTCTCAAGGAAACCTATTGCTTTATTTATAACGAGTGAGTCCAAAGAGGACTCCATGAGAAAATGTTAGCATATGTTTCCTTATTTATTATTGAATGATGACCTTTGTCTTGATGTCTTCCTTCTATAAATATTTTTTTTCTTAGTGAGGTTCCCGGGAGCCTCTTATAGCATAGATGTTACATTTGTGTTACAGACATCCTCCCACAACGAGTGATCTTCCTTCAATGATTCCATCACGATGCCAATCCTGGAGTGATGTATTTATCTAATATACCATACTTCCTAACAACCTGACAGATACCTCTTAAAGAGGAAGATGATTTTAATTATAATAGAGATATTTCGCTTTTTCTTTCTTAGGCTTCTTTGAATCTGGTTCTTCTATTTTTCCGATGATATGGGCTTCTTTCTTTTTCCTCTTAACCATTCTTCCTAACAACATGATAGATACCTCTTAAAGAGGGAAATGATTTTAATTATAATAGAGATATTTCACTTTTTCTTTCTTAGGATTCTTTGAATCTAGTTCTATTTTTCCGATGATATGGGTTTCTTTCTTTTTCCTCTTATCCTCATTAGATTTGGGACAATATTTCCATATCATCATATCTTATCTATGTTTCATATTTTCTTCTTCAGGACCAAACTTACCGAATCTTCCCTTTCTCCTTAATATGGTAGCATAGGTTTGATTCTCTTTATTTTATCTTATATCCACTTTAGATTTTAACCTTGTCTATTTTTATTCTCATAGAGACCACAAATTCTAGAATGGTGTCACTTCTTTCTTTCCATAAATTCTTGAAGTGAAGTTTTCCCATCCCTCTGGCAGAAAATTCAACACCACTGTCGTTATTTCTCTCTATCAGATATTATTTATCCCAATTCCTGCAATTGATCTCGTATTTCAGAAATATTCATGAAGTTATTTACTCCTCTCTAGAAATCTCCAATGAAAATAGTTAATTTCTTAGAGATATTACTTCCCCTGCAGTACTTACGGAGAATGTCTTCACCATTTTTTCATGTATATCTTTTGAATATTATATTTTGACATATAGGGAATGAGAGAGTCTTTTATGGATTCTATAAGAATCCTTTGGACTCTTATGTCTCCCTTAATGTACTTGGAATTACTTCATTTTCCTTTTAATTCCATGCAAGAAAGTTTGAAACCCTAACCAGTTTGGTGCTTTCTTTGCAAAAAGACATTTTGATAGATTCATATGAAGCCATAAAGATACTTACTTGAGTGTTGATAATTTGGAGGGCTGGAGATTAATACAAATTGTCTTATTGATAATTTCTTGTGAACTTGTGTTAGTTATGTCTTCTCTTAGTTAATATTTCATTAAGTCAATTATCGAAAAGCAAAAGACACAAAGGTTAGGCTCCTAGAGCCAAGGCAAAACCTCTCCCTCTTGGAGAGGAAAACCCGCAAAAAATTCTTCTTATAGATCTTCAAATGACAAGTACCATGACCCATACACAAACCCTTGACATGGATCAAATTCCAAGACCTTGATACAACTTCTTCAAACTTGAATCTTTTATTCTTCATCAATATGCATTGTTTAGGAAGGTAAATCTCAGATTCACCTTCCTTAATTTATCTTACTTTACAACAACATTTATTTTTTTGATCTCTGTCTGAACTTCTGTCAAATTCTTAGTTGAAAAACTTTCACTTATATCCGCACTGAATGTTGTTCTTTATATGCACATTGAACTGTCTCTTATTCACACTATATGTTATCCTTTATCTGCACTGTAATATTGGAGACTTCCACAAAATTCTTCAGCATTACTGTCTCAGATCATGAAGACCAACCTAGTTACACTTTTCAACACTCCCTCTTAACTAGGGAGGTATTCATATAGGTACATGGTTACTTTCAAACTAAATAATCTCATAAGAAGAATCGGATTGGTAATCGCATCTGTATAGCATCATATCAATCAGCATTATCCTAGTGCAAGGCATTCACTAACAGCCCCATCTCTCAATGAGACAATGGGCTACAATGCTGGCGAGACACATGACTTATAGACACCATCGTCATTGTCTCTCCAAGGTACATAATCCACCCGGGTGTTACCAAAGTATGACATTTCTTGGACTATTCTTCTCTTGGTAGCTAGCCCTCAAAGAATATCGGTCCCTGACAACTCTTATCTTGAATGCCCTAATACATTCTCAAAGAGTATCGAATGCCAGATGATTACCCAATCCTCCATTCTGTCTTCCCAAGTGAAGACCAGAATGATGTGTCTATCTCTCCCTCTCAACCAGGGAGGACCTATTCCATAAGGGAATGTACTCATTCCTATACAAGGAATGTCCCTAAGCTCATTATTAGGAATTACCAATTTTCTTCCAAGTAAGAAACTTATCATCATGCTCCCCCTTAACCAGGGACTTCCAACAACAATGGTGAGACACCCAGCTGCTCATGAAGAAATCCTGTCCTCGATGTCATGATTTCGATATTGAGGAATCTTCAACTTTTAGCTTCATAGGGCACAAATCATCTATCACTTTCATCTTGAGTCATGTCAGCTATCAGAAAGTGATTCATCATACTTCCTTATCTGATCCACTATTATGTCATGTTGCTTTCCTTCGAATCATCTTCCAGGATCATACATCCTTTCTCATGATTAGAAAACTGTTGGGAAAAATACTGAGAGGGGGGGGGGGGGGTGAATCAGTATTTACAGCGTATTCAAATCTTTTTACTTTTTCACTCTCTAAAACCCATACGCTACTTTCCTTTAGTAAACCCGCATATATACGCGGATATCCTTCATGAAACTCGCGTATTAGCATAAATCTAAATATGCAGAAATTTATTAACTTAGTTCTTTGCGCCATTCAATCATCTGATGTTAAGTTAACAGTAAACATGTGTAGTAACAACAGATTAAACCATCACACAAAGCATCACACATGAACACCAGGATTTTAGGTGGAAACCCAAGTTGGGAGAAAACCACCGCTGCAGTTGCTCAGCCTTCAATATTTTATTATAGAGAAAACATATTACAACATATGTGCTGGTGCAGACTCCTACCAGCACGTAGGCACCCACCTGCGCTCGTTTACTAGCCTCTCCTGGAAGGGAGCTCCAACCCCCTGACTCGTTTACCAGCCTCTCCTGGAAGGGAGCTATGACCCCCTGATCTCGTTTACCAGCCTCACCTGGAAGGGAGCTATGACCCCCTGACTGAAGGCTACAACCCTCAACACCTCTATGGACCACGTTTCATCAATTTTCACACTGGATCCAACAACTTCAAAAGAGCACAACTTGCAGGCCACATTTCATCATATTTTCAGACTGGACCCTCTCCATACATTTAAGCACAGTCAAACATCAACAACATATAGCTAAAACAGAGCAGATCAGATCAGAGATTTCATACCCCATGCTTTAGCAAACCCTAGTTTGCATACGCGCTTTCCTTTCACTGATGTCGCGTATATACGCGCTTCCGTTCACATAAACTAGCGTATACTTCTGTACATATTACAGATCCAATTTCACTGCGCATACGTGCTTTCTCTTCAGCGAAGCCGCGTATATACACGCTTCCTCTGCGACGAACTAGCGTATGGATCTTTAACTATTACAGAGCTGCATACTTCTTCAGATCAGATATTCAGTTCAGATTCAACCCTTTACTTCAGACAGATGTTCGCCTCATCACAGATCTAATCACTCCATAAACAGATCTAGTAGATACAAATACATTTCAGATCTAGATCCCCTTCTTCATCATTTTCTTCATTGGTGCATCATGCATTCAGATCTATCATTCAACTATAACCCTTTCCATTCAGATATACTTCAGAGAGAAGTATTCATTCAAGCTCAGACATCTTGCACCCATGCTTATGATTTGCACAATGAATTTCTTCTCTTTATATAGGTTTACCCTCTCTCAATACCATGAGCCCCTTTTTCAATACCATGAGCCAAAACAATACCATGAGCCCAAAACTACATTAATTCCGATGGTATTCCTGGACGGGGTCATTTAGACGAATCATTACCCAATACAATGGGTCAATACCATGGTAGTTACCCCTGGTATTGCACTTTATGAGCGCTTTTGCCCATACGCGACTTGGAACGTTGTTTCCCGCGTGCATACACGACTTCACCTAGACAGATCCGCGTATGCCTTGAGACATACTCTTTTCACCATATATTTAGCACATGCTGAATTCCTTTCTTCATTGCCTTCTGTTACTCACTGTAGATACATCAGATTTAATTCATCAAGAACATATTCTATCAAGCACAAAATTCATCAAGTAAGTTGCCATCATCTTTATCAAGTGGGTTTCCATTCAAGGACAACACTCAGCATCATTTCACATCAGATTTACATCTTTTACCAAGTCCATCAGGTCAAGAATAACTTCATCAGGTGGGTTGCCATCAAGGAAAACACATGTCAACAATCTCATGTCTTCATCTTCATTCAGTGGGTTGCCATCAAGGACAACACTCTGCATCATATTGCCAACAAAAACCTGCACAAATTCATCCAGATAAACATTTACATATGAACTTTAAAAAAAAAAGTTACCTCAGTGATGATCTTTCACCATGAAATCTTTCTGTAAGCATCGACATCCTTCACACAGATTGACACATCTCCTAATGATATGTTTTTCCAAGGGTATTTTTCTTTACTAGACTTCCGTCATAGTCTAGATATCTTTCCAGGAGATCTCCTAGTCACATCTTCTTGGCCTTCGGATGATAACTGCCTCTTGACATAGTTGCATTTCATGATCTCTTCCTCTCTGCACATTCTTGATTCCCATGAATGTACAAATTTTCTAGTTTCCCGTTCATATACAACCACCTCATATTCCATGAGGACATATTATGTTGATTTCATCTGTCTGTGCATTGAAATATACTCCTCCATAGATCATACTTCTAAGTATAGAAGTCCATTACCTGCAACCACATGACATGCCTTCAAAACATCCAATGTCAGCATATAAATATACACATACCTCATACCTTTTTCCATTGAGTCATCCTGTAGCAATTTCTCTTGAATGAAGAGCTTCATTCCTTTGACTTTCTTCAACAATATGTCATCACATCCCAAAATTTTGTTTCCATGATGACTACTTTACTTTTAGTAGAGAGGTTTCCCAGAATATTTTTCACCGAGAGCTCCTTCCATGTTTTTATCGAGATGCTTCTTAATGTACATACTATCATACAATTTTATAACTAATCAGAGATCACTTACAGAGGAAGATGATCTCAATCATAATAGAGATCTCTTGCTTCCTCCTTCATAGATATTTTAGCGTCAGGTTCTTCTCTTTCATAAGTGACATGGGCTTCTTCCTTTTTCCTCTTGTTCTTTCAAGATTTAGGACAATCTCTTTTATAATGTCCAAGTTCATCACATCCAAAGCATTGCACGTTGTCCATATTTCTTCTTTTATTCCGAGGGCCAAATTTTCTGAATCTTCCTTTCTTCCTGTATGAGGCTGCAAAGGCACGATTCTCTTCACTTGGTCCTGTATCAGCTTTGGACTTTAGTCTTGTTTCCTCTATTTTACATAGACGCCATAAATCATGGAATGGAGTGGCTTCTTTCTTCCCAATAGACTAGAAGTAAAGCTTCCTCATTCCTCTGGTAGAGCATTCAACACCACAGTTGTCATCTCAGTGTTAGACATCACTTCTCCTAGTTCTTGCAGTTGATCTCTTATTTCAGAAATCGTCATAAAGTATGGAGTGATTCCTGCTTCCCTTGATAATTTCATTTTGTATAGTTCTTGTCTCAGAGAGATTGTTTCTCCAGCAGTACTCACAAAGAATAGCTCCACCAATTTCTCATATATATTTTTTGCAGTCTTTAGTTTTGATACATAGGGAATGCGAGAGTCTTTGATAGATTCTATGAGAATCCTTTGGGCTCTAATTCCCCCCTTCATGTACTTGGCATGGGTTGGAGTATATTATTTTGAAGGTTAAACAATATATCCTTCGCTATAGTCCATTACTTCGTCTTCAATTAAATTCAAGTCCGTTCTCTTCTTCCATGCACTGAAGTTTGGTGACCCAACCAGCTTGTTGCTTTCTTTACAATAAGGCATCTTGACAGATAGGGTCATGAATACTTACTTGAGTGGATTGGCTTGCAGCTTCCTTGATGATGATTGAGAATGAAGTCAAGGGTTTCCTTTCTTCAATGTTGGTGTACTTGAACCCTTGATTACAAAGAATATCTTCAGAAGTTGAGGTTATTTTCAAACAATGTATTGAGTGCAAATCTTTGAATGAGATAGGAGATCTCACTTGACGTAGTTAGATAGTCTTCTTTGAAAACTGATTTGACTTCCCAACCGAAACCTTGATCTTTGCTACTTTGAGTGTCTTGTTGACAAGCAGCCCTTGTGTTCACCACCTTAGCTCTAATACCTGTTGAGAATTTGGAGGGCTGGAGATTAATACAAATTCTCTTCTTGATAATTTCTTGTGAACTTAATTGTGTTGTGTATTCTCTTAGTTAATCTTTCATTAAGCCAATTATCGAAAAGCACAAGACACAAAGGTTACGCTCCTAGAGCCAGGAAAAAACCTCTCCCTCTTGGAGAGGAAAACCCACAAATAATTCTTCTTATAGATCTTAAAATGACAAGTACCATGACCCAGACACAGAACCTTGACATGGATCAGCTTCCAAGACCTTGATATAGATTCTTCAAACTTGAATATTTTATTCGTCACCAATATGCACTGTTTAGGAAGGTAAATCTCAGATTTACCTTCCTTAATTTCTCTTACTTTACAACAGCCTTTCTTTTTTTGATCTCTGTCTGAACTTCTGTCAAATTCTTAGTTGAACAAATTTCAATTATATCCGCATTGAATGTTGTTTTTTAGATGCACGTTGAACTGTCTCTTATTCACACTATATGTTATCCTTTATACGCATAGTAATATTGAATATGTCCGCAAACTTCTTCAACATTACTGTCTCAGATCATACTCGAAAATGTTCCCTTTTATTTGCTTTATAATCTCAGAGATGTCCGCTTATCTACATTTATAAAACAGTCCGCACTGTAGTCTAACCTATATCCGCACTGCCTACTATAGCTTCATATATCTGTATATATATTTCCGCACTGTGGCTATCCGCAAATCGTCTTATATAATGTTCACCGCAATGCTTTCTGAGATGTTCTCTTGTATAATGTTCACCACAAACCTTCTTGTATAATGTTTATTGCAGTGATGTACGCATTCCGGTTTCCCTCAAATGATCCGCAATCTGCCTTGTATATATAATGAACTGTTTTTCACTTTTAGGCTGACCATCCAATGTAATATGCCGACTATGATACAACATGTAGGCTGAATAGACTTTTAACATTACGTGGTGTATTTCTTCAGTAGCGTTGATTGTAATCTCTTCAACATTTCGTGGTGTATTTCTTCAGCAGTGTTGGAACTTGTCTTCAAGGTCTTGGAGCATATGAAAAAGACTAGATCTTTAAACCTAATGGACATCAAGAAGAAGTCCTTCTACTTAATAAATCATGCTCATGAAACCCATGAATCATACACAACAAAAATATATATTGCTTTGACTTCTTCTTTTACCTAATTACATTATCAACATGAATACCAACCTAGTTACACTTTTCAACATTGATTATATGTGTTTTTTCTTCCTTGTTGATGATGATGTAGATAGAAGCTCCATCTTAGATTGAATCTTTCAAGAGTGGTGTAAAGCGGTAGTGTTAGGGTCCCGTGATTTGGCCGATTGGTGAGCCAAATGATGATGTAACATCAAACCAAGCTTTGGAGCCCAAGGACCTAGCCTTCCTGGACTCAGAGAGGGCTCTCTCTATAGGTGTAAGGGATATCTGTGTGTTTTTCGCTTATTGTATTTTGATTTTAGGCTAGTTATGTAGTAAGTTTTTGATTTTTTTTTTTTAAGTTGTGAGGGATGAAACTGATCAAAGATATAAAATAGATAACAAGATGTAGATTAACTGGGCTATGGGGTCAAAAGGTCAAGAAAGCTATTAGATGACGATGCAAAGCTGTTGAAGGGCCGATTTGATTCAAGGTAGAAAGGATATTTGGGCAAAATGGAGTAAATGGACATCAAGTTTGTGAACAACAAGGAGTTTCAAGCATCACTGTTTCAAAAGATAACATAAACATGGTAGGGAAAATCCTTAATCATGCAAAATGTAACTATAAACTAATCAACACTTAGAAACAAAAATTCAAGCCATGCATAGAAGCATAAGACCCTCTAACTTTGGGAAATGGGTATCAGACTTTGGGGAAAACACATAAGAGGACTAACAACTCAAAATACTATGCCGGAATGCCTAAACACAGTCTTTAAGTTATTGGGCATTTTGACAAACAAGCTTTCATAGTTTTAGGCAAAGGGCTAGATCGGGACTAGGCCTCCTTGGTTCAAACAAAATGATAATCTAATCAGTCAAAGAGATAGTTTCATGGATGGGACTATGGAAATTTATAGGTAAGCAGGGCACACCATACATCCTACTCAACATGCATAGAACTATGAATGAAACTAGCAACAATATCCTCAAGTTGTTAAAGAGCAGTTAAGAATTCTTTAATGCAACTAAGGAAGAAGAAAACATGAAGGCTATGAAGATTCAGGAATTTTGAGGTGCCTCCATGGGAATATCTCAAACTTAATCTCTACTGATCTATAGCAAGTAAGAAATATGTATCATGAATGAAAACTAGAAGACAACAACAAAGCAAGAAACACTATACCATTCTACCATGTCATGGAATCCATCAACAATCCTTCATCATCCATCCAAGAACATTCAAGAGGCAATCCAAAAGCATAGCACAAGTATTTTCTCCAAAGCTCATATGACCAATATATTGCTTCTCTTCTCAAATTCCATCCTTGTTTACAAATGAGAGCTTGTGGAATAAATAGGCTCAAGTGAGGAAAACCTCATGGTTCAACTTCCATCCTGATTGGCCTAATCAAAATATCTAAACTTGTCCTTGAGGCTTTACAAAGCCCAAGGCACAAAATATCCCATAAAATATCTAAAAAATGCTAAAAATGGGAATTATATTGACTTTACATCATTTTCCAAGTGCAAAAATAGCTAAACGCACATTTGGAAAAAGCAGATTTTTGAGGTTCAAAAATTACAAAAATACTTCAAATTTATATCAGAAAAAGGTCCCCTGACTTGCTGGAAACATTTGGCAGCCTTCCTGGTGTCGAAACGAGGCTCATGATAGCTCGTTGGAAAGCTCTGAGTGTCTACTTTTCGGTGCAACTAAAATCACTCCAATCTGATGCCTAGAAGTCCTCCAAATCTGTACTTGTGTGTAAAAAGCCAGAAAAAGACAGTTTGCTGATAGACCGGGCAGAATGTGCAAAATGCTAGCCTTTTTCGCTGTTTTGAAGGGGAAAATGATCTCCAAATGCTCTGAAAATTGCTGAGGACCTGCTCATGAAATTATGGCATCCGATGGTACCATTCTCCTCGCTTGACGAATCCTCAAAATGAAATGGCGAATTTATGAGTGTTTGACCAAAAACCCAAAAATGCCAAAAAATCAAAAGTTGTCAAAATGGGCCCAAAATTGGTATGCATGACCCTCAAGGGTCCATAGCAACATGGTCCGAAGCTGAAGCCAAAATATCAAGTGCTGATGTGTCTTTCTTCTCTTTCCGTGCTGGGCGCTTCCCCTTTGCTTCCTTCAGTTTTGCTTGGGTGGCCTTTAGCTTACGCCGGGCAAACTTGATAGTGCTGTGTCATCTTCCTTTGCAGCTCCAGGTATCTGTTTGCCTTTTCAAGCTTCATCTCCAAGTGTTTATTTTCTCTTTCTAGCCATGCCTCCTTATTTTCTTCAATTTCCTGCTCAAGTAGTGCAGTGAGGGGAAAGGCTTGAAGATGGGCTTGTTCTTCTTCCCTTTGCTTTTCCAGGGCTCTTTTAAGCCCTATGGTTCTAGGCCTCTTTCGCCTAGGCTGGTCCTCTTCTTCATCTTCATCAAATTCACCGATGAGCTCCTCTATCCTTTTGTGTGCTTTAACTGCTTCATTCTTGTATTTGATAGCCCGTGCCTCATGGACAGCCAAATGGACATTCATTTGTTTATTTTGGATCTCCAAGAAGTGATTGAATGTCTTTGCCCGATGAAGGTCATTCTCCAATGCTTCAATTTGACCCTCTCGATGGATTAGAAGGTTTTCAAGGATGCGGGCTTCATTATCGCTGTCATCACTTTGGATTGGAATGACAGCTAATGCACCTCCATGTTTTTTACTTTCTCCAATCTTGCCTTTCCCTTTGAAGGCCAATATTGCACTCTTCCTTCTTGGCATACTAGTGAGAGACCTCCTTGGCAATTTTATTTTGCTAGGGACAACTCTTGTCACTTTTGGAGTGGCAGCCTTAGGCCCTTTTCTTGCTGTGCCGATCTTTGTCTTTTTAGGAGAGGGAGGCACAATTGCTTTGCCCTTGACATCTTCTTGAAACTGCTGCTCTATTTGAGGCTGCTGTGTGTCCTCTTTAAGTTGCCTCTGCCCCTCAATATCATGAGGCTGATCTGCCTCAAATCCTTTTTGCCCTTGATCATCAACTTCATGTTGCTGTTGTTCTTGGATTTCCTGCTCATTTTGTGGCTCAGGCAGCTGCTCAAATTCCTACTCAAACTGCTGTTCATGACCTTTAACATCAAGCTGACGCTCTTCCTCTTGTCCCTGCTGTTCACTTTCACTGAGATGCTGCTGTTCAACACCTTTTTCTTCTTGCTCCTGCTGTTGCCCTTCATCTACAATTTTCTGCTCTTCACCCATCTCTTCCTGCTGTTCAGACTGCTGCCCCTGTTTACCAACATCAGTCAGCTGGTTTGTTTCCACCTCATGCTCAATATGTGGCTCAAGCTGCTGTCCATGACCATCAAAATCATGCTGCTGGTTTTCATCATTTTCTTCTTGCTCATCCTCTTCCTCTTCTACCTATTCATGTCCTTCTTCTTCCTGCTGTCCTGATTGTTCTGTAGGAAACTTGAGCTTTCTAGGAGTAGGCCTGCTGGACAAAGGTACAGGGCAATGAACAGGCTGGGTGGGAGATATATGGACAGGAGGAACAATAGAGAAATCTGGGTGGCTGATAAAAACATCCCATGGAACCTCTTTTTTCTCTAGCTGGTGTAGGATGATAATTTTGATCAGAGAATGATGGAAAAGGGAAGGTATTTGCAGAGGTGGGGCCTTCTTCTAGACTGTGGATGCCATCTTCTCGAGGCTTTTGTATAAAAAGTAAGGGAGATTTAGCTGCCTGGTTCTAGTGAAATGCATCAATAGTCGGACATGGTAGGCATAAACTCGAGCAAACCTCCCTTCACAAGTAAAATACTTCATTATGACTTTAATTAGAGGAGCATAGCTGTCAAGAAGATAAGAAAAAGGAAAAATAGCAGTGAAAGTATCTCTATGCTCAGGCTTGATGAAAGGCTTGTAATCTTCCAAGTCAAGATGGGTCTGTTTGAACCATTTCTCGCCATGATATGGAATCTTGGTGGCTTTGGACACTGATCTTGGCGAAAACTTGAAATCAAGGTCCGCTACTTGGAAATGCTTGTTCTGGAACCTCAGGGCGCATAGGTGTGTCAATGGCGAGAAACTTTTGACCTCCTGTATCTTCTGGCAGAAATCTAGACAACCTACTTCATGGAAGTTGAAGAGGATGGATGGATGAGCATTAACCTCCTCTGTAGAGATTGGCTCATATATTTTATGCGAACCACTTCTGTTGTCCTGCCTGGGCGGCATTTTGACCTAGATTGTTCTTTCAAAACACCAATTTACCACAAGGCTTTTGAAATTCCTTCTTTACAACAAACTCTGCTTCAGCCTTCTATCACTTCACTGTTTGATAATGTAGCAATGTTTTGAAGATAGTGTGAAATTCCTTCCTTTGATATAAAGCCCTGTCTCTTTATAACAAAACCTTCTTCTTGCCTTTGTATATGAATCAACACATACTCATAATGACATACATAGTTAAGTCAAAGAAAACATGGTGAAGACACCTTCCTGTGGGTGGACAAAGGTAAAAATACAATCTTCTGAGCTTCAAAATACTGTTTTGTCCTTGTATGCCCTTTACCAGCAGATTTAATCAAAATGGGAACAGTCAACCAGAGTATATCTTATTAAGCCCAAATCCACTGCCTTGGTAAGGAAATAATGTTTTTTTGAATGTTTGTGCACAATCTCTTTCTCAATACAAAAAACCTCTGTTCTTGAAAATGAGGCTTTCACAACCTTTGATGCCTTTTTCACAAGTATATTTAAAATCCTAACAGAATCCACAAAGGATACACAGTTTTAACAGATTACTATGATGGTGCAAGGTGTCATGGCCCTGGGTGCTTAGAGGACAACAAAACAGTTTTGTAGTGAGAAAATGCTTCTTCTAATCAAGACACTGGTCCCTTTTTATGCTACTTTACTAATTAATTCAAAGTATGCACACAGTCACTAATGATGATTTCAAAAGAGTCCAAAGCTTGCTGTTCTGAGATAGGCTAACAGGGTTTAATGTGTTTTTTGATGTAGTAACCAGGACCAATAAAACTGCTCTTTAAAAACAAACCCTCCTTCAAATTGGACACTGCATCTCTTCATCAAACACTGCTTTCTTTACTTCCCTCTGTTCTTTATGCTAGTTTGATAGAAAAAATTCTAACTGATTCCTGTTGTTACTAAGGTCAGGCTATTTGGAGAGCAATTTCATGAACATGCTTACTGCTGGTGAATTAGGGTTTTTCCAGACTCAGTTTTTAAATCAAAACGACTTATCCCCTTTCAATGCCATTACTTAACACATCTTGGTTTTTAAACCAAGCTTTTTCTGCCCCAAACAATATCTAGAAAACACGAACTTTAAGGGGAAGCAAGACCAAATACCTCAAAAATCAAGATGCAGATCTTTGTTTGTGAGTTAGAAGTGTTTTGAAGGCGGTTGGAGGTGTAACCACAAGCGCAACGCGTTTGAATGAGAAAACGTTGCGCACATAGGCTGTTGGGTTGCTCTGTCGGGTCGGCCAGGTGCCGTGTACAGGCGCGTCGCGCACACGTACAGGCGCGTCGTGCGACAGTCGAGTGCCAGTGTAAAAATCCACCTGAGTGCGTCGCGCAATATTCCAGGCGCGTCGCGCTGTTAAACTGTGACAAACTTTTTCAAACCGTTCCGAAACTTCTTTGTTTGATCTTGAGGGCAGCAAAGGGTCTTTGCTCGAGCTGGGGTGTTTATGCAATGAATTTTCAATGGTCTCTATCACTTTGGAATGCACAAAATGGTCAACGGTCTTAATCCATTTTGAAAAGATGTAAAGGCCAACGGGCTTTTGTCATTTAGAAATGCAAAATTGAAATCCAACTCCGTGTTTTAGCCTTTGTAAGGCCTTTTTAAAGGTTTGCTTTTTGCAATGCTGCCTTGGTGTACCCTTTGAAACTCGAAAACATGTCGACTTCATTTGAGAGGTGCTCACCCTTTTTGGAATGATTTCGGTGACAGCGTTTTTATGCCTTTAAAAAATGCTAATAGAGTTTTCAACCCTTTTATAGAAAGCAAATACAGTTTGAAAAGTCAGAACTCTGTTCATTTATGCATATAGGTTTGAAAGGTGATTCCTGTCAATTTTGTCTCTTTGGTGACAATTTAACACAGAAATTCAAACTTTGAATATTACCCCGATGACCTATAGACCATTCTCTGCCACTTTGTTAACACTGATGGTGATATTCATTACATAAACCCCACTCCAGAACTGTTAAAAAATACTGAAGACTGCTTTGTTATTTGAAGGGATAGGGTTTGTCTTTTCAACTTGCTTTGACAGTTTCTGTCTTCAATTGCTTCTTCAACCTCTTTCCCACTGTAGGTACCAAAAATTTGCTGTACTTTTTTGGATTTTTCCATGGCCCTTTGATTAAGAAGGGCGCCCTTTTTCAATACACTTCTCTGCTCAAAACATATCATATAAGGTCTCTATCCATTGAATAATGAAAACCCATTTTTTTGCTTCAAAATTTTTAAAACAAAACTGACAGTCTATCAACACATCTCTTTGTCTATTATGAACAATAGTTTCAATGGTGATGTATCTTGACGACAGAAACCTAGATTGTCTGCGCCAGTTGTTGTAGCATTTTTGAAAAGGCACCTGTTCATGAATGGAGCTGCTTTCAAGAAAGACATGCTTGATTAGCTTGGCATGCTATCCTAGGGTTTTTAAAACTCAGATCATAATCAGTTTCTGTCCCTGTGTTGAGGAGGCAAGTATATAAGATGTGGAATAACTGCTGGCCTATTTCATAGATACCAAGGCTTTTATTAGCCATCTTCCTCTTAATGAAACTCTGAAAACACCAACTTGCTGCATTTGAAGAAACTACCTGTCTTTGTGGTGGAGTGTAGATCGCAACACTTGTACCTTCCCTGATGCTTTGAATGATATCAAAATGTCACATGTCTGGGGCTGTGTACTATTTTCCTGCCTCTTCTTCATGTTCATCCAGAAACCATGGACTGTATTTCACATTTCAACAAGAACAAAAGAACACACAGGGGTCTTTTCACTGAAGTATTTTCCTGCTCAAGACTGATTGAAGCTATTCATATTAACACCCCTGCAGATATATTTGTTATGATAGCTTTGATTGAGGAGTCCCTTTTTTATGCTCCCTGATGATGACTGAAACCTCAAATGACTCTCTTTACAAGACCACACACTCTGTTTTCTTTTGTCTTTCACATTTCAGATCTTAGTCCTGTTATGATCATTACTTACACTCAGAAACCTAGAGTCACTGTTTTACTGTCTAGTAAAAAGAAAACCTGGGCTTATAGTAGGTTCTGCAATCCTTGAAATCAATATTGGCCATCACCCTCTGCTTGTAGATGAAGGAGGTTCTTGGCCATGACAGTTTACCAGTCTGTTTGACAGTGGTGTCTTTCTTCTACTGTGATTTCATGCTGAGAGGAAGCTGCAAGGTCTTGATGAGTAACTCTCTGTCTTGCAGATGTATCTCAGGCTCATGTTTGACATTGAGAAGCAACTGTTCTTCTAAATGTGTATTCAAGAATTTTCTCCTGAGATGAAGTTATATTTCCTGCCTTTTTAAAATCCATAAAACACTGTAAAACACCTAATAATCAGCTTGAGACTATGGTCTATGCAGTGCTGAGACTTAGGGGTGTGTAAGTAGCGCGACTTAGGGCTGTAATCAATTTCATTTGCAGAGTGGGAGGTCTGTCATGATTGGTCTGTAACATATGGAGGTTTTTGGCCTTTTGATGGTTGCCAAGGGTAAAATGCCTTAAAGCGCCACTTCCTAACTTAGGGGAGGCTTTTGAAACAGACTTGGATTTGCCTTTTAGAGCTAATGGGCAGACCTGTAGGGCTGAAGCTAGATAGGATAGTGATAATGAGTTTTAACTTTGACATGGGCGGACTGAAAAGTAGGAGGGCGAAAAAAAGTTTTATGAGGGTTTTCTAGATGACAAATTGACATATGGAAATCAGCTTCTAGAAAACTCAGCTATGGATCTAGTCATCACTAACAAGTGAAAAATAATGATGACTAACAGGTAGATCACCTTGGATCCTTGATGATGATGATGATCAAGGATGATGACTTCAACAAGGTGGCTTGATGATGTCTCCAAAAATGTTGTTTTGACTTCAACACCAAATTGTTGTTGATGGTGATGGCTTCTACACGGTGTCCTTCTTGATGTATAGATCCTTGATCTTCTTGAGATGGATTTCCAAAAACTACCTTTTTAGAACTGAAGATTGATTCTTCAATGTGGATCTATGACTTTTGTTTTATAGAAAATTGATTCTTGATCTCTTGATACTTGAGCGTCTTCTTTCCAAACAACCCTTTATTGTCTTCAACACCTTAGCTCTGAAACCATGTTGAGAATTTGGTAGGGAAGTGTTTAATTCAATTCTCTTACTTGATAACTTCTTGTGTTATAATTTTTATGATTCTATTATTTAGATATTATTTTCATTAGCTTATTATGTCTTTCCTCAAGTCAATTATCAGAAACACAAGAGACACAAAATTTTGGATCTTCAAGCCAGGGCCAAAACCTCTCCCTCTTGGAGAGGAAAACCCGAATATAATTATTCTTCGTAGATCTTAAATTGACAATTATCATGACCATGACATGAACCCTTGACACTAGTATGCCTCCAATACCCTTGTCACTTTCTCTTCTCAGCTCGTTATGTTGATCTTGTTTTTTGCAATGTGCTGCACCTTCATTAGGGAAGATGAGTCCCTAATCTAGCAACCACAAAACTTGTGCTCCTTTTCCTCCAAGAAGGTCTTCCTCAGCCTTGTTACTGTACCTAATAATGAGATCCTTTTCCTTGCTAAAATACCCTTCCTTTACATTACATATACTCTCTGTCCTCTTTCTGAGATATCCGAGATACAATGATCCAATATTGAGGCCCGAATTTCACTTCTTGCACTGTCCTTTCCTTCGCTGCCAAGACACCCTCTTACACACTGTATTCTTCACTAATCCAAGACCTTGTCTTCTTCCTTGCACTGTATATATACTTATCACCTTTCACATTGCAGTTTAGATATATATTACATACTTTGACTGTGGTATATTAGACTCAAACAAGTATATTATCCCTCTTTTCCTACGTTGTTTGATCTTCTATTTCGCACAAATTTTAGCCCTTAACTCGCACTGAGATAAAATAAATTATCTGAATTATTGGTATGTCAAATGAGGCCACATTCCCTTCTTTATATAAGGAATCCATCCTTCTTCTAGGCTGACATGTCTTCCTGTAGGTAAGATGACTTGAACAGTTGATTGAGGGCTGACTTGTCAAGGAGTGTTACCAACATATTTTGAGTTGACTTCATGGAGCAAGGTGACAAGGTCTTGGAGCATATAATTTTTCCTTTTCAATTGTAATATGACTTCACATACATGACTCTATTTATACATTTATGACAAGATGAAAAATCCATAAAATACATCAAGAAGAAGTCTTCGACCTATAATAAAAACTACTTTCTCATGAAATACATGAGTCAAGATTTACAAAATACATTTTATTATCTTTGTCTTCTTCATTACATAAATTCATAATTACATAGTCATTATGAAGACCGATCCTAGTTACACTTTCTAACAACTAGCCCCCCCTACGCTTGCACCGAGCATAGCAGGGGGGCGCAACCCCCCCTGTTGGGGGGTTTGGAGGGGGGCGGTAGCCCCCCTGTACAGGGTTTGGGGTGTCACTCTGATTTTTTGTTTTTTGGGACCCTATATTAAGTGGGAAAACATGCTTATGGTTTTATGAATGGGTTTGCACATGGTTTTGGGCATGATGGTTTTCTGCCCTTGGTATTTTATAGATTCTTTCAAGGGAACTACGATTACGTTCTAATCCAGGGTTAATGGATTGAGGTTTATGAATGCTTCAACATGTATACATATGTGTTGAAACATTGAAAGGAATATAATAAAAAAGAAAGCTGGTAGTCCCAGTTTTGGGATCCAGGGGAAAATATATGTGTATATCTGTTTCATGTTTTATTCTCTTGTTATTGTTTATTTTTTGTTTTAAGAGTTCGTTTGCAGATAATTTTTGTATAGGGTTAAAAAATACACCTTGACCTATCTTCCACTCCAATACCAAGGCACAAAGCTTCCTCTTCCTTTGATAGTCAAATTCCTTGTTTCTTCCACTGCTTCAAATATCCTTTAGATTTCGGTACTTGAATGAAATTTGAACTTTACAATCCTCCTTTGGAAGCCCTATATTCAGTACTTAAGAGATTTAAACTTTCAATATTCTTCGCTTAAGGTGGAGACTATCCTTCTTCAAATAAGCTTGAGTATTTTACTAGATCATTTCCAAAATCTTCCTTTTCATGATAACTGAAGTACTTCGGTTCTTTATGCAATGAAAAATTATGCAATCTAACACATATGGGATATATCAACCTTGAAATAGATTACAAATATTTCAGGAGACTTCCCTTCTTCCTCACTTGGTGATTAGGCTCCTTTTTATGATCTTCACACCCCTTGCAAACTTCATACCTACATTGAAAATTCCTTGCTCTGAAATGAGGCCGAGTGGCCTATTTATAATTGTTTTCTATCATAATAAGCTGACATGATTGCAAGTTGGGCCAACATGTCATTTTATGGAGATATAATTATCCTTCTTGAAGCCAACTTGTGGAGGAGACTTTTCTTGGTCTTGGAGGGCCTTCCTATGTATTTAATGACTCATACGTAAGTGTAACATGCCCAAGAAGGGTCCTTCATACATGACAGATTCAAATTGACTTTTATGACTAGATGATAAATCCTAAAGGCTCACAATGGGAGCCGTCACAAAAAATAAAATTCCTTGCTCATGAAACCCATGAGACAAGCATTACAATAATCATTTTATTTTTATTCTTTTCATCAATTACATAAAATCATGATTACACATTTCATTATAAAGAGCGAACCTAATTACACTTTTAAACACTCCCTCTTAACTAGGGAGGTATTCATAATGGTACTTGGTCATTCTGATTTTGAAGAATATCTCATAAGAAGAGTCAGATTGGTAACCCATCTCTTTAGCATCATATCAACTAGAATTATAACACAACATTGCCTTGACTAACAAATCTATCTCTCCACGAGATTTTAGCACAATTCTAGCGAGACCAATGATGTATAGACACCCTCATCATTGTCTCTCTGAGAACACACCCCACTCGGGTTCTTAGGGTGTGTTCCACTAGGACTATTCTCATCTTGGATTCCCTATCCTCAAAGTATATCGGTCCTCTACGACTAATCTTATCTTGGATGCCCTAACTCATCCTCAAAGAGAATCAAATGCGAGAAATTTTCCCAATCCTCCATTCTATATTCCCAAGTAAATAAAATAATGATGTGTCTATCTCTCCCTATTAATTAGGGAGGACATATCTATTAAAACAAAGGAATGTACTCATTACTACAGAAGGAATGTACCTAACCTCCCTCTTGTCTTAGGATTTTTTTCTTCCAAGTTTCTACCAAGTAATAAACTTGTTTCCAAGCCCCCTCTTAAATAGGGACCTACATCAACTCCTCAGGTGTAGATGATGGGACAACCAATTGCTTGAAAGAATCCTCCTCACAATGTCATGAAATTATTTTCGTTATTTGGGAGTCTTCATGTTTGCAACTTCTTCATAGGGCACTAACCATCCATCACTTTCATCCATGGGTTAGCCATGTCATCATTGGAAAGTGATCCATGAGTCGATATCTAGCATTCATTCATGCCATGTTGCTTTCTTCATGCCATGTTTACTTAAGGATATTTCATCATACTACATGTGCATCGATGGTGGAAGAAATCCATAGATCTTCCCTCGGAAACCCTGCATAAACCCATCCACATATTTGTTCAAAAATAAAGGAATCAACATTACCTTTGTGATGGTATTTCATCATGAAATATTCTATTTTTCATAAGCATCCTGCATACATATCGATAAATCTCCCAAATATATCCATTGTCAAGGGTCTCCATATTTTTCATAATTCCATCAGAGTCTTCATTTCTTTCTGGGAGATATCATACTCAAATATTTCAGTTATCGGATGTTGATTGCCTTCATAGTTTCACATTCCATGATCTCTTACTTTCTTTCTTCACCCATTTTATTCCAGGAACTTTTGCTCACAGTTCCTCCAATTTTTTCAACCACCTCATTTTCCAGATGAGTACATATTATGTTTATTTCATCTAGCCAATGTGTAACCCATTCCTTATCACATCCTTTCAGAGGAATATATCCTTTTTGCCTTTGATCATGCTATCAATATAGAGCATTGATCCATATTACCTGCAACCACGAGACATGATTCCAAATTTAAATGAAATCATACATACCTCATTATCCTTTGGGTCATCCAAAATTCCTGCAACAACTTCCTTGGTTGAAAGAGCTTCAATCCCTTGATATGATTTACATTTTATGTCATCATAACATCATCCCATGAATTCCACAAGTTGTAATTCCTAATGAAACACTTGCTTCCCCTCATGATAAGTGAACCTTTCAATGAAGATTCCATCAGAGAATATTAAGGATCAAAAGTATCTCCATCAACAAATGTTTCCTTTTGAAATACGTATGATGAACCTTGTACTAAATTACTTTTCCACTTATGATATTCCCAAGATCTATATCCTTGACTTCCATAGATTCTAACCATGTTTCTTGATTCTCTATGATGATGTCCCGAGCTCTTGTTTTAAATGCTTCTATGTTTGCTTGGTGCATCCCATTATTTTACTTAGTGAATCATGATAGCCATACCTTACAACAAAAGTCTTAGGAACTTGAAAATAACTTGTGTGAGAAATTATAATATGTCAATAGTGGATATCTATTACTTCTTCCTTCTCAAATTTCTTCCTTTCAGCTTCCTCCACTTCCTAAGTGATGTGGGCTTCTTATCTTCCTCTTTTTTTATTGTCCTTCTTGAGCTTAGGAAAATATCTCCTATAGTGCTCATATTATTGAAACTCATAAAATTGTATTTTAGCCATATTATCCTCATTTTTATGAGGACCAAAATTTCCAAATTTCCATTTTCTTTTTGTCATAGTAGCATATGCTTGATTTTTCTCACCAGCTCCCACATCAAATTTGGCCTTTAGTATAAATTATTCAATCTTTCATAGTAACGATAGATCTTGGAAAGGAGTAGCTTATTTCTTCCCATAAATACTTGAAGTAAAGTTACCCCACTCTTTCGGTATTGCATTTAATACCAATGTAGTCATTTCTCTATCAGACATGAATTCTCCCAGATCTTGTAGTTGATCCCAGATTTCAGATATCCTCATAAAGTATGAGGATATTCCATATTCCCTTGACATATTCAGCTTCTAGAGTTCTTTCCTTAATGAGATGACTTATATAGTAGTACTTACGAAATACAACTCTACCGGTTTGTCATAGATTTCTTTTGAAGTTTCAAGTTTGGATACATATGGGATGAGGGGATCCTTGATAGATTCTACAAGAATACTTTGATCCCTAACTTCCCATTTCATATAATTTTCAATATCTTGAGCATCTTAGTTTCTTGGTTTAGTGAAATATCCTTTGACATGTTCCATAACCTATTTTTCAATGAGATTCAGATCTATCCTTTTCTTCCATGCAAGATAGTTTGAAGCCCCAACAAATTTGTTGCTTTCCTTGAAAAAATAATTTTTGATAGATTTAGATGTGGAAATAAGTATACTTACTTGATAGGATTCTCCTTATACTTGCTTATTCCTTGATGTTGATGATGATATAGAGAATAGAAAAGTTCTCCTCGATGAAGGTAATTTTCTTCAAGAGTGATCCTTGATCCCACAGAGAGTGAGATCCATTTAGATACTTTGATGAAGATCAATGATGAATTCTTGGTGATGTATTCAATGATAAGGACCTTTATTCGTAGATCTATTCAACTTTGCCTTCTTTCTTGGTGATGATCCCAATACTTCTTTGTAGACTCCTCCTTTGATTTAGGGTTATAATGCTTCCTTTGTAGATCTTGTCTTAAAGATAATCTTTGCTTTGATTCCTTCCTTGATATTTGATCCTTAAGTGTCCCTTGATAAGATTGCCTTCCTTGAATTTTTTACCTTAGCTCTGATACCATGTTGAGAAATCTAGGTAATATCAATTAATTGACTTCTCTTCTATTAGTAATCGCTTGTGAGAGATTTTTAATTCTTATATTAGGATCTTATTTTACTTAGATTATTAGTGTTCTTATTCATAAAATAGTTACTAATGCATAAACCATAAAGAGATAAGAAACAAAAAATGTAGGCTATTAGACAGGGCCAAAACCTCTCCCACTTGACAGGAAAACCCGAACACATACTTCTTCTTATAGAGATTCCAATTGAAAAATACCAAGACCAAGACCCTTGACCTATTTTCCACTCCAAGACCAAGACACAAAGCTTCCTCTTCCTCCAATAGTCAAATTCCTCGTTTCTTCCACTACTTCAACTATCCTTCATATTTCAGTCCTTGAATCAGATATGCACTTTAGAGTCATCCTTTGGAAGCCCTAGATTCAATACTTAAGAGATTTATACTTTCAATATTATTCGCTTAAGGTGGAGACTATCCTTCTTCAACTTGGCTTGAGGATTTTACTAGATTGTTTCCCAAATCTACCTTCTCATGATAACTAAAGTAATTAGTTTCTTTCTGCAATGAACAATTCTGCAATCTAGCACATATGGGATATATCAACCCTAAAATAGATCAAAAATATTTCAGAATGCTTCCCTTCTTCCTCACTAGGTTATTAGGCTCCTTTTGATGACATTCGCACCCCTTGCAAACTTCAGACCTGCACCGAACATTCCTTACTCTAAATGACGCCAAGTGGCCTATTTATAGTTGTTTGCCATCATAATAAGCTGACATGACAACAAGGTGGGCCGATGTGTCATTTGATGGAGATAAAATTATCATTCTTGAAGCCGACTTGAGGAGGAGACTTTGCTTGGTCATGGAGGGACTTCCTATACATTCAATGACTCATACATAAGTGTAACATGCCCAAGAATGGTCCTTCATACATGAAATAGAATCAAATTGAATTTATGACTAGATTACAAATCCTAAAGGCTCAAAATAGGAGCCATCAATAAAAATAAAATTCCTTGCTCATGAAACCCATGAGACAAGCATTAAAATAATAATTTTATTTTTATTCTTTTCATCAATTGCATAAAATCACAATTACACATGCCGTTATGAAGATCGAACCTAGTTACACTTTTCAACAATGTCATAATCTTATCTTTGGAAATGATTGTGTCATATTTATAAAGATAGGAAAAGCACTAGCTTTCTTTGACTTCGTGATTAACTTTCTTCACTTGACATGCAGATAAAATAAAATCTAGAAAGACCATTGTTTCTACTAGAGGAAGCACACTTTACAAATATAGCTGTCACTAAAGCACTGTTGGAAGGAATTGCACCCTCTTAGGCATGAGCACACTTCAAATTCTTAGTGGAGCGCACTTCCTTTACTTAGTTTAGTACACTCGTTGTCCATAAGGAGAGATAAATACTTGTTATCAGTGACTGCACCCTTTTGGTCTTCAAATCTAGTGCACTCCTTTTTAACAAAGCACATGCCTTCTTGTTCCTCATGCATGTGCCCTTCCCTATTTTCACGATGATCACACTTCTAAAAAATAGGGGCTCAGTTCACTTGATGTAACTAACTCATTCATCAATCGACAAGTAGTGATCATGCATGAGATTGATTTTCATGTGAATTATTCTATAAGTTTCTCAACTCATTATTATTTCTTACAATCACTATTCATTCTTGGCTAAGCGCATTCTCTCATCACAAGGATTTTTCTTCAATCTTGATCTCAAGTGTGTGGATTCTTGGTAAGTTTTGCACAACATTGTTTTGATTTCTTTTTTCATTTTTTAGTGGTACTTTTGTTTTCCTTAGTTTAGTTTCAAGTTGTTTTCATTTATTAAGTGGTGTTTTCATCCATACTTCCTATTACAAGTGTCGTCTTGTTGTCACAAGTGGAATTTCTTGAGAATCTTCGCATTCCATGACCTTTCACCTTCCAATCATGATTGCGAAAAAACCTATAAACACTTGTAGACCTTCTCATTCAATGTTAATGTGTTCCAAACTTGTTGTTAGCCTTTACTTAGCTATTTTGAGCCCATCTTTGTGTAGAGTACACTTATGGAAAACAAGGACCTTTTTTCCACCAAATTTTCACCCAACAAAATAAACTCTCTTTTAGAAAAAACTTGTGAGAGACAAAGACACTCTATGTTTCAAAATTTAACCCAACAATAAAGCAACCCCTCTCAAGAGTGCATAATGCACTGTCAAGAAACAATTAAGAATCCTTGTCCACTGTATCTACACCCTGCACCCTCACTGGCTCTTCCAGAGTGCACAAAGCATTGTCAAGTAATAATGTGCCCCCTTCTTGTCTCTTATGAATGCTCCCTGCTCCCAAGAAGTATCTCCCTCTATTCTAAAGTGCATAACACATTCTGAAGCCTCAATTAGGCCTTGTTTATCCATTGTTGTCTCGAAATGTGCCCTCTTCCTTTCCATGGTGCAGTGCTCACTTCTAATGGCTAGTTAAGTCACCTTTTCTTACCTGTGATAGGCTTGTGCTCCCAGCTTGCCCGATTTTTTCATTAATCACTATCTTTTTAATAGTTTGGATGTGATAGTTAGGGGATTTCTTGAAACTAATTGCTGTTCACCATGATTTAAATTTCACTTGTAGGCACTACATGTACAACATACATTACTCTCTCATCATCTGCCAAGACAATTCCTCTTAGTACCCATCAAACTACTTTAAAGGAAACTTTAGAGGCTAGTACTGAAGAGGCAGTGTAAATTACTAAGCCAACTGTTTGGTCTCAATCTAGTCTCCTAAATTGAGCTCATTTAATTGTCAACCAGGGTCAGTAAACTGTTGAAGTGTGGTGCACTATATGTGCCTAAGTAACCTCTTCCTACTTCGTTGTGTTTATTGTTTTCTGATGTTTTTGGTTTTATGGTTTTATTTTGAAAAGGAAAAGAACTAAGTGCTAAATGAAGGGAAACTATTGGTCAAAACAGAGTGAAGCCTAAAATATGATGGTAAACAAATGCAAATGCTAAAACAAAACAGAATCTAACTATGACTAGCAACCAACAAATACAAAGCTTGATAATGACTCTATTGTAAACTCACAACATGAAATTGAAATGGACCTGAGAAAATGAACAAGCTAAGTGTAAATGAAATTTTCTCCTAAATAAACAATCAACTCACAATATTACAAAAATCTAAATTATCCTATGATGTTGAAGTTATTCTATTCTGCAACTTGACTTATCACTACTAAGCCTTATTCAGAAATTTAGAGATTTTCTAGAATAATGTTTTGGAAAAAGGCTATTGGTGAATTTGTAAAAGATTTACAGAATAATCAAAGCCTTAAACTGATATTACTGACCTCTGTTCATGTGATGATATATTAATAAAAGTTCAGAACAAAAGTAAGTTGTGATTAATGAAGGCCGAGAGACTAATTTTGACAACTAAAACTACTTAAAATACAATGGATAACATCAAGCTAGAACACTATCTATTAATATTAAAGGACAATGATTACAACTAAATTAGAATGTCATTAATCTACTTGAAACAAAATGAACTAAAACTAAACTAAAGAAAGTCATTATCAAACTAAAAATGAAATAACAGAACTGAACCACATGCATTCTAACTCCGGAGTATTAAACCACAGTGCAACTAACTGTAATATGCAATGCAAATGAACGTGGAAAACATGAATTTGATAAAACTATTGAAACTGGAATTGAAAACGAAATCAAGCTAACGCTGCTTATCTAAATCATCTGAACGGAGCTTCTCAGGCAGTAGGGGCCCTCTACTGCCGGATTAGCTTGCAAATCCACTTAACTTTGACTCAGCTCGTGCACTAAAATGATACTGCTTCCATTAAAGGAGAAAAAGACTGGCAAACAGAGTATTCACGGTTTTGAAATTTAGCAGCAAAAGCCAAAAAACTAACCAAGATCTAACCAGCGTTGCTTGGTCTCCCAAGTCACATTTATAATGAAATTACATAACAAAACTTGAGATAATGCAGGGATTGTTGTCTTTCCCATTCCTATTCGAATTAAAACTCTTATTGAAGGCTGCGTAAAAAGGAAATGGACATCTGGACTGAGACAGTCCTACTAGAAGTCTGCTTTCTTAAATATGTTCCCACGTATCAAAACCATACACAGAATTCGTTTCTTCCTTCATGGTGAGCAACGAACCATGTAGACATGACGTGGAATATGCCCATATGCGGTTTTTCTTGAGACGACACCTGGAACCCACTCAAAATGTAAAACAGCTGCGGAATTCGGGATCAGCTACGGAATGCGCGGTCAACTACGGAATGCCTGTATTCTGTAGCTATTTTGCAGAAAATTGTTAAAATAGAAAAAATCATGAAAATACAATATGTTAATCAATTTCATGTAACCTTTAAGCAATCCTAATCATTCTTCATTTATTTTAGGCTTATGAAGTGATAAAATAATGATGAAATGAAGTGAAGGTTTGTAAAAGAGAAGGCAATTCTAGGGCTCAACATACCCCCACTGCAAGACTATTGCATGTCCTCATGCAATTTCATCAAAACTTATTCTATGTGCTTTGAAACCTCTGTTAGAACATCCAACCTTATCTTTCTGCTTCTTTTGGCCCTAATCTATTTTCTAATCTCTGTTAACTTTTCAGAGATTAGTTCTTCATCTTCCTCTTGTAGTGGAGTGTCAAGTTTATTTTCAATTGACTTGTGGATATCCTTCCAAATACTTGACTTCAACTGATTTTGTCCTGACAATTAGCCACATTCCTCCTTTGTGCAGATTATCTTCCTTTCAGAATTACTTTTCTATGCTTGAAGCTAGATTGACTACAGAGTCTAATGCTTTATTTTGGAACTGTATCTCTGTGTCTGAAGATGGATTAGTTGAAGAATGATGCTTCACCCTTAGAATTACCTTTCTGCACTTAGAGATGGATTGGCTGCACAGTGTAAATGGAAGTGAATGGATGGAGGTAATTAAGCTATAAGGGAAAATGAAGTGGCTATGGATCTGATGGAGGGTGAAATAATTGAATGATACAATGTTAAGGAGGTGTGGAATAGTAGGTTGGAATGTTGGATAAGGGATATGGCCAAGACATGTTAATCAATTCAAATGATAGGTTGTTTTAGGAAACATATGATTATACACATTGTATCTATTTCATGTTTTAACTTTTTTCTATTAAAATAATTTTCACAATTTACCTCAGAATTTTGACCTTGTTAATTGCTGTGCTTGATGCTGTTCCTTTGGTCCTCTTTTAGCTTGTTGGTCTTCAAAACAGAATCCTTCAATTTCCTGTAATCATCATCTCTTTGTAGGCTGTACAATTATGTCAGAACTGCTGAATAAGATGTGGCTGCAACATGCAATCTGTAAAAGAAATGAAGTATGAATATGGAAGATGGATGTGAAATGTAATGGAGTGAAAGTGGAATGGAACTTGTGAAATGAAATGAAAATGGCGTGAAAGTGGAATGGACTTATGAAATGAAATGAAAATGGCGTGAGATGGAGTGAAAGTGGAATGGACTTATGAAATGAAATGAAAATGGCGTGAGATGGAGTGAAAGTGGAATGGACTTATGAAATGAAATGAAAATGGCGTGAGATGGAGTGAAAGTGGAGTGAGATGGAGTGGAATTGTAGAATGAAATGAATTTTGCAATTTCTCTCAAATGGTACATCAGACTTCCCTGAAATTTTCTGAGGTTGTCACCAATATTATTATGCATTTTCCGACGAAAAATATTTGCCATTGATTACACGGATCTCCCGGAAGATGAGGAATGGCTGTAGGTGAAAGTGGCCAATTCCTTGAAAAATACACACTGAAACTTTCTAAATTTTTTTGTGTTTATTCACCCTACCTCAATGCATTTACCATAAGAATTTCAGGACCAACGGATGCACGGTTTGAAAGTTATGATAAAATCAATTTCTGCCCTGTTTCACCCTTCATTTTGCCCAATGTTGCAACCAAAAAGTACGCCACGAACTCATTTTAAGGCCAAATTGAGTGATTCCAAAGGGAAACTGTGTATTTTTACCTTCTCTACCGCCACATGCTTCCAGAATTTCATTTTGATGAAGAAAAGGCGCTGTTGTGCAAAAATACTCAAATCTGTCCTAATCTGTCCAAAATGCTGAAAAGTGAGAATCTGCCTGAAAAACCCTTCTGAAATGCCCTTGAAAATTGTTTTTTTCCAAATTCTGTTCGCGCATTACTCAATTTATCATATTCTGAGAAAACCCAGAAGCTTAGAATTTTTTATTTCTGCTCCAATCTCTTGCAATATTTGCGCCAAAACTGCCTTCTGGAAAAAGTTGCAAAAAGACGAAAACAGGCTGCTTCAGCAATAGCTGCAGAAACTGCCACTTTCCGCAGCTGTGGTTGAATTGACAAGAAGATGAACATGCCGCTACAAGAAACTAATGAAATGTACTGCTGCAAGTTGTTTTTGATTTCATAAAACCATTAGTCTTCATCAAAGCCAACATTCATGGTACAATTCTTACCATGCGAATAGATGTGTCGAAGTCGAGCATGGGAAGAAATCATTGGATTACCGATCAATAATGAAAATCGTTAACCAATGCGAGACAACTCACCGATAATGTAAATGATTGTCAAGGTACCTCAGTGCATCTTGACAGGGACGAATGAATGTGTCGAAGTCGAGTCGCCTGCAAGATTTGACAATCAAGAGACATTGTTGTATTCCCATTGCTATCAACGAGGAGGCTTGCCATTGATGAATGCAAGCTCCAAGGCACTTCAAATAATCTCTAATCTTGATCCCAGATAAAGTGTTGAGGTCGATGGGACAAGATCTATTGGAAGGTGGACCTTAAGGAATTCCACATCATCCAACTCAAGCATAGAACCAAGAATGATTTGAAGAACCATGAAAGATTGAAACCATCATGAAATTGCAGAACTTATTGTGAACTTTTCCCGCCAGTTGCCTGGTTTTCAAACAAAGATCATGTCCAATTGCGCCAGCAAGCTGGTTTTCACAATAGGACTTATTTTTCTCTTTACTCTTTTTTTTTATTTATGTCCTACTCTACTTGAAAAAGAAAATCTTGTTCAAGTATATGAGTACTTCCAATGGAACCATGTTTGTAACAAGATGATAGATAAACTCATATGCAGGTTTGAAAGATACTCTTTGATATGTACAAGTATATGAGATGCCAACTGTCTTGATTTAGATGATGTCAGAAGATATTGAATAATTGAGCATTGGAATCCGATGACTGAATTGAACCAAGATTCAATGTAATCTTGTCTTCCTTTTCTTTCCTCTATCATGAAATGCAAGTCTTCAGAGATGTGATCTTCATTCATAGAATCTGGTGATAGGCATGCATGAGACTTTTCAATCTATGGTTCCAATATCTCCTCTTTATCAATAGACATCCCTGATTCTTGGACCTTATCTGAGTCTTCTTCTTCTGTTTGTTGTTCTTCAATGACAGCTGGTGAATCATTTTGCAATACCTCAGAATTGTAAGTTGATTGAGGTGTTTTATTGTTGGGAATATGAAATGGTTGTGGAGGTAGTGAAGTGGGGAATCTTTGGGGTGTTTGTGTGGATGGTAATGGAAAAGGTTAAATTGAGGTAAAATGAGGGTGATATTGATGTTGTAATGGAGGTAAATGGTATGGATAACATTGATGATGGTATTGAGGATAGAGAGGGAAAGATTGAGGATATGGTGGATTCCCTTTATAGGGCCTTTGCCAACTTTGTTGCCAAGATTGGTTTTGAGGTTGGGATTGAGATGGCCAAGGTGTCCAAGGTTGGTTTTGAGGTTGGGATTGAGATGGCCAAGGTTTCCAAGGTTGATTTTGAGGTTGGGATTGAGATGGCCAAGGTTGCCAAGGCAAGGGTGTTCTCCAATTACCTTGAGGTTGCTGTGCATAACCTTGAAACTATGCATAAGGATATTGCATCATATTGGGTTGATGAGGTTGCCATAGCCCTCTTGGAGCTACATAACAAAGTTGCTCTTGTGCTTGATTTGCTCCATTATCCTTTTGGTAAATTGCCTTCAACCCTGGTAATGATGGGCAATCTTCAGTAGTATGTGATCCTGCACAAATTTTACACATTTTAATGTTATCACATGGACATTCATGCAAAGCATGTTTCTTTCTACATTTAGGGCAAAATATAAATGAAGCAACTTTTTGCTTGTTTTGCATTCTTAGCATGTCAGTTTGTTCATTTAAATTACCAATAATGTTTAGCAAATTGTTAGGTTCAGTTTGACTTACCAATCCTGATGCTGACTTACTTACTTTTGCCATAAATGGATCTTGAGGGGACCTTACACACTTTGCTTTTCCTCTTGATATGTTCTTGCATAGTTCACAAATTTCTTGAAATGACAATCGATAAACATCTCCTTTTCCCACAAGATTAAGAAGATCAATCCATTCATCCTTTATAGCATTTAGTAGGAGAGTTTTTAGTGCATCTGATCCTAAATTATGCAATTTAGATCTTTTGATATTATAAGTAAATCTCTCTACTAAATCTTCTAGGCTTTCATCCTCTTTTTGGTTCATCTTAAAGACTTCATTTCTAAGGTCATGGTGCATGCAATAACCTTTATATTTTTCCAAAATACTCTTTTCATATCATCCCATGTCCTTATAGAATTTGTTCCTAAAGTCATGAACCATCTAAGAGCTCTATCCTTCAATGTTGCCGGAAACAAATTCAATTTTTGCATGTGCAATGAGTAGCCATAAGATCTACAAATTATTTCAAATTCAAAAAGAAAGGTTTCTGGGTCTTCTGATCTCATACCTTGAAGTTAGGAGGTACAGATGGATGGATGTTCTTCATTTGAACGTTGATATCAGTTTCTTGAATGGGAAATCCAAAAGGATCTTCCTCATTGTCATCATCTCCATCCATTTCTTCAACCTCCTTTGTCACCTCTTCTTCTACCTGCAAATATGAATTCATGATGTGGATGTGTGGCTCTTACTGCACCACATGATATAGTGGATGTGGTAGGTAATTGAAGTTTTTGTTTTTGTTTTTTTGTTTTTGTTTTTTTGTTTTTTTTTTTGTTTTTTTTTTTTTTTGATGTAAGAAATAAGGTTACCTAGTTACACTTCCCCGGCAACGGCGCCAAAATGTTTGGTCTCAATCTAGTCTCCTAAATTGAGCTCATTTAATTGTCAACCAGGGTTAGTAAACTGCTGAAGTGAAGTGCACCATATGTGCCTAAGTAACCTCTTCCTACTTCGTTGTGTTTAGTGTTTTATAATGTTTTTGGTTTTATGGTTTTATTTTGAAAAGGAAAAGAACTAAGTGCTAACTGAAGGGAAACTATTGGTCAAAACAGAGTGAAGCCTAAACTATGATGGTAAATAAATGCAAATGCTAAAACAAAACAGAGTCTAACTATGACTAGCAACCAACAAATACAAAGCTTGTGAATGACTCTATGGCAAAGAAACAAATCACAACATGAACTTGAAATGAACTTGAGAAATGGAATGCTAAGTGTAAATAAAGTTCTCCTAACTAAACAATCAACTCATAATATTACAAAAATCTAAATTAACCTATGATGCTTAAGTTATTCTATTCTGCAACTTGATTTATCACTACTAAGCCTTATTCAGAAATTTAGAGATTTTCTAGAATAATGTTGGGAAAAAGGCTAGTGGTGAATTTGTAAAAGATTTGCAGAATAATCAAAGCCTTAAACTGATATTACTGACCTCTGTTCATATGATGATATATTAATAAAAGTTCAGAACAAAAGTAAGTTGTGATTAATGAAGGCCGAGAGACTAATTTTGACAACTAAAACTACTTAAAATACAATGGATAACATCAAGCTAGAACACTATCTATCAATATTAAAGGACAATGATTACAACTAAATTAGAATGTCATTAATCTACTTGAAACAAAATGAACTAAAACTAAACTAAAGAAAGTCATTATCAAACTAAAAATGAAATAACAGAACTGAACCACATGCATTCTAACTCCAGAGTATTAAACCACAGTGCAACTAACTGTAATATGTAATGTAAATGAACGTGGAAAACATGAAGTTGATAAAACTATTGAAATTGGAAATTGAAAACGAAATCAAGCTAACGCTACTTATCTAAATCATCTGAACGGAGCTTCTCGGGCAGTAGGGGCCCTCTACTGCCGGATTAGCTTTCAAATCCACTTAACTTTGACTCAGCTCTTGCACTAAAACGATACTGCTTCCATTAAAGGAGAAAAAGACTGGAAAACAGAGTATTCACGGTTCTGAAATTTTGCAGCAAAAGCCAAAATCTAACTAAGATCTAACCTGCGTTGCTTGGTCTCCCAAGTCATATTTATAATGAAATTACATAACAGAACTTGAGATAATGCAGGGATTACTGTCTTTCCCATTCCTATTCGAATTAAAACTCTTATTGAAGGCTGCGTACTTTTGCTGTAGACAGCTGTAGAGTCTGTGTCCCGGTAGAACTCTACCTCTTGGTTTTGGTTTCCCACGTGCATAACCACATGTAGGATTGTGCTCAGACTTCGTAGGGAGCAAGGAATGATGTGGATGAAGTCTGGAATTTACCCATATGCGCCTTTATTTGAGACGACACCTGTAACCCACTCAAACTGTAAAACAGCTGCGGAATTCGGGATCAGCTACGGAATGCGCGGTCAGCTACGGAATGCCTGTATTCTGTAGCTATTTTGCAGAAAATTGTTAAAATAGCAAAAATCATGAAAATACAATATGCTAATCAATTTCATGTAACCTTTAAGCAATCCTAATCATTCTTCATTGATTTTAGGCTTATGAAGTGATAAAATAATGATGAAATGAAGTGAAGGTTTGTAAAAGAGAAGGCAATTTTAAGGCTCAACACCAACTGTTGCTATTATTTAATACACACAATGCTTCATAGATAAATGCTTGAAAGTATCATGGAGGGACATTAAATATGCCTTCATGCAAAAGCAATTCCCATATGACTCATAAGACATGGAAGTTTTCATAGATATAAAGAGGTCCAAAATACAAAGAGTTGCATGAAGATTCCCATTAATTCCTTATGCAGATGCTATCAAATGGATCCTGTTACACATGGATAGCAAGAATTTGGTCCTTAGCAGTGAAAGTGGGAATGATATTTCCACTTACCATCCACACGACATATATTCTTACTACAAGATGGTAAGATAAAGGGAATATGCGAACACACATTTTTAGGCAACTTGGGAAAATCTCAATACCAAGGAAGTTATTGAATCTTGGTTCGAAGAGCCTGCAATTTTTTTCCAGATACCAAGTGCAGTTTACTAGACCAAATATTTGAGAAAGGTTTATCAGTATCTCATGGCGATGTGTTGCATAGTATATGGATAGAGGAACACAAAGTACTTTGAGGATAATTGGATTTTCCTACTCAACTTGTTTGTTTCAAGACGTAAAGTTTTCAATTGGGAAGATATCCTCTCCCATGATTTGCAGCATAATATACAATGGGCCAAGACAAATTTACAAGCTAAAGAAGCACCAAAATTATATATGTTTTCTTATCTTCTAGATGGAATCTGCACCTGTTGTGAGTTCATCGGGATGAAATGGAAGAGTTTACCTGTCTACTTCCATTGCAGATTGTTATTAGAAGCCATTTTTCAAGGAGTTTATGAAAAATTGGCAGAACACTTCTTTGCAATGTTCTACAAGATGATCTATGAGATTGAACCTCCTTGCATGGAAAATCAGGTGAAGGAGGCTCTCTATGAGATTGCAGATTGGTTTATTTCACTGTAGGGCACATACATTAGATTTTTTGGGTGTCTGACAACCCCACACCTTGTGCTGAGGTATGTGACTGAAAAGGTGGCCTTGCAGAAGGTAGCCTATTAGTTAAACAATGGATTGTATGCACAACTTCATAGGAGAAAAAATATCCTTGGCCCTCTCTTCCTTTATGGATCAAACTTTATGATCTTAATAGCATCAAGGCAGCTAGTGTTAAAATTGAATAACTCAACTACCTTCACTTTGGAACAATGAGCTTCCATAGATATGATCCTAGGAAGGCGTGCATGAAACATTGTGATAAGATACATTATACTTGGACATATGTACCAATTACCATTCAAGAATATGAAAACATTAAGAATTGGCACAATGCATTAAGAAAGAATAGGCCAGGAGAAGAGGCAGGGATCTCTCAGGTTTCAAAGGTACCAGTATTCTAGATGGAGGATGTTCGATAGGAAGCAACTGCCCAAGTGGACACTGTAGCACCTAGAAATAGGCTTAAGAATGATCTAGTGGCTGAAAGCAACATAAAGTTCAAAGTTGATCCGACCTACAAAGGTGTATTTGAGGAAGAACACCAGAGGAAATAAAAGGAGGAGAATAAGAGAAGGTTTGAAGCATAAAATTTTCTAGAAGAAGAGAAAAAATGAGAGGAGGAGCACCTACATAAAGAAGAAAAAGAAAAGAAGAAGCAAGATGATTTGTTGAAGTAGAAAGCATAAGAGGAAAGGAGAAGAGAAAAAAAAGAGGAACAACAAAAGCAGTTGCAGGAAGGAGAAATGAAGAACTTACATGAAGAAGAAGCTGCACAGATAATGGAGGAAGAAAAAATGACCCACGAATTGGAATGAGAGTTGGAGGAGGAGGATGCCATTGAACCAATTTTATATGAACCAAACATGCATCCAAGTCCTCCTTTCACCAATGGCCATCTGATGGTAGGCTACCCTGCCAAACCCACATTCTCCACTATCAATGCACATAAAATGCAATTCAAATTTATGCCCCCAATCTAAAACCATTTTCTGGCAAATTCAATAATAGCGTGGAAGCTGTCTTAATCTCATGGTTATAAAACCCACACAAAATACAACCCTCATGTATTTTTTCCTATGCATGTAGAATGCATTTTCCAATTTATGTTCTAAATATAGCAACTTTTACAATATTGTGCGGAACACTACTCTTCATTCTCAGTGAAGATTTCCTTACCTTTCACATTGGTTATAAAAACCAACAACCAAATATCAATGTGGAGGCTTTCGTTCAGAACCTATGGTTCAACCAAAGTATAAAATCTCAACGCATATAATATGCTCCTTCATCTAAACAAACCCATATCCAAAGTTTTTCATTTAATTCATTCATGGCGAGAGACCTTTTAGAAATAGTATTATCACAAATTTTGGTTAAACAACCATATAATTATTATGGCCACAACTTATTAATGTTTTCAAAGCATGCAAAACATTCGAATTTGTATTTAAAAGACCAATTACCCGCATATGTAGGACTGTTGGTCCCACCGCTCGTTCACAATTCACTTTGGCGTTAACTCTTACGCAACTTGATAACACGAACGTGCTTGGATCTTAGTCGATCCAAATCGAATGGATATCGCATTCGATCACTCTCTACACATTAAATTGCCAAAAAAATGCGAAATAACTAGTATTTAAAATACCACCTCTGCCACGTGTAGACCGATGAACACTATCACATTATTTTCAACAAAAAAACTTACCATCTTTTTGCAATGCGAAGACCACTTGTGGGTTAAAAAAAACCGCTTCACAACTCCCTCGCATGGTTCCACCATGTCTTCAACTCACAATTCCACTTCGCTCCTTCACAGTTCTAACACTATTTTAATTAACATTGACCAGACTCCTTACTCCTCTGCCATCGATCTCATTCTGTGTTCCATTTCAATTCATCCTCTGCGTTTAAAATTCCTCTACTTCTGCAATCAAACAACTTAGGTTCCATAAGATGTTTTAACTGCAACTTAAGTCTGCTCACGGTTACACTTCAACTCACAGTTTCTTTTATGGTCCTGCGCCTTTACGGTTTCCACAGTTTTGGATTCCTTTGATTCTTCTCTCGACAGGTTGATTGGTTCATCACTGGTTCCGCATCCAATTCTTAACTACGGCTTCATTCGATTCAGGATCTTTGGAAGTTTAAAACATTCCATCACATAATTTCAAGGTTTCATTATAAAAACTGCGCCATCGCTTATGTGTTTTCTTCCTTGGACCTCTCTTCACACATTCGTTCAAACAGGTCGGTTCCAACTATATTTGTACGCACTATTCGATCGGATGTCCTTCCCTTTCGATCATTAAACTCTGTCTTGAAAACTTAATTTCGCTCCATGTCATCGACCCTTGCAGTGGTCGATGACGACAATATTCCCTCCATTTTCTCAAAGGAGTACACAACTCTTCTTGCGTTAGTCCAACCTAGAATGTTGATATTAATCAACATTCATTTTTTTATCATATACAGAGCATCAATTAAACTCGCAAATCACAGAGTTTCATCACACTGGTTTATACAATTTCTTATTGAAATTTGAAGCCCATTCACATAGAATTTAAATCAGATAAAACTCATGTAATACTGAAACAAATCATTTCATATTTACAAATGAATTCACTTAAAAAACTCCTTCTTGTCTTTTGGCCTGATCTTCAATTCGATGGCCTTCTATCCTCACTACTCTGCACAACTCTCTATGCTTAATGCCTTTGAGGCTTATTTATACAAATTAATAATAATCGATTCATCTCCCTTAACGCTCCACAAAACTCCTGAAATTCTAGACTTCCTAAATATAGACTAATCCCTAAATTTACTAAAACAGACTCTAATTTCATTCCTAAATCCGAACTGTCTCTTCATATTCCCAACTGATCAGCTTCTCTCATGTTCTCCAACCATTTGGGAACATTTACAATTTCTCTCCATATTTAATTAAAATCACTCAAATATTAATAATTACATAAGAAAGCAAAAACATGAGACCCCCCTATGTCTATTAAAATACAAAGTATTTTCTTGGGCCTAATGCCCCTGCATCAGACTCCCAAAGTTAAAATGATTCATGATCTCCTGATCATGTGCTTTTAGTCCTTATCTTCCTGGATCCCACACTTTGTTCTGCAACTGATCATCTGCTGCAATATTCTTCTTCTGCTCTTCTCCAGGCTTCCATATCTTATTCTGTCTTGCTCCACTAGCTGCACTTTTATATTCTCTTTCTGTCTTTCTCTTGTTGTTACTACTTCCTTGCTTTCTTGCTGCTATCTTCTTCTCAGACACTTTCACCATTAGCCTTCTTATCAATTCAATTTCCTGATCTAATTTATCTTCTGACCGCTGGATACTGCTCCATCTTGATTGTTGAACTCTTACTTCTACTTTTACTCCTACTCTTGCACTTAATTGCTGAGCCCTTGCGCTAGCTTGATGAAATCTTGCGGGCACCCTATCATCCATGCCCTCTTGTTTTCTGCAACAGAAAAACTCTTCCTGATTGTCACTTGTGACAATTTCTTCGATCTCTGCCTTCAGCAATTCTTTGGACTGGTATTTAAATTTCCAGTCACTGTCATCATCTCTTTTCTTCTCCTGGACTAAACATCCTTTAGTCCTTCCATCAGTACTTGCAATCATAAAACAAACATCAAAGTTGTAGAATATTTGTGTCTCTTCCTCCTCTTCTGGCAACACTTCAATCTGCTGCGCTGTTATTTCTTCCGGCAACACTTCAATTTGCTGTTCTCTTATCAGCACATCAGTATGCTGATTCCAACCCTTCAAGCCACTCTCGAGACTGTCAGCTAGCCTTTCTTCTGCATCATCCTCTTCAAGGATGTTTCTCTGCTTTGGTTCATAAAAATGAACCTTCTCATTCTCATTCAACTCTGCCTTTACAATCTGAACACTTATTCTCTGTATTTCTAGCCTCTGCTCCAGAACACTTAACACATGCCACAAATATGTCATCTCATTTGATAAAACATTTATACAATCTTTACTATCTTCACAAGTCAAGTTTATCACTATCACTACCTCTTCATCCTTAATCAGAATAGAATTCTGATCCTCCATCTTTGCAATAATTTCAGTTATCTGTCCATCACTTTTCAGTTGGCCATTTAATAAAATCAATCTGTCATTGTCATCATTAACAACAAATTTATCATCATCAGACATAACTGTCATGTTCCCATTGAAACAATCTCTTTCATAAAACAAGGAATTTATGAATTCCTTTTGTTGTAGTAGTTCAATTTGATCTTCATTTGAAAGATAATCATCATCATAATTCACTTGGAAACAATAAAATTCAATCATTACAATTTCATTACATGAATTGTCTTCTTCAATACCTGCATTCATACAAATCTTGTCAGTTTTAAAACCATAAGACCCCATGGTCTCATTTGATGATTTGATCATCAATTCCTCTTGCTGTTCCAGTCTTCTATACATTTCAGAAATTATTCAATGGTCCTCTCTTCAGTTTCTTTGAGCTGTCCAATTGATTGCTCAATATCCAACTTCTGGCCATCATCACAATTTAGGCTTCCTCTGCTTCCAATGTATTGAAAAGTAAAAATTTTCTGTAACTGTGCATGGAAATTTACAACATATCTGGCTGTCTCATTTTCTTCCTTTGTGACAACATCAACAATTTTTCCACCTCCACATGTTTTTCCTGCAAACATACAAAAATCATCAGATGTAAAGTCGTTTGACCCCTTGGTCTCACTTGAAGTTTCAGTCTTCAAATCCTTCTCCAGATACTCAATCATCCTGAGTAATCTCTCTTTCTGCTGAGCATTTATCATTTGATCTCTCTTCATCTGTAGCCCATGCCACTTTAATCTCTTCTTCATGAGCCAACCAACTCTCTGGCTTTCCTCTATCATCAGTTTCAATTTGTTGAACTGCTCCCTGATATCAGCTACCTCTTTCTGATACTCTTCTTTCTTTAACTGTCTCTGCATGCCATCTGTCTTGGCATCTTCTTTCTTCACTTTCATTCTATTGTGGCCTCTCTCAGAACCTTTGCTCTCTCTGTTATGACTATCAGTAGCCATCTTCTCCTTCATGAGTTCTCACTCACTCATCACGGGCTGCATTGAAACCTCTGCAATAACAAGTCCTCCTTGTTACAACTTACCTCACCAATCCTCTCCCTGGATCCAGTCTTTTGGAAAGTACAGGTCCACTATGTCTGGAACCTCTTGAGCATTCTCTCTGCTCCTTCAGGCTTCACTCCTCTGCAACCTCTCAGAACACATCTATTCTCTTTTCATCCAACCTCTGTTGGAAATTCTCTAGGTTCTGCCACACTCTCCTTTCTCTTTAGAAACCTTCAATGGCTTCCCTCATCACTGCTCTTAAAAGCTGTGATAATTTTTCTGAGATGCTCCTCAATTGTCTGCAATCTACATTTTGCAAACAATATCTTCAAACAGAATAAAAAATACCTCACCTTCAAGGGTTGTTCAACATCCATTTGCAATTTTTTCTACAATTTCTCCCAATGCTCTGTTGCATTGCACGCTGTCCTGTCAGATTCAAATCTGATCTCTTTTCCATCACCATCACACCTGTGTTCACATCTTCAGAACATATCCTGGCAATCTTCAAAACAATTTTCCTTCAAATTCATATTCTGCAAATCTGTTTACCTTCACTGCACACCTCTTCAAATCTGCAATCACTTTTAAACAGATTTAAAACTTCAAATTTTCCTCACTGCTTCAGTACATATGCATTTCAAAAATTATTTTTCAGAGAGCTTATCCCGCTCTGATACCACCTTGATGGTACGCTACCCTGCCAAACCCACATTCTCCACTATCAATGCACATAAAATGCAATTCAAATTTATGCCCCCAATCTAAAACCATTTTATGGAAAATTCAATAATAACGTGGAAGCTGTCTTAATCTCATGGTTATAAAACCTACACAAAATACAACCCTCATGTATTTTTTCCTATGCATGTAGAATGCGTTTTCCAATTTATGTTCTACATCTGGCAAATTTTACAATATTGTGCGGAACACTACTCTTCATTCTCAGTGAAGATTTCCTTACCTTTCACATTGGTTATAAAAACCAACAACCAAAGATCAATGCGGAGGCTTTCGTTCAGAACCTATGGTTCAACCAAAGTATAAAATCTCAACGCATATAATATGCTCCTTCATCTGAACAAACCCATATCCGAAGTTTGTCATTTAATTCATTCATGGCGAGAGCTCTTTTAGAAATAGTATTATCACAACTTTTGGTTAAACAACCATATAATTATTATGGCCACAACTTATTAATGTTTTCAAAGCATGCAAAACATTCGAATTTGTATTTAAAAGACCAATTACCCGCATACATAGGACTGTTGGTCCCACCACTCGTTCATAATTCACTTCGGTGTTAACTCTTACGCAACTTGATAACGCGAACATGCTTGGATCTTAGTCGATCCAAATCGAATGGATATCGCATTCGATCACTCTCTACACATTAAATTGCCAAAAAAATGCGAAATAGATGGTATTTAAAATACCACCTATGCCACGTGTAGACCGATGAAAACTATCGCATTATTTTCAACAAAACAACTTACCATCTTTTTGCAATGCGAAGACCACTTGTGGGTTAAAAAAAAACCACTTCACGACTCCCTCGCATGGTTCCACCATGTCTTCAACTCGCAATTCCGCTTCGCTCCTTCACAGTTCTAACGCTATTTTAATTAAGATTAAACAGACTCCTTACTCCTCTGCCATTGATCTCATTCTGTGTTCCATTTCAATTCATCCTCTGCGTTTAAAATTCCTCTACTTCTGTAATCGATCAACTCAAGTTCCATCAGATGTTCTAACCGCAACTTAAGTCTGCTCACGGTTACACTTCGACTCACATTTTCTTTTATGGTCCCGCGCCTTTATGGTTTCCACAGTTCTGGATTCCTTTGATTCTTCTCTCGACAGGTTGATTGGTTCGTCACTGGTTTCACATCCGATTCTTAACTACGACTTCATTCGATTCAGGATATTTTCAAGTTTAAAAAATTCCATCACATAATTTCAAGGTTTCATTATAAAAACTGCACTATCGCTTATGTGTTTGCTTCCTCAGACCTATCTTCACGCATTCGTTCGAACAGGTCGGTTCCAACTAGATTTGTACGCACTATTTGATCGGATGTCCTTCCCTTTCCATCATTAAAATTTGTCTTGAAAACTTAATTTCACTCCATGTCATCGAACCTTGCAGTGGTCGATGACGTATTCCCTCCATTTTCTAAAAGGAGTACACAACTCTTCTTGTGTTAGTCCAACCCAGAATGTCGATATTAATCAACATTCATTTTTTTTATCATATACAGAGCATCAATTAAACTCGCAAATCATAGAGTTTCATCACACTGGTTTATACAATTTCATATTGAAATTCAAAGCCCATTCACACATAATTTAAATTAGATAAAACTCATGTAATACTGAAACAAATCCTTTCATATTTACAAATGAATTCACTTACAAAACTCCTTCTCGTTGTTTGGCCTAATCTTCAATTCGATGGCCTTCTATCCTCACTACTCTGCACAAATCTCTCTGCTTAATGCCTCTGAGGCTTATTTATACAAATTAATAATAATCGATTCAGCTCCTTTAACGCTCCACAAAACTCCTAAAATTCTAGACTTCCTAAATCTAGACTAATCCCTAAATTTACTGAAACTGACTCTAATTTCATTCCTAAATCTGAACTGTCTCTTCATATTCCCAACTGATCAGCTTCTCTCATGTTCTCCAACCATTTGGGAACATTTACAATTTCTCTCCATATTTAATTCAAATCACTCAAATATTAATAATTACATAAGAAAGCAAAAACATGAGACCCCCCCATGTATATTAAAATACAAAGTATTTTCTTGGGCCTAATGCCCCTGCATCACCATATCCCATTTAGAGAAATTGGAATTGTTCCTCCACTTGATGACAGGGTTATGGATGTATCCAGTTTTACCATCGACCAATTGAAGAAGAGGACTATACAAGAAATTTGAAGGTACGTTCCCAAATATCATGTTAATATATTTTCCATGTCCATAGAGAAGGTGATAACATATAATACCAGGAGAAATCCCAGAGAAGTCATGGAAGTGAATTCAAATTTTTTGACAACAGCACAAGACAATACAAAATATATTATGAGTGAGTTTGCACGATTGCGAAAGGAGCTAGCTAGCACAAAAAACAGGTTGATTACCTTTCCGCAGAGAATAAATGGTTGAATTCCATTATTACCAGCACAATGGAGCTATGGTTAGCTATATCTGAAGAATTAAATCCAATGGAAGATACCATGCAAAAAATATACAACAAGATGATTCTCTTGCATGAAGTGGTGGCACCACTAGTTCAAATTAAAAATAAATCTCAAGAAATCCTGAAGCTTCTAAAGGTTACAAGAAAAGCTGTAGATTTGATACAGGATTGGGGCATCAAGTATCCTAATGTTCCTGAGAAATTGATCAAGAAGGATAAGATAGAATTCAAGGTGGATATATCACAATTAAGACTTCGCATTCAACACTACACCCACCTTAGTGAACAAGAAACCAACACCATAGCTGCTTATGTTCGACTGCATAATGGTTTAGAGTACCTGGGAAAAAAAAATAAAATTCCTTTTGTGGGTTCATGTTGGCTTGAGGGGTCATGACCCAGATTCAGAGTTTTCTGTGCAACCAAAAAAACCCTCCAACTAGTGGCCCTTTCAAAAATGATCTGCTTGTGTAGACCAAAGTCTCACCCGAAGAAGTATGGGGGGGGGGGGGGTGCTGGAACCAGGTTTTCGTGCCCTGAGGGAGCATATGATGTGTTTCTTAACCCTAATTATCAGATCTAAAGCTTATCATTCTGTGCAAAACTTCACATAAACCCAGATCTAATTGCAGATAAAACCCTTAATAGATAAGCGTAAAACTGATTATTATACTTCAGTCAGATCTAGAGTAGAAATAACACTTGTGCAATCACATAAATAGGTATTATGTAAAAGCGTTAACACAGATGCAACCCTTGTGAGAATATAAATATATTTAACATATACTTAACTCAGATAAATGGGCATTCAGCTAGGAACAAAAACAGATCTATAACTTGCATTAACCAACAAGTAATTATGCCAACGTATTCATGCATAAGTATAGAAATCACAATGGAACAGAGTTCACAAAATATTCTGCTTTATTAATATATCTTCAATTTAGTAAAATCCTTTTCGTCTATGCACAAAACAATAGGGTCATTTCACAGAGCTCAGGACGAGGTCTCTACACACACAACCAACAGGAGCCTTTCTACCCAGACTTACCCAAAAATTAGATCAAAACATTAATCATAAGAAAAAAATATCATGTATTGATACCCTTACTTGACTCAACTCTTACATATTTATGAATCAGATGCGCACATACCATGGTCTCAAAATATGGTTTGACACTCATGGTTTCCAATTTCACCCATTACAAAAGGAGCTTTGACCCACCCAAAAGCCCCTTGACTTTTGCACGCAGTGCGTATTGACAAAATTTAACCAAAATTGTACCTAAGAAATTGACCCTATCCCAAAAATCCCCCAACACAATCTAGTGACTCGTCCCGAGTCACTTTGGTCCAGGTTCCTACATAAGAAAATAAGAAGCAAGATGATTTGTTGAAGCATAAAGCATAAGAGGAAAGGAGAAGAGAAAAAAGGAGGAACAACAAAATCGGTTGCAGGAAGGAGAAATGAATAACTTGCATGAAGAATAAGCTGCACAGATAATGGAGGAAGAACAAATGGCCCATGAATTAGAATGAAAGTTGGAGGAGGAGGATTCCATTGAGGTAATTGTAGATGAACCAAACATGCATCTAAGGCCTCCTTTCACCAATGGCCATCTCCCATTTAGAGAAATTGTAATTGTTCCTCCACTTGATGACAAGGTTATGGATGTATCCAGTTTTACCATCGACCAATTGAAGAAGAGAATTGTATAGTAAATTTGAAGGTACATTCCCAAATATCATGTTAATATATTTTCCATGTCCATAGAGAAGGTGATAACATATAATACTAGGAGAAATCCCAGAGATGTCATGGTAGAGAATTTATATTTTACGACAACAACGCAAAATAATACAAAATATCTTATGAGTGAGGTTGCATGATTGCGAAAGGAGCTAGCTAGCACAAAAAAAAAGAAGTTGATTACCTTGCTACAGAGAGTCAATGGTTGACTTCCACTAGTATCAGCACAACGAAGCTACCATTAGCTATATTTGAAGAATTGAATCCAATGGAATATACCATGCAACAAATATACAATGATATGATTCTCTTGCATGAAGTGGTGGCACCCCTAGTTCAAATTAAAAAGAAATCTCAAGAAATCCTAAAGCTTCTAATGGTTATAAGAAAAGATGTAGATTTGATACAGGATTTGGGCATCAAGTATCCTGATGTTCCTAAGAATTTGATCAAGAAGGATAAGATAGAAGTCAAGGTGGATATATCACAGTTAAGACTTCACATTCAAAACTATACCCACCTTAGTGAACAAGTGACCAACACCATGGATTCTTATGTTAGAATTCATAATATTTTAGAGTACTTGGCACAAAAAATAAAATGACTTTTGTGGGTTCATGCTGGCTTGAGGGGTCCTGACCCAGGTTCAAAGTGTTCTGCACAACCAACAAAACTCTCCAACTACTGGCCCTTTCGAAAATTATCTGCTTGCGTAGACCAAAGTCTCACTTGAAGCAGTATGGGGGGGTGTTGGAACCAGGTTTCCACACCCTGAGGGAGCATATGATGTGGTCCTTAACCCTACTTATCAGATCTAAATATTATCATTTTGCGTGAAACTTCAGAGAACCCATATCTAATTGCAGATAAAACACTTAACAGACATGCGTAAAACATATTATTATAATTTAGTAAGATCTAGAGCAGAAATAACACTTGTGCAATCACATAGATAGATATTCTCTAAAAGAGTTAACATAGATGCAAACCATGCACGAATACATAGATATTTAACATATACTTAACTCAGATAAATGTGCATTCAACCAAAAACAAAAACAGATCTACAACTTGTAGTAACCAATAGATAATTATGCCAACATATTCATGCATAAGTATAGAAATCACAATGGAATAGAGTTCGCCAAATCTTCTTCTTTATTAATATATCTTCAATTTAGTACAATCCTTTCTGCCTGCGCACACAACACCAGGTTCCTTGCACACAACTCAAGATGAGGTATCCGCACACACAGGCAATAGGAGCCTTTCTACCCAGACTTACCCAAAACTTAGATCAAAACATTAATCATAAGAAAAACATATCATGTATTGATATACTTAGTTGACTCAACTCTTACATATTTATATGAATCAGACGCGCACATACCATGGTATCAAACAATGGTTTGAGACTCATGGTTTCTCTTTTCACCCATTATAATCATTAAGGATCTTTGACCCACCCCAAATCCCCTTGACTTTTGCACGCGACGCGTATTGACAAAAATTAACCAAAATTGTACCCAAAAACTTGACCCTAGGGGACCATACCCCAACTAGCCCGCAACATAATCTAGTGACTCGTCTCGAGTCACTTTGGTTCAGGTTCCTGCATCTTGTCTTTCAATTCTTGACTGGAAGCTTTGAATGGATGAATGATGTCTATACTTTGTGCTGCAACGATCTGCACTTCTTCAACCAATTTCTCTGTCGTTGGCCCCTCGACTGCCAGGCTGATGCTTCTTTGAGTCTGCTGCAGGTCTTTAAGGGAACCATCGATGCTCTGGGAAAACTGCAAGGCCTCCTCAGCCCAAGGCTACATTCTTTTTTTGAGTAACTGCTCCTGTTGGCGCAGTGTAATGATTTATTCCTGAATGGTTCGAATTTACCACAACCAGGCTAATCTTTGGGCTGACACCAGGGTTTGCGCAGTGACCTGTAGATGTATCTTCAACTGTAGTATGACGGGGTCATCCTGAATGAAGGTCTAAATTCCCATGGCCTCCTCCAACAATTTGCTGCAGGCATCCACAATAGCAGTTGATTATTTTACTACTGCGACACACTGCGTGCGAACTTCCAGAGGTGTCTCAGGCTTCAAATTCATTTGGAAGTCTACTATATTATGCTCGAGCCCTGCACACAGTGTTTCTACTTTTGGCCGTGATGCTTTCAATGTGGCTACCAAACTTTCCAATTTGACGGTGGGCACTGTAGTAGTTGGCACGATGATTTCGGGGAGGCGAGAGCACAATTGATTGATCATGGATTCCAAATTGGCGCATTGGATTTCATTGGCGCGACGCATATCCTTTGCTATCTACTGCCCCTTATGCATTGTTGCAGCATGCTGTTGAGCCTCTGTGGTGGCCTGCAACGCCTTGTACTCCATGTACTGTAGCTCATCCATGATCATCATATGCATAGAATGTAGCTTACCACTAGGAAAGATGGCCAAGTTAACTCCCACCTATTGCTGAATCTTGACGAATTTGTGCAAGGTCTAGTCTTCAAGATGAAGCACAGGTCCTAGGAGTTTGAACATTATGCAGCCCCAGGGATATGCCAAGACAATTTTGAGTGGTAGCGCACTCGCTTGCTGCACTCTCGCTTGTATCTCACTTGATTGCATTATGAGCTGCTGGAGTCCTTGATGCACATCATCATGGACAAATTTGTAATGGGACTCTACTTTTCTCTATACATGTTCGATGATATTTTTCTCCTGTCCCTTCCCTCTGAAGGCCGCCACTGAATCCTCTTCTTGGTAAGGAAACTTGGTAATCTGATGAATCAACATGTCGTTAATCGGGATGGGCTATCCTAACCACATACAATTATCATGCACTCGGGCGAGCAGTTGGCACAGAAAAACATAATTTGTCATGGTGTTCCCAAAGTGCGAAAAATTCGGAAGGTTCGGCAGCCCAGAATTCTGTAATCCCAAGGCCTAAGTATTTAGTTCAACCTTGAAGACTCCTCCATCATAGGTCACCTTCTCTAATTGTTTCGATGGTGCAAGTTCAGGGAACTTCGTGCGGTCAATCAGGTCCCAATCTTCCAACTTCAACAAAATGTAATTTTGCAAACGTTTCCCCTTCAAAGGGCATATTCTCCAGGAGCAGTGGTGTGTTGGTATGTGACTAGACCTTATCCAAGTCCTTTGTTACTTCAACAGATGGCTTGCACGACGCCATGTACTTGGGCAAATGCAAAATTGGGTCTACTTCCTCGACAATGTCTTCCTCTACTATCACGTTAGGCTCTTCGACCATTGGTCTCTTCTGCCATTCTGCTTGGGCCAACTTAGGCTTCAGTGTTTTCTTGCACGTAGAATTTCAAGTCCCTAATGGCTCTCCTTTCGTTTCCTTCTAAGGTTAAGGTTCTGGCGCAAGTGTTTCGTTAGCACGTGTCGCAGAGGGGGTAGGATTAGTAGTATTCATACTCTTAGGGATTAATTGACCTAACCCTATTTGGCGCAATGTCTTGAAGAAGATTTTCGAGTAATAAGACATAAAATCAACCAAGAATGGTGACAACAATGGGAAAAATCTCTTGGAAAGAAAAGGGGACTAATGCGACCCTTCCTACCATATTTATAGTGATGGCATGGCCTAAATGACCTAATTTCCATTGATGCAGCCTCATAAATTCCAAAATGGCTCCAAATCTGGCATAATATCCTCCATAAATGCAGGTTACCCGCTCCTCCAAATAGTCATAAAGCTGTCTTATCCAAATTAACGGTTCCAACGGATATATTCTGGCACATATGCGATTGTTTCAACCTCATGATGCATCCTCTGCGCTGCTATCGCAGATACCTACACTTTCACATATTCGTCGCACAAACACACTTCTCCAATGCTTGAAAAACTTCTTTATGTTCTAGTGCCCTCTCACAACTGTTCAGGGCACTAAGACACTTATCCAACCATATAGTCATTTGGAATACATAGGGATGGGATCATTCCTGTATGGTTTCAACTGACTTCCATTCACATACCTAGGAAGGAATTCACCACTTAAGGTAGCCAGACGTACCACACCTCCTTCTGTGATCTCCTTGACAAAATAAGGTCCAAGCCAATGCATTTTGAACTTTCCTCGGTGGCACACAAACTTGTTGTCATCTATTAAAACCAAATCATCCTCATTAAAAATATTCTACCTGATGTGCCTGTCATGCCAAGCCTTTTCACATGCATTTTTCACCTGCTGATGGAACACACAATGAATTTGTCTTCCTCCAGCGCAACTAGTTGTGATAGTTGCTCTTCCATAATATCTTGATCATCCATGTTAGTTTTCATTGCGATGCACATACTAGGGAGAATATAATCCATTGGCATGACAACCTCTTATCCATACACCAGCCTGAAAGGAGTTTGTCCTATCAATTTCTTGCTTTTAGTCTTGTATAGCCATAGAACCGCAACTATGTGCACATCCCAATCATTACGATTAACATTGCAGATATTTATGAGCGCATTCTCTAAAATATTATTAAAGGCTTTTACCGTACCATTTTCCTGTGGATGATACGGTGTACTCTTATGATGGTGCATCCTACACTCCATTGTGAAGGCTTGAATAGTCTCATTCACAAAATGTGTACCCTGGTCACTCATCAAGATCTTAGGATACCCAAACCTTGTCAAGATATTCTAAAATATGAAGTGAAAAACCATTTTTACGCTGCAATCCTTCATAGGCTTAGCCTCTTCCCATCAGGTCAAATAGTTCGTTGCAGTGATGATATATCGTGCACCAGTGTTCTTCCCTGGAGGGTTGATCTGTCCTACAAAATCAATGGCCCATTTTTCAAAAGGCTGCAAAGTCACTTGTGGTTGTAGTGGAAATTCATCTCTACGCAGGGGTCTCTCCATTCTTTGACACACATCACAAGCGTGATAATATTATTTAGCATAACTATCAACCATAGGCCACCACAAACCAACCCTTAAAATCTTCTGTGCAATTGGTTTACTCGAATAATGACCTCATGCAACCCTTGCATGTGCTTCTACTAATATGCTTTGCCTTTCAAACTCTAGCACGTATCACCTCAATACATCATCAGATCCCATCTTATATAATTGGCCAACAATCAAAGTAAAGACTACTTTGCACAAGACCAACTCTTTCTTCTTCTTAACCGTATACTCTATAGGAGTACTTCCAATGGTCAAGAAGTGGATGATATCTACGAAGTGGTCATAAACTAATTTAATGAAAAAAAGCTGCACGTCTGGTAATCCTTCCTTAAAATTATTCGGCTCATCTCCACTTTCAATGCGCGACAGATGGTTTGGACCTGGCTTGAGGGGTCCTGACCCAGGTTGAGAGTGTTCTGTGCAACCAAAAAAACCCTCCAACTACTGGCCCTTTTGGCAATGATCTACTTGCATAGACCAAAGTATCACCCGAAGCAGTATGAGGGGGTGCTGGAACCAGGTTTCTGCACCCCGAGGGAGCTTATGATGTGGTCCTTAACCCTACTTATCAGATCTAAAGCTTATCATTTTACACGAAAATTCATAGAAACCCAGATCTAATTGTAGATAAAACCCTTAAAAGATATGTGTAAAACATATTATTATACTTTAGTAAGATCTAGAGCAGAAATAACACTTGCACAATCACATAGATAGGTCTTTTGTAAAAGTGTTAACACAGATGAAACCCTTGCGCAAATACAAATATCTTTAACATATACTTAAATCAGATAAATTCACATTCAACCAGGAACAAAAATAGATCTATAACTTGCAGTAACAAATAGATAATTATGCCAACATATTCATGCATAAGTATAGAATTCACAATGGAATGAAGTTCACCAAAAATTCTTATTTATTAATAGATCTTCAATTCAGTACAATCCTTTTCACCTGCGCACACAACATCAGGGTCCTTGAACACAACTCAGGATGAGGTCTCTGTGCACACAACCAACAGGAGCCTTTCTACTGAGACTTACCCAAAACTTAGATCAAAACATCAATCTAAGAAAACATATCATGTATCGATATCATTACCTGACTCAAATCTTACATATTTATATGACTCAGATGCGCACATACCATGGTCTCAAACCATGGTTTGAAACTCATGGTTTTCTTTTTCACCCATTGCAATCATTAAGGAGCTTTGACCCACCCAAAATCCCCTTGACTTCTGGGCACAACGTATATTGACAAAATTTAACCAAAATTGTACCCAAAAACTTGACCCTAGGGGACCCTATCCCAAAAATTCACTCGGATAAGTAAGAGGCAATGATGTCATCTTGCGGGAGATAAAAGGGTTCATTGAGAAAATCAAGCAAGCAACAAATCAATAAAGATTAGTGGTCACCAAGAATAATATTCTACAATATGCAATTGAGCCAACTAAAGTTCACATGAAGTTATCTTGGATGTGGAATAACATACAGTCTAGCTGCAAATACATATTAATAGATGCTTTGGAGGAAAATATGTGATATATTGTAGATATTCCAATAAGATTTAAAATTATCACAACATAGTTTAGATCATGTCACTCCTACATAAAAAAACAAACTCCATGCTCAAGCTACTTGTTATCACTGGAAAATCGTACAAGCAAAGGTGACATTATTTAATGTCAGACAGAAGGATTTACAAATTTGAGAGACATTAGAGAATTAAAAATTATTTAAAAAATCTCTAAAGACTGAGAAAAAATCAAATTTGAACTAGTCAAACATGATTTTACGCGCAAAATCCTTCGATAAGTGTGCCCTTGTGCGCCTTTTGACCCAAAAAGTGCGCAATCCTGGGAGTGGCAGAAGTCACTTTCTGGGACCAAAAAAGCACACTCCAGGACGTTGATTCCACACTTGAAGTCGCCTAAGGAAAACCACCCAAGCCTCCTTAGGACGTCAAGGGAGCACACAATGGAATCACCCTCCTCTCTTGGGTCACCATCCATAATGTACCAAGAGAGGGAAGGAGGATTTTGAATTCTCCTATAAAAGGCCACCAAGAGATGAGCAATTGGAGAGCACATTGTTATGCTGGCTAGAATTTCCCCAAGAAATACTAGCAGTGTGTGATCCCGAGCAGAGATAGAGGGGACTTAGTTGTTGGCCATCCAACAACTCTAGTACACCATAGTAGAGAGAGGGAGACTTTGCGCCAAGGCAGCTCGGAAGTAAAGACATCCTTGCATCGAGACTTAGAACCCCAAGTTCTAAGGGCCCCTTGGCAAGTGAGTTAAAGTTTCATCCTCATTTCCTACCAACACTCAATAAGAGGGGATGTAAGTGCCACTGTTTGGATTATTGAAGTTGTTTGACTCTATTGAGAGCTTTTGTGTTATTTGTTTTAGTTTTAGTTTAAATTTTATGTTTGAATATGCATGCTATTTCACTATCTAGTATGTTTATGTTCTAACATGTTCCACTAACTTGCTTGACTCCATATATTTTCTGCCCGTGACCAATAACTTAAGAGGGAATACCACACCCCTTAAGTTGGTGTGATTTCATACATACGTGCACCAAACACACTAACACAGGATTGACGACTCCACTAACTTTTATTTCCAAGTTTATGTGGTTGTGCCTTTTTGTAGAGACCTCCATCTATGCTGTGGAGTTGGGATGGAATTGCCCCTTTCCTCTCCTTCATTCTATGATTCATCCCAAGTGACATACTGAAGCAGAAGAGCTCCAAAAAATTACATTTCAGGAATTTGCGCACATTTCCCTCAGACAGGCGCACGCTCAGAGCTGACTTGCGCGTAGACATCGCACTTGTTTCAGCCTTTTGTGCGCAAAAATAGAATGAGAAATTTCTCTAGTATTTCCATCTTTTCCTGCTTGTAAAAGTGCCTGGCAACCCATAATACATTTTCCAACACTGGTTGAGGTGCTCGTAGGTTTCTAAAGCCCACTCTTAGCTTCTTTTGGTAGGCTTGGTGTTAGTTTTATTTCAAGTTGATTTTTGCAAAGTTCACACATAGTTTTAGTAAGGGGGAAAATTTACTTTCATTTCAAAAATATGTTTTGCAAATTTAGGTACCAAAACACCTAGATAATTAGCCAAATTAAGTGGTCCAAGTCCACACATGCTTAGCTAGTTCCTTTTTCTAGTGTAAAAGTCATTAGTTTAGTTCAAATTTTGCACTAGGATTTGAGGACTAGGATTGAATAGTCGATAGAAGAGCAAGTAATCTCTGCTGCCTTTGCGCCCTTTGGTGATCCTAGGCAAGCATATGAATGGTCTCTATTCACAACTCACCATCTCCCTATAGTTGATCACATAGATTAACTAGGAAAAATAGAAAGCAACCCATATCCGTGCATGTTTTTATTTTAAGCAAGGAACAATAGAACATAGTTTAATAGGGGACTTTGAAAATGATCATTGCATATCCACATGTTCAAACTATTTTCTTGTTCACTTTTTTCTCACACACATCTACACACTAAGCAAAGCAAAGACACCTAAAACTAACTTAACAAAACTCACTAAATTCTCCCCATAGGGGCCATAAAAGAATTTATAGTCTAAGTTAGGATCAAGGGGGTAGGAATACAATAAGCCACCTTGATCATTCTTCATCTTGAAACATAGAAGTTGACTGTTTAGGGAGATTTCAAATCCACCTATCAGCCCATGAAAAAGAAAACCCGAGCGCAGTAGAGACCTGATTAAGAGGGGATTAGGCTTAGGTGCAGTGCATGTGGTATCAGTTGGGGCTACTTGACCCAGTTGATACTCGATACTATTAGCTGAACTACCAAGAAGCCCAAGAATCGAACGCTCATGTGGGATGGTGGTATTTAATGGCCAAAATTAGGGCATCCTTTCCATATAGGTGAAAGTGCAGGTAAGCACTATATCCTCTACCCTTACCTTGGAGGATTTTCTTCGGCTGACTGGGGGCGTCACCAGCTCTTACGAGACATTGTGCCAGCACTCGCAAAATATATTCTCAAGGCCCAGTTACATTTGAGTGTGTGAGGATGATTAGGTCTTCTAGGATTTGAATATCATACACAAACAAACAAAAACCATATTTTCAATTGACTGATCACATAGGATCAATATAAAGGGAAAATTTATTTTATTTTCGCTTTGTTTTATGCATGCAATCAAAATTTTTATTTTATTATAATATGTAGCCTCTCAAATATTTCCAAAGCCATCCCTAGCCAACACCGGAACGGACCCAATAGGACCTCGTCGATCTAGATGTATTTTGGAACTCCCCCCATTATCGGAAGGGGTTCCAGGTCTTTCACCATTTAGGCATCAAAGGCGGAACATTACCACCATTATTGGTTCGTCCTTTATTAGGGAATCCTTAGTTGGGAACCCTAGTCGGTCTTCCAATACCACACCACATACCACTCCTCCCACAAAACCTAGAGGGAAGAGGAGTGTTATACATTCGGGAATCCAGTCGAATACACAGTAGGGTGCATCGCAGATAAACCCTCTTCCTAACCATAACATTGTGTTTTCACAAGTCGCAATGGCTACAAACTCGTAGCCACCTTTTCTAGCTTCGTTGAATCTACCAGATTTAACCAAGATGAAGAATGAGCCCATTGCGCACAACCCCATATGGCCTCCCATGCCCACGAATCTCCCTTCAAACATTCCAAAGTTTGAAGGAAAGAAAGAAGAAGACCCAAGAAATCATGTTATGACTTTCCACCTGTGGTGCTCGTCGAACAACATCGTTGATGATACTATTCGACTAAGACTGTTTCAACGCACTCTGATAATAGTAGCAGCGAAATGGTATGTGGGGGAACCCCTGCTACACATGGAACCTTTAGCGCCCTCGCTACTGCGTTCCTGACCTATTTTCAGTTACCCATCCACCATGATTCTAGAATGAAATTACTGACACACTTTAGGAAAACCCCCATCGTCCATATCTTGAACCATCTCTACAAATGGCGGCGACGTCGTAGTTTGTGTAAAGCCAAACTCGATGATCAAGTACTGTTAGACCTGTTCCTGAAAACTCTCACTGCAGATATTTCGAAGGATGTGGCGCAACAAAGGCCCATATCTGAAGAGGACACCATCAGTAAGGCCCAACAAATCGAGCTGATCTATACGCAATCAGGGTATATTTACAATATCCTGCCAAACGCCTCGCGCTTGCAAACTTACAAAGAGTTTCCAGGCACATCGAAATTTGCAGACGGTTTAATTAGGTCATTGACCCAAATTTACCCAGGAAGAAGTGTCCAAAACCTCGGTTACATGTATGATTCTACCCAGAACGTACCACAACCCAACTACCAAAGTCATCACATGCCTTTGCAAAATTTGACCAGTAGGGCATCGTTGTATCACCATTAACATAGAGGATCTTATCCTCCGGCTTAGGGGACCCAGTATGCAGATATAAATACTAATGGAAGAGCTTAAACCCAACAACCATTTGCAAACCAAGCACTGCATTATGTGCAGTCCCCGACACAAGACCCGCCCATGCAGAATAATGCACAGGTGAAATTTGTGCAACCTTCCCAAAACCAACCGCGCCAACCATATAACCAGGAGAACTACCCTCCTAACATGGTTAAGAAAAAAGGGAAAAAAAAATCCTAAAGGAAATCTTGGATAGGGGGGAAACAATCAACAACGCCCTCCATTATCTCAAGATGGAGGTAACTCCAACCGAAATCAAAACTGGGAGCCAAGCAATTCCCAATGGAAAAACAAAAGGCTGCCTCTTCAAACAAACCACTCTACTTCAATCTATGGTGAGTACGACCATTACACTCCTCACTGTCCTGACCTCCCTGAGTTGAAAAAGCTACAGAGTACCGTGGAAAAGGGGGATCTTCCCAACAGAAAACCGTCATGCAGGAACCTTTCCCTCATCAAGGGACATTTAGCACACAACAACAAACTCCCGACGACTCTAGAAAGAACAACCACAAAATCTACATGACTGGCGAGGAAATGTTTTTTCAAAGACAGAATCAAAATTACGACACCCCACCAGAAACCAACACGTCAGGGGCTAGTACCAGTGCGCCAACAACACCTTTGACCATATCAAAGATTCCTATTGAACCTTTGCCAAAGATGGCTAAGGCACAAAATAGGTGAGTAAGAAACTATTCCACCCATAACTATAGAATCATAGATGATGTAGCTCAATCTCTCGCATCCATGTCATTTTTGGAAGTATTGTAGTTAGGCCCAAAACAACAGAAAGCCTTTCTTTCCGCGTTAGGCGCTATTGACCTTGCCGATACACGCCTAATGGCTTTTGAATTAGACAAAGCCACCCCTACGCTTCCTTCAATGGTCGCCTTTGAGATACCAGTATCGGTAAAAAATATCACAATTCACTGATGCGTCATTGACGAGGGTGCATCCATGTGCATCATGTTAAAATTTTTTTGGTAGAAGTTAGGGTCTCCCAAACTAAAACCATTAGTCATCACACTTAGAGCATACGATGGTAACCCTTCAACCCCTGTCGGTCTCTACCAAAACGTCCCAGTCTGCTTAGTCGAAAAGATAGTTTTTATAGACATTGAAGTCTTGGACGCTTACTTGGACTATAATATACTCCTTGGTCAGAGTTATATATAGGCCATGTCATCCATATCCTCCTCCGTCTTTCGCACTATGATGTTCCCCCATGAGGACCGCATCGTTACTGTCGACTAATTGACGCATAGGGAAAAACAACCCCTAACAAAAACTGATGGAATTCTACCCTACGTAGATACATCCGCGGACACGCTTTCATGGTGCCATGAATATGGACCTGACCAGTTCAAACCATCATCCATCCTAGGATCATTCCTAGGAGATCCCCTTATTTTACCTGAGTCATCACCTGATGTCATAGGGGCTCCGGTGTGCTTGATGTCCACATCAAGCGCCGAAGCTAGCCAGGACATAGAAATAAGCAGTAATGACAATGAGTCCTCGGCCACGATAGCATCTCTAGCCTACGCCACTTCCCAAACCCATTTCCTCTACCCCCCAACTAGTTTTATATCCTAGCAGGTTTTGGAAATAGTGGCGTTGCCAAACATATTGTTTGTAATACCAGTTTGGTATCTCATTCCCCCTATTGGCACATGAGTCACTCACATCAATGCCATAGGGTTAAATCCCCTCAGTCCCGAGGAGGCCCCACCCGCTCAGGAAACGGTCGAAAAACATCCCTACAAAGGAAATTCCCATTGCAAAACCAATGATTACGGCTAAGAAAACTGCGAGAGGAGGAAAGAAGCTGGAAACTCCCGCCACACAATGGGAATCACCAGGTTGCGCCATATGTGACGTAGTAGGTCACCCTACCCATATTTTCCTAGAGATGGATGAACTAAAACCGCTCCTTGGCTTTGAGGAATAAATCACAATGCCACGGTCCTGAAACAAGGAACTTGGCACCAAAGGTAAAGGCAAAGCATTGCGTACCAATCATGCATGTGCTATCTGCAATAATTATGGTCACTATACCCATCATTGCCCATAAATCCTACGATATAGGGATGCCTTACATGCCGTGAAGCGATCCTATCAAGAGGATCCCTCCACCCAACCATCTAGAGATGAACCTCGTACCATCCTCTACCTACAGGAGGAACAATTGTCACCTGAAAGACTCCCAATCATGCCCCCTCCTCACATCGAGAGCTGCGTACTCTGCGATGATCTCGATCATTTCATCATTGATTTTCCAGCTCTAGAAATGTTTAAGTGATGGTACCCCATTCATATAGTATATTGAAATAACATGGACATCTAATAGTCATGTCAGATATGTGGTGAAAATCACCCAGTGCGCCGATGTCACTACATACCTAGATTTCGCGCAACACTAGCATGTATGTGCTGAACTATAGTCTGCCTCCCCTAAGAAGATGGCACAAACTCGGAATCCATGACCAAGCTGCCTCTTCTGACCGAGCTGCCCATTCATATAGCATAGTAGATGAGCTGGCCCAATCTCCTGCTGCCATTTCAACGCTGGAACTCCTCCAGTCGTGCCCCTCCCAAAGAAAAGATCTACTATCTGCCCTGGGTGCTGTAGATCCCGCAGATGACCACTTGATTTTTTTCGACACCCATCAGTCAGAGTCTCCTCCTCTTCCTGCTTCTGTATCTTTCCAAATCCCAGTCAAAATCCAGAACACTAACATTTCTTGGTGCATCATTGATGAGGGGGCATCCACCTGTGTGATGTCCGCTTCGGTTTGGCAACAACTCAAATCTCCTGAGTTGGCCCCTCCCATGATCACTCTTCGAGCATGGGATGGCCACGCCTCCCAGCCCATTGGCCTTTTCTGCAACTGTCCTATCACTCTTGCGGGCAAGACTATTTTCGTTGACATTGAAGTCATCGACACCCCTCTTGATTATAAAATTTTTTTGGGGTGTAGCTACACCTATGCCATGTCTGTTGTCCCATCCGCGGTCCATCGCAAGATGTTTTTCCCTCATAATAGAAATATAGTCACCATTGACCAATTGACATATCATGAGCCAAAATCTCATCCCTCCCCTGAGTCGACCATCTCTTCTATAGCCAATACGAAAACTGTCGATTATTTGAACAGTGTCTCCCCCGATGTCTACAAAGACTCCTCCTTGCTTGGAACTTTCCCTGGTATTCCTCCTCCTCCTGTCTCTAATCCCAACTTAGCGAATGTTTGCATGATGCAATCATCTCGGGCTGACCTTAAACAATCCGCTTCGGCTAGTCAACAACCTCAACCTCAACCTCGCCCGCCGCAACCTGCTCCTAGCCCTTCACCTCAGCCTGTTAGACCTCTTCCTTCTGGCCCTTATCCTACAGCTGGTACCCATGCGCCCCTCTATCCTCCTAGGTCAGTTCCACCAGGTCTCAAACATCTTGGAGCCATACCTCCTGGCCATTACCCCACTGGTCAGATACCTTTCCTTGCTCCCCCTCCTGGAGTCTATTTGGTTCCCATCATGGCCACCCTCTCCCTCCCTAATTTGACCTGAGCTTACCCATCTGGTACCTTGACCCTCCAGTCACTACCCCACTTGGTCAACCCAAACCTTATCTTGCTTTGACCCCGGTTCAACCGGTCCCCATTACCTCTCCCGCTGCAACAGTACCTCAGTCACCTCAACAGGAACCACCTCCTGTTGCGACCACTTCGGGTAAGAATGGAAAAGATCGCAGGGGGGCATCAAAGGACAAGGCTGCCCCAACAAACCCTACCCCTCCTTGACCTCCAAAGCATACCATCCAGTGTGCTTTGTGTGATGTTATTGGTCACGCCACCCATACCTGTCCTGAATTGCCTCATCTCAAGCCCATGGTTAATGTCACGTTCCCTGAGTCCCTGGTCCCAGAAGCCTTTGTTCCTTCTGCGATCGCGGCCAAGAACCCCAAGAATATTCAAACCAACCACCCCTGTGCTTTTTGTGATCTCCATGGCCATTACACCCACCTTTGTCCCCGCCTCAAGGAATTCTACTCCTCTCTAGCTGCGGTCCCCCAATTCGAGGCCAAGCGTAACGAGTCCACCTCGCCCCTATTTGCGCATTTTGCTTCGGCATAACTACTAGAAATGACGGCTCCCATTGAAATTCCCCCTCCTGATGTCAAGATGACGGAGCCTTCGTCCACCATATTCCACCTATCATCATCCATGAGACCCTCGGGGAACATTCCCTCTGAATCCCCCCCTGTTGCTTCGCTTGACCTTCCTTCAGAAATAACCCTGGGCTCAACATCGGTAGATCCTTTATTTTCTTACTCTTATGTCACCCCTTGTGATGATGTGCATGTGAACCTCTCTTCTCATGATGATGAGTCAGGTAGCTTCACCACGTCAGGTGGTATTTCTTCCACCAGTCACCCCATCTTCTATCACGATAACGACATTATGGAAGAAATCGCCACCCCTGAATTTATCTATTCCCCCTTACATCGAACTCATGCGTTCGCACCACATACACCTTGTGGCCATTACATTGAAACCCCATGTTTGGGTAAGGGGGCACCCATATTTGAGAGACCAGGAGAAGCAATTCTCCACAGCTCTAATAGTGTATCTAGTCATGTCGACTTTAGTACCATTATTCTTCCACATTTATCCGAACCTCTAGAGTCCCATATGACTTCAGATCACTCTAGGGATGATACGCCTTATAGTTCCTTCATCTTACATCAGCAACCCAGTCTCTTAGACATTGTTGTTGACCACCCTATAGGTTTTCTAGGAGAGCATCGGTTCATTATCTCCAAATCCTCTCTTTGGGATAGTGACACCAGGTATGCCAACCCGAAAACTTAAAGTCCATTTGATTCCTATATGCAGTACTAAAAGAGATTGGTAATCCTCCATTTCCTTTCTCATACTACATAACCATAACGAAAATAAATGGCGTACCACATCATTAAAATGTGTTTAGATTCCCCTTTATACATTTTGGCATGACCACAACATGCTTGGGGGCACCTATGCCCCTCAACCATAACCCTTCTCAAAATCGAATTTCTTCACTTCCAACACGTGTAATTGGGGCACCACTTTTCCTCCTTACTTGTCTTTGTTCGTGTTGATTTTCATCATGAGCTAACCTATTGTACTCATGCTTTTATGGTCCCCCATTGGACCTTTACTTTGAGGCAACACCATCGATTCACCCTTGTTTAGAGCATTCGAGTTGAGTCCTCCTCTGTCATGGAGTTTGTCTCGAGTCCCTTTGTACCTTGATATAGCCCTCCATCCTTCATCGTTTGGTCCCTCTCTCATCTTGCACATCATGGCCTTTAGTACCATTGTCACCTATCCTATTTGATATTGTGTCCGCTGCTGCCAAGCCATTCATGCCCCTTATTCTCTAACAAGGGATGTCGTCCAACTGCTCCTCCGTATCCCTCATTCCATCATCATCATTAGTGTCTATCTGTTCATCGCTCTACTATTTTCTCTCATGCCTTAGTTGGGGTTCCCTTATTGCCTCAACTATGGAGGACCTACTTCTATCGACATCATCTCATTTACTCCAGAAGCCAGGGGGTAGTGTACCTTGGTTCGAGAACTTTTCAACATGATCGTGATATATACACTTGATGGTCCAGTGATGCAGCAAAAACTCTTGGTGATTCCCAGGCGTGTGTGAGATGTCTCAACCCTCATGAGGGGGTGGCCCTACAGGTAGCCCCCCACATGCCCGGATGACTTCTTCATTTCAGCCCTTGATGCAACTCCTCTCATTTGATGATATTAGCCTCAACTGCTTGTAGCGCCTCTTCGATTTGCATGTATTAGTCAGATTGTGTGAGCCCTTCCTCGTGTGTAGGGGGAATTTGGGTGTATTTGTATCTCATGTACTACCATATTATTGTATAAGTCCTGACGGTTATTCCAGGCATCGCATGTATGTGGGATTCATCATTTTATTTATCTGGCTCATGTTTAGGCTAGCACATGTTTTATTATTGTGTTCCGTGGTTTTCCGGGCACCTTATTCTTTGTAATACTGTCTCGGCGGGCATAGGTATGCCTCCCCCGCCGCCTTTAACACAGGTACCACTTCATCAACTAGAGACTTGTTGCACCTGTAAGTCTCGTCTCCTCAGGGTCTAGTCCTTTAGCACATTAGACTACCTTACATTTTTCTCTCTCACTCCCCTCTTGATGCTTAGTGATTGAGTTCTTACAACATACTTCGGTCATACAATTTTCTCCTAACACTCGTACGTTGGGGGGCAATCTGTTACACCATTTTTTTGGTCATCTAGCCTATTATCATTAGATGAACCCAAGTACACCATGTAAGACCAATTTTACCCTAAGTAAAATTGCTTTCACCATATGAAATAACATTTGCCTATATTTCCTGGTCATATTTAACCCAAAAACAAGGAAATTAATTAAATAAATCATTATTTATTTAATTATTTCCTAGGAATAAGTTATTTAAATCATTATTTAAATAATATTCCTAGTTAAATTTGACTAAATCATTTTTAAATAATTAAATAAATCATTATTTATTTAATTATATTCCCAACATCTACCTAAAATAATAAATAAATCATTTATTTATTTATTTTTTATAAATAAAGGAATTGACCCAAGTCAAAAGACCTTTTCCCTCCAACAAATATAATAAAATATTCCTAAAGGGTGATTCTAGAATTTGATTAACAATATTTTATTCATGCACCGAGTTCTAGAACACCCCAATATTTTGTTATAAATAGAAGGGTTTTCCCCATTCATTAGTCACCTCCATTGCATTAGATCACTCTGGATCTACTCTTGGTCACCTTTTCCATTTTTATCTTGTGAGCTCCCATTGAGTTCTGTGTTTGTTTGAGTTTTCTACACCAACAAGAGAGAGGAATTTTAGATCTGAAATGCTGAGGACTTTCAAGAACCCATCCCATTGAGGAGAACCGGAAAACACCTTTCTTGTTTTCCTCTTAGGTGCCCCTTTTCAATATAATATAAAAATTCTTTCAAATACATTGTTCTTGCCTTGTCTATTGGATGAATGGAGCCATATTTTACTTTATCTGCTTAATGTCTTTTATGCTTAGATCTGGATTTGTGCAACATTATTTGAATCACCTAATTGCAGATTTAAATATGTTTGGCAACCATAATCGATGTTAGGGATATTTGTTATGCGTAGCTAAAGTGATATTTTACGACAAAAGATTCATACTAACACTAACCAAGAGAAGGTCACACATAATTATTTCCGGATTTGTTCACAATTTCAACACACAATTAAATGTGAGCATCTCCCCAAGCTAAGAGCGGAAAGAGAAATGTTACGTCTACACTCCCCTAAAGAGTTAGACACACCCAAGTCGAAAAAACAAAAATGGAAGCAAAAGACCTCATCTTCTACTACAGATCCTTTCCGAGCGTACACTACTGGGATGAAGAGTAGTTTTGATTCACCTAAAATCTACTAATTTGGCACAGTGGTACCATGCACCATTTGCACTAACCAAAACCATGAACCAGAGGTATGCCCGCTAATGGAAAAATTCAGTCACCTCTGCAACACGCACAATTTCCACCAACAGGAAATTGACCATCCTAGCGGGGAACCCAATCTTGTGCTTACGCAAACTCCCATCACAAAGATTCTTCCCCCACTAAATGCCGACGACACGATACACCATATACGATTCATATCATCATGTATCGGAACTATGACTCGAGCTATATTCTCATCTTCCATAGGTGTCGAGTCAGCTACAACTACGAGAGTAGTTGTACCTATGACGGTGTAGACCCAATCTGTCTACACTCTGTCGACCGTGTCTGGTTCCACCATATCAACGATGGAATCCTTCTTGTGTCTCTCAACTAACTCCGTGTGGATTGAACCTATTCAGCATAACCTTACACAGGATCAATCCCCCTTAGGTTCCCTATTTCATTCAAATGAGGACATCCTAGAGGTAATGACAAAGCCAGATTATCCATGGGATGCAATGCATCACCATTCATTTTTTCTCCCCAAGAATACATTCAGTCTTGACAAGACAAAAGAACAGGATATCTATTCAATCGAATCAAAATATTTCCTCCCATCAGGAAAAGTCGATTGGTTCAAAAACCCCATCCCAGCACTTGATGCGTTCGAGGAAGGAAATATGTCAAATATCTCACCTACCGTCAAGGTGAAAATATCCCAAAATCCTGCAAATGTCGAAGAAATCTCATTGGGGGTAGCATTCTCCCCAGTAGAAATAGCCTCTTATACCCAATTTCTACAAGGGTATCGAGATATCTTTGCGTGGGACTACTCAGAAATGCCTGGGCTTAGTCCCACCATCGTAGAGCACCATATTGACACTTGGCATGACGTACCTCCAGTACGCCAGAAACAACGTCAACTACACCCATCAAAGGTAGAAGCAATAAAACGAGAAATCTATAAGCTTCAAAAAGCTGGGTTTATCTACCCCATCACTTACACATCTTGGGTTTCCAACCCTGTTCCTGTCATGAAAAAAAAGGGCACCATACGCGTTTGTACCGATTTTCAGGATTTGAACAAAGCTTGCCCCAAAGACAATTATTCCACCCCATTCATCGACCAGGTCATTGATGCTTGTGTAGGACACGAGGCTCTATCCTTCATGGGTGGATTCTCTGGGTACAACCAAATTAAAATCCACCACATAGACTGGTACAAAATCTTTCACCACCCCTTGGGGCACATTCGCGTACAAGGTAATGTCATTTGGCCTAAAAAATGTTGGAGCCACCTTCCAAAGGGCCATGAACTATATATTTCATTACTTGTCACACCTTATCCTCGCCTACTTGGATGACCTAAATATCCGTTCCAATAAGCGCTTAAACCATCTTGAGGATCTGCGATTGGTATTCCAATGATGCCATCAATACAACCTATGCTTGAACCCCGAACCCTCAGAATCAAAGAGGTACGTCCACCCTGAACCCTCAGGCAACTTCAAAGCCTGTAGGGGAAGGCTGATTTTCTGATACGATTCATCTCGCATTATGTCACCCATGCTCAAGGGTTCCTGTGCCTCCTTTGCTAGGACATCCAATTCAAATGGGATGATCATGCCCATCAAGCGTTCGATGCGCTGAAAGAAACACTATCTTCAGCACCACTCGTCAGTCCCCCAAACTATGATAGAGATTACATCGTGTATCTATCAGCCTCCGAGTCCACCTTAGCCAGAGTTTTGATCCAGGAAGGCCCATATGGGAAGGATCACGTAATTTGTTACATTAGTAAAAACTTATCGGGCCCAGCATTAAGATATGAGTTTGAAGAAAATACTACCCTAGAATTAATACATGCACTCCAGAATATTCGCCACTACATCATCTTAATAACCACTACGGTCATCGCAGATATTAACCCCATCAAATACCTGCTCACGCACCGCCTAATGAACCATAAGTACGCCCACTGGATAATCATTCTCCAAGAATATGACTTACAGTTTCGCTACCCTAAAAGCAAAAAGGTGCTTACCTTAGTAGAGTTCATTATGGACCTCCTAAGGGATACCAAGGGATCACCAGTAAAAAAATTGATACCAGACGAGCATCTCTTCTTCATAGCAACTGAAGACCCTTGGTATGCAGACATTCTCCTCTTCCTGCGAACTCAAAAGTTCAGACCAAATATCACTCAATATGACCGTCGGCGCATACGCCAACAGGCCCCCCAATATCTCCTCATGGGATATGTCTTGTACCGACGAGGCATCGACACCATTTTATGTCGATGCAACACTCACAACCAAGCGGAACAAGCCCTCAATGACTTCCATGGAGGCGCTTGCGGTGGCCACCTATTCGTAATGGCCACCACCAAAAAAGTCATACGGGTAGGATATTTTTGGCACTACCTGTTTCTCCATTGCATTATAGTAGTCAAGAGATGCGAGCGATGCCAGCGCTTTGCTGATAAAGAAAGAACCCGCCCTGCTCCTCTACACCCTGTCATCATCATTGACCCCTTTTGTAATTGGGGAATTGACTTCATGACTTGCAATCCCACATCATTGGGAAACCATAAATACATCATAGTGGCCGTTGATTATTTCACCAAGTGGGCAGAGGCCATGCCCACATATGACAACACCGCAGAAACCACCGCTCGATTTCTGTTTAACCACGTGATCGCCCGAATTAGCGTTCCCAAAGAGTTAGTCTCTGATCATGGGAAACACTTCAAGAATGAAGTTTTCGAGGAGCTATATCACCACCTCAGATTCACCCATGAATTCGCTTCACCATATTACCCCCAATCCAACGAACAAGTAGAAGCTGTAAAAAAATTACTCAAAACTATGTTACAATGCATAGTGAATAACCATAAAGCCAACTGGCACCATATGCTCTTTTTCACCCTGTGTGCATACCGCATGACTGTGAAGACGTCCACTGGTTTCACTCCCTTCCACTTGGTATACGGGGTCGAAGCTGTGATTCCCATAGAACGCGAGATACTGAATTTACATGCTGCCATCGAACTCCTCGATGATACCCAGCCTCTAGAATAACGCCTAGTACAACTAGAGCTCATCGACGAAAGCCAATGACAGTTTCTGAAACACAATGAGGGCCATAAGTAAAGGGTAAATGCATCATTAAACCACCACATCAACCCTCGTTCATTCACCAAGGGAGAACTAGTCCTTCGCTATGGTGTCACAAAAAGAAGCCCTAGGGCCAAGAAAGTTTGAAACCTTGTGGAAAGGACCCTACATCATAAAACATTGCCTTTGCCTGGGGACATACATCTTGATGGAACTAGATGGGACATACCTCAGCAACCCCGTCAACAGCCTTTACCTCAAGAAGTTCTACCCATAAGGGCCAAGAAGGCCCTACCCTAGAGTTAATGTACACAAACCCAACCACTTTAAAATTTTGGCCAAAAGACTTATTACAAAATGCGATCGAGTGCCGAAATGGATTACCAACCCAAACCTTACTTTGGATTCGTTGATGGAGCATCACGATGGTCTCAAAGTTTAGCAACAACTACCTGGGTCATCTATCACCCTGACCGATCACCAATCTGCACCAACGATGTGTGTATCAGTTCAAAAACAAACAATCGGGAAGAATATGATGCCGTTATTGGACTTATGTGTGACGCCGTCCATCAGGGTATACACCATATGCATGTCTACCTCGATTCCTAGTTAGTAGAAAATATTTGTGTGCAAAAACATTAAGCAGGCAATTTGACTACATTACATTTACACATGTACCAAGGAGTCAAATCCAAACAGATAATCGCATAGTTGACAATATTATAAAATGGAATGCATCTTGAAAAAACCATCATACATAAAAAACAAAAAACAAAAAACATAGACACCCATAAGCATAACATAATCCATAAGTAGAAACAGGGGGCACAACATGTAGAGCAGCAAAAAACATCTCTCATATATATATCATAATGTATGTGTCTGAGTACAAAAATAGTGTGTCTGACCCATCGGTCAGCCCAAAGATACACTAAAAGTCATCAAAAATAAGGAAAGCATCATCATAATGGGTGATTTTCCCATGTACAAATAAAATCTAGGGCGGTGCTCCCCCAGGTGGGGCAGCTGGACCCACTGTCGCTCCTAGTACCACTATTGGAGCTGCTGTCAAAACTAAGAATTCCATCCAATGTAAAACATGCCGATAGTCCCTCTCCTGGGCCATCAGCGTCTTCAGCTAGACCTCCTCGAGGTCATCCAGAAATCCTCGAGAAGGCATCCCCTAGGTCAATCGGTCCACTCTATGCCAGGCATCCTCCAGAACTAACACCCATATGGTCAACTCAGCAATGCGAGCCTTCGCCGCATCAGCACACGCTGCCTCTACATCGACACAAGATCGCTCGGTCGCAGCGTCGGCAGTAGCCGAGTTGCTATGCTCCCCTGAAGGGCTAGCCCCCTCACCAGATCCACCACCCTGAGGCTGTGTAGGATCTCCTCCCAGCACCCCACTACCTCCCTAAAGTCTCTGAAGAGGACTATGGCCAACCAATTGAGACACGGGGTGACCTAACTCACCAACATCTGCAAGAGTAAACAAAAATATGTCAGTGTCACCATCAGAACACATAAAAACATATATACTCAAATAAATGCAGAACACATAAAAACATACCTGCTAGCCCCCAAATGTAGCCAGGAGGGAGACCCATCTATGGATCCCCTCGAAAGTCCATCCCTGCATATGGGAATGGAAAAAACATCTGGGGTTTGGCCTTAAACTAGGCCTCCGTCATGGCATTCCAGTAACACCCCACCACACCCCCACCTCCTCGTGGCATCACGGGAGCCCACCTCCTCATGCGAGGCTCCTGTGGACCCCTAGCAGGCAGCGCCACCACCTGTCTCAACAAAACCACCCTATCGTACATGATTTTTCATAAGGTACTGGCATACGAAAACAATTTCGATCCATTGCGAATCTTGTAAAGCTGTGCCACCATCCCTTCATAACAGAAGAAAGAAAAATAAAAAAGTGCTCGACCCTTAGCCGACACAAGACTCCAACCTGTGGGCCCAATGCCCAATGTGGAGTGGAAGACCCTGCAAGTCACATGATAGCCACCAGAGTGCACCGCTCGACCAAGTCTGTCACCGAGGTAATGGCTACACACCCTTCCGTAAGGGGCGCCCCCCCACAATGACACGCTTGGAACCTATCAAAATCCACCCTCCTAGAAGGGAGTGGATACAACAATTCCTCACACTGAGGCAGTAGCCCAGTCACAAAGTGTATATCCATCTCAGGATGGATAACAAGGTCAGTCCCATGCAGCACAAACACATTGCGCTACCTGTTCCAATACTCGATCAAGTAACGTAGCAGTCGGTATTTTGATCGAAGAAGGTCATTATCCACAAACTTCAGGAGACCCCATTGCACTAGCTACTAGCATGCGCGACCATCAGTGGCTAATTCAGTATGTAGCTCAGGCAAATCTTGATCCCTCCACAACATCCTGTCATCCAAAATGGAAACCATCAACAATAGAAAAAACATCAAAAAATAGGAAAAATACCCAAAAATTTGCCTCGGCCTTTTTCGTACCTGTCCCTCAGACATGCCCGATAAAGGAGCGCCTGTATTTCTCACAGGCGCACAAAAGGCATGCCAAAATATGGGAAAAGCGTGCCTTAGTCATGAAAAACCTAAAAATCGTGCGCTGAAGGCACACTCTTACCCTGATTGCCTGTGCAATCTTGGGTAAAAATGGCTCAGAATCCGTACAAGCTAGTTTTGTACGGACCCTAACACCCTCAGAATAAAAAAATTAAAGTGCAGGACGTCATGGAGGTTACCTGGGCATGATATCACTAGTCCCTAGTGCTCAAGCTGACCGCAACGACAAGAATTGCTCTGTAGAAGCCTCTGACCTCTCAAAAACTCAACAAGCACAAATGAATTGAATTAGGGCCATATTCACCTACATATCACCCTTTTTAAAAACTTTGGAGGACCATAACGAGAGTTCAAAAGGTCCGTTCTCCGAACCAAAATCAACACTATGATCAAAACTCCATAATGAATAGAGGCGATGCCACACATTCACACTCCCAGGAAAATAATCTTTCAACACCGACAGGGATTCCCTCTCTCATATTCTTTTTTAAATCTAATATCTTTCAATAATATTTGATAAAGAATATGCTTTCACTTGAGGTAGTTGTTTTTGTAGGAAAGCACACAAACCATCCACTGAAAGTTTCAAGAGCAAGTATCATTCTACCCCAAGCATGATAGACTCCCATAAAACTTTGCATATCCTGGCATCATTTCTCCATCAGAAATTAACCATAGGTTCCACACATCCGACCATGTTTATCTCACCTCACCCTGCACATGATAAGAATCCTCGTTGGTCGATGTTGTGGTCCCCTGATTTGGCAGATTGGCATACCAAATGACAAGGCAACATGGAACCAGTCTTTAGAGTCCTAGGACCTAGCCTTCCTAGACTCAGAGAGGGATCTCTCAAGTTGTTTGCAAAGGATATGTGCTTGTTTGCTTTTAAGGGTGGATTTTAGGCTAGTTATTAAGTATGAGGTTTTTTTGTTCGCTTTGGTTGGGCATGATGATCAGAGAGCATAGGTAGAATGAGGAAATCTCTAATTCATTGGGAAATGGAGTCAAATGAAAGTCATGATAAGTTCATTAAAGGATCGGGGAGTATCATAGGGAAAATATAACTTGGCTAGTGGATCTTCAAAGTTTTTGGAATAATGAGATGAACATTAAGGATAAGAATGAAAAGTAGGATAAAGGGAAATTAAGAATCCTTTATCATGTACTTTAAACAAGAGACATCTTTCAAGGTAACTGTTTGAAGCAAGCCAAAGGACAGGGCAAACCATAGAATTCTTTGGACAAAATTTTAATAAAAAAACCTTTCAGACAACAATCCAGCAATCAAAATACTACTTTCAGATAAAGAAAACATATAAGATAACAGTGAGAGGAGCCTAAGATCAAACATAAATAATCTAATCTGCTTTTGACTAACTCTGTAGGGATCTTTAAAGCAACCTTTTGAGGCAGTCCAAAGGACAGGGAACACCATAGAATTCCCTGGTTTAGACGCTACTAAGCATACTTTAAAGAAGATCTTAAAAAACAATATCTCAAGTTGTTCTCAAGGAGAAAGGACTCTATTGAAATCATTCCTAAAACCAACATCTCAAGCTGTACCAATGAACATGGACTTACAAAAAGTAAATTCCTTGGTTATACTCTATTGAATCATTTCTAAAACGACAAGCTAGATGGAACTGGAGGGCAGTTAAGAATCCTCCAATCAGATCTTGCAGAAGAAAACATTAAGACAGTGAAGAGAAAAAAGAACTAAGGTGCTTTCAAAAGAAATTTCTTAGCCAAAAACGTTTGCTCTACTGTAACAAAGAAAAATGGAAACATAATGAAAACAAGAAATAACAATAACAGATTAGAAGCACTTCACCAACGACCAAGCTCAGGGATCCAGTGATCTAGCCTCCTCCATAAACAAACAAATCAGGGCATCCACAAGTTCCAAAACATCAATTTCCTTTCAACTTCCAAGAGACTATGTATTATTTCAAAGGGTCATCAATTGCCAACAATACAATGAGTTCAGATGCAGTATTTATGCTACAAATGAGGAGGTGAAGCTCAAGATAGGGTTTGAGTATAATTTATTACAGAGTAAGTGTATTCCTAACCTTGAAAACCATGCAAGGCTTAAGGCAAGAATATTTGCAGCTACTTCTCTATTTCAATAACTTCTATCTTAACTTCGAAGGAAGAATAGGTGAAATGTTTGACTTTAAAGGCTTTGTAATAACTTTGCAATAACTATTGAGCTGCTTCAAAATATCTTTGACTATGTAATAACTTCCCTATGCGTTTATGAAAAGAAATAATGCTCTAGGTGGCAGTTTGGTCCTTGGAGAAGTAAATGTTTCTTTGTTGAGTCATCCGAAGCTGTATTTGGGTAAACCTATCTTTGTTTAATCATAAAACTCTGTATTAGGCCTTTGAACCTTGATTTGGCCTTTATAATCTGCTTCACTATATTTTCTTCTTTAATTACTGACTGTCTTCACTTTCTGTCTTAATCTTTCTGTTATGAATTAATCTCCTTGATTTGTTTTTGATAAGAGATTAACCCTTTAATCTTCCTTTCCTTCTTCACTGCTTCTTCTGACTGTAATTGTCTTTTGTGTTCAGGGGAGGTTTCTTCGTGGTGTGAGGGTTTATAACCCATCGATGATCATGCTTCATCGAGGGTAAACCTTTATGCAAACCCCATGGCTTTCTTTTATGTGAATTTACCTCTCGGATCGTCATCCAGAGGTTAATTTTATCATTTCTCGCCCATCAAAATGCCCTTTTGGGCATTACCACCATTAAAACCTGCACAAAAACACAAAACCATGTTAAATTTAAAACTTGCGAGGAGTGGTAAGACTGCATTTTCAGAGTTTGGAGCTATCGAGAGGCGTTTGTAGAGGAGAAATGGAGCGGAGGGTAAGGTTCTGTATGCATAACCTGGTGGAATCTGAACAGAGGCGAAGATATTTGATTTTAGGTGCGGGGAGGGAGAAAGTGGTTTTGGAAAACCATGCTCGTTTATTGCGTGCGTTGAGGGAAGTAAGTGGCATTGGATCAAACGTGCGTGATGCCACTGGGCGATTGCCATGTGGCAGGTAAAAACCTCCCATTTCGCGTGGGTTGAGAGTTTTAACCCTTATCGCAAGTTTTTGTGCGATATGTAATTTGGGCCATCGGATCTTGAGGAGCGAGATTGACGGTGCGGAATGAGTCTAGGAGTGGGGTTGGATTGATGCGGGATGAAGGGTAAGGATGGGATAGCTGTGGGATCGGGCCTAGGGCTCCAGATCAACAGTGGATGTGGCCCGACGAAAAGGGTAAGACGGGATGGGGGAAAGTGGGCCTACTTTAATTTCTCAAAGGTTTGGGGGGGGGCTTTTATAAGGTTTGTGGGGGTTAATAAAATGAGAGGCGGACGTGTACAAAGAGGAAAGGGCGGAGGAGTTTAAAAAATAGCGGAAAGGTCGAGGTCTCATATGAGTGAGGGGCTAGGTTTTAAGCTGAGAGGGGGTTAAAAGGCATATTTCATAAATAGGGTGGGTATATTATAAAAACAAGGGTTTTCTAAGGATTTTTAGGGGCCGATAGGCTTAAAAGTCAGATTTAAACAATTTAAAAAGGGATTTTTACATTGTTTAAGGTTTTAAGAGGAAAATGATGAATAAGGGAGGATATTTTAGGGTCTTTTAGAGGGGAAAAAGGGGATGAATGAGGGTGTAGGTGAGGTGATAAAATGAGGCAAACATGCCCATAAAAAGGAGGTCTTTTTAGAACAATAGGGTAAAATTTGAGAAGGCAAAAGATGAAGTTTTTAGTGAATCGGTTATGCTTAGGATAATGAAGGCAGTGAGATTTCTTAGAACTCACAATAATTTTCAAATTTTGTTTCTAGAAATCCAGGATTACAACTTAGTCATCTTTTGATATCAACAAAAATTACTGATGACTAACAGTGGCTCCATTTGGGGAGGGCAGCTTTCCTTTCAAGGTGTCTAGAATTCCAGTTTATCAAATCTCTGAGTTTCAGCAGACCAGTGTCTTTTCCATTTGGCAGATTTTCCTTCTTTTTCACTTGCTGATATTTCTTTGAAGTGACAATATTTAACAATATGCAACATATGATATTTCTCAACAACATTTCTACCTACACAATCTTTACTTGTACTAACATTTTTTTTCTCCTTTGAGTGCACTTGAACTGGAAAACTCTTTGACATTTTATTTTGAAAAAAAGAATAAAATATCTAGTTCTACTCTTATTTCTTCGAAGAGTTCATATTAAACTGGTGAACTCTTTTTATTCTCTACCTAAAAACTATTTGAATGCCAAGATTAAGCTGTTTGGCGTTCTTGATTCTCTAGCTAGTGACATGAAATTTAAAGCATGGTTCAAATTAGGTTTAGATAGTCCGATTCACCATGGTTATGGCATTGGAACAAGCTACACACAAACATTTTTTGCATAAAAGTAAATTTAGAAAGATAATGCTGTGATTTTTCATTTGTAATGCATCCTTATCTATCTCTTTGGTTCGGTTTTGAGCATGTGGAACCAGTATCTTATATTCCCTAAACTATCTTTCTTGACAAGTCAAGTTTGAAATAATCTTGACAATCATTGTTTTTACTAACTTATCAACATAAATTTAAAGCATGTTCAGCCATGATTAGGCTAGATGAATGAACAAGATGTCATTTTGAATTAGTAGTGGCATTTAGACTTGCACACTTTAAGCAGTACTATTTTTGGGTATGGGGCTCTACCTCTTTTGAATCTGCCCTCTTTTATCTTTTCTTTCATTGTTTTTGTATTTTTGTTCTCAATATTTTCTCATGCAATGTTTATATACAATGAATGAAAAATTTGAAGCTATGACTGCTGACATAAATAATGTTTGAGCATCTTGCCATTGACAGGACCTTCAAATAAATATTCTCCATTCAACCCTTGCAAAAAGAAAGCATTATGACCCCTAATTGAGTGAATGATATAATGCCCTTTCCACAGATTCTCGAATTTTCCATGTTTACCTTTATATTCCCTTCTAAAATCCCATTTTAGGACTGTGTCTCCAACTTGAAAATTATTAGCTTTAGTTCTTTTGTCAAATATTTTCTTGAAGCCTTCTTGTATTGCTTGTGTACTTTTGTACACTTCCTCTCTTGTCTACTGTAAATGAATAGTTTGATTTAGTCTTCTCTGCATGTCATTTTCTTCTGATTGCACTTCTTGGAGAAGTTTCATGACTGGAATTACTAAGGATGTTGGGAAGACTGCATCCATGCCATATACCAATTGATAAGAGGAAATATTTATTTATTTATTTATTGGTGGTTAGCCTATCAGCCCATAATGCATGAACCAACTTACTATGCCATGATTTCTGATTTTGATCCAGTAGTCTTTTGATAATGTTGATCAGAATTTTGTTGGAAGATTCAGCAAGTCCATTTCCCTGAGGGTAGTAAGATGTGGAGTGTCCTGAGATAATATGGTATTTATAGCAGAAGTCAACTATTCTTTTGGATTTAAAGGCGACAAAATTGTCTGTAATGATATTTCTAGGACAACCAAATCGAGATAGTATGTTGGTTTCAAGGAACTTGATAATGACTGAGTTAGTAGCATTCATAGAAGGGATGGATTCTATCCATTTGGTAAAATAATCAGTGGCAGTAAGGATCAATTTATGTTGGGAAGATGAGGATGGGTGAATTTCTCCAATAAAGTCTAAACCCCATTGCTAAAAGGGAGTCTCAACACTGATGGGATGCAAGGGTAAAGGTAGGAGCTTTCTCTTGCCATAAAAAAATTGACACTTATGGCATGTCATGACTAGTTTTTTAGTATCAGGGAAAAGGGTGGGCCAGTAATAGCTAGCTATAAGAATCTTGTTTGCTGTGGTCTTCCAGTAAAGGTGGCCTCCACACTCTCCATCATGTAGCTCATGCATGATTTTTCCTGCATCATACTCAAGCAAACATTTAAGCAGTATGCCAACAACATTTTTCCAATATAACACTCCATCTAAAATGCAGTAATTTAAAGGTTTTTGTTTCAAGAATCTAGCTTTAGTCTTTGATAGAGTAGGAGGAGTATTAATATAGAGAAGCACATAAATGATATCAGCATACCAAGATGAATTCATAAATACTTCTTCAATGTATGGAGCAGTGAATTCTTCTTGTTCTTCTAAAACATCAACCATATTTATATCTAATGCTTGGAAATTTGATTCTGCCATGAGTTTTGCTAATTCGTGTCCTTTAATCAGCTTGGTAGGCCTAATATCTAAATCATATTCTAAGATAATTTCGATCCATTTTCCCCTTTTACCATCAGGGTCTTGATTTAGAATGTCCTTGACAACTGTATGTGGGACAAAAGCAATGATATGTGAGTGTAAAATGTAAAATCAGAAATATTTCAATGCTTTTATCAAGGCTAAGGCTTGTTTCTCCATGATGTTATATTTGAGTGGAGCATCTCTTAAGGCTCTACTGAAGAAGGATATGGGTTGTTCTTGTCCCATGTTATTATTTTGCAATAATACTGTAGCAATGGTGTGTTCAGATGCAAACGAAAAAATGTAGAAATTCTTGGTGGAATCAGGACTGATAAGAACTGGTGTTTGAGTGAGGGCTTGTTTTACCAGTTCAAATGAATGTTTGGATTCTAAGGTCCATTTAACTCCTGTTTACTTTTTGAGCATGTTTGTGATATTCCTCAAAAGTTCAACAAGTTTAGGGATGAAACTTCTCAAAAAGTTGATCTTTCCTACGAAAGATTGCAATTCTTTGAGGTTTCTAGGATGGATAATTTTCAATATGCCTTCAATCCTTTTGGGATCTACTTTGATTCCTTCTTTAGAGATTATGTGGCCTAAGGGTTTTCCTTCCTGGATTCCAAAGAGTGTTTTCTTGGGATTCAAAGATAAGTCATATTTCCTACATTCAACAAAAACTTTTCTTAAATGGACTAAGTGTTCTTTGTCAGTTTTGGAGAAAACAGTGATGTCATCAAGGTAAATGATTGTGAAATAGTCTATGTCTTCTAAAAAAGCTATCTCCATGGAACTTTGGAATGTGGCCCCTATATTCATCAAACCAAATGGCATTTTAACATAAATGAATGTACCCCAAGATGTGGTGAAAGCAGTTTTGTGTTGATCACTTGGGAGTACTAGCACTTGGTTGTAGCCTGAAAAAACATCCAACAATGATATTCTGTTAGATCCAACCAATATAGTCTTTTTCATCAATATAGTCTTTTTCATGGCTTGAGCTAGGTGTTAATTCAGTAAAATCATTTTCAGATTGCAAAAAATCATCAATGTGTTTATCTCCCTCAAACAGTTGCCAATAGTCTTCATTGTCAAGGACTATAGGCCTATTCTTCACTTTTACATTGAATTGTTCATTTACTTGGGGTATTTGGCAATTGCAGGCAGCAAAGGCAAGTTCATTTGCAAGGTTATTTTGAGCTCTAGGGTTGAAAGTGAGTTCATATTTTTCAAAGGTTTTTAGGAGATCTAGGGCAGGATTCCTTTATTCTCTTAATATTGGGTTTTTAGCTGAATACTCCACTTTTATCTGCCTAATAATCAACTCTGAATCTCCTTGTACTGATATTTTCTTGGCTCCTGAATCTTTGAGCAAATGTAGGCCAAGGAGGAGAGCTTCAGATTCTGTAATGTTATTAGTTCATTGGAAATCAAGTTTGTAAGAATTTCCTTGGTTTGTATTGTGTATCCATACACCAGCTCCAGAACCAGCGTTGCTACAAGATCCATCAAAGCTCATTGTCCAAAGTGTTTCTATCTCCTTCTCACTATCATTTTGTTGTTCAAGGCTGTTAAAGTTTGAGCTATTATGTTTTTTATTTGAGGGAAGATTTGGCTGTTCAAGTGGGCTTAATCCTATCTTATTTTCCTTTTCTTGTTGGCTGATTTCATCTTCATTGTACAAGATAAAGGAGTTTAAATCTGAATGAATAGAATAAACATGAGTGTTGTTTGGTCTGTCTATGTTTCTTACCATATATTTCATATGATATTCTCTGTATAATCTTCTAGTTTGGTTAAAAACTGGGATGGTAGATAAGACATGTCCATTTGAAGGCTTCCTTGAAGTTTGGCTCCCCATGATCTGGATAGAAGCATGCCATACTTTGGGGGAATGTTAACAACCACTATGTCCATAACTAGACCCTTAGCAGGAATTTGTGCCAGATTGACACATAAATCCTTGATTAGGCCTAAACACTTGACTTTGCTTGAATCAAAGGAATACAGGTCTTTGTAAGGTTTAGTAATTTCTAGGCCTAATATCTCCATCACCACTTTTGGCATAAGGTTGTGAAAGGCACCAGAATCTAGCATGGCATTGTGTAAAATCTTATCATGTATATTTAAGCTGACATAAAATGGAGGAATGGTTCCTTCTTGGTTTTTTCTTTCTACTTCAGGACCAAACAACAATTCTGGTTTATCATATGTCAAGTTTAAAGTATCATTATCATTTCCTATATTCAAAGCTTTCAAAACTTGGTTTTTATATACATACTGGGTTACTAGTTCAGCTAAGGGTATGCTAATTTTGATCTTGGAAATTTCACCCTCAAGGTTGAAAGAAACTAATTTTTTTGACATATTTACATTTGTTTTGTCAAGCATAGTCTTTTCAGCAATTCTGTTTTGTTGAGTTTTAATAGGACTGTTATTCAAGACAAATTTCTCAGGGCCACTAGCAAAAGTACTAGGGAAGCTTGGGTCAACACTTTGCTGACTGGTTTTGTCCTTGTTTGAGATAGTTTTCTTAGTCAAAGTGTCATGGATATTTGCTATATTTTTAGGAAGATTTTCTGAAGTTTTCCTAACAACAGTGTCTGTGTTTTTATCATTGGAAGTTTCTTGGTTCCTTTTGCTTCTAAGATCATATTGTCTGTGGACCTCCATTATAGCATTTTCAAACCCCAATTGGTAATCTTCAGAATCCTCATGATTGTTTTCGATTTTCTCTGAGGAGAAGAATCCTTGTTCTTATTTAGTGAGGAAAGCATCACCCTCATTGTCAGATCCTATTAGATTCACATGATTTTCTTCCAACCTTTCAGTCTCCCTTTCATCTTCTTGATCTACATAGTTTTCTTGAAAAGGAGGCCTAATTTGTTGGTCATTATCTCTTTGTCAATTTTGAATAGGGTCTCTTCTGAAATTGGGATTTCTATTTCTGTTTTGGGGATTGATTTGGTTTTCTCTAGGAGGCACTCTATCATTTAAGTTATCTTTTCAAGCATTCTTTCCATTACCCTCACTAAGTTGTAAATTTTGGCATCAGATGATGAGGTTGATGCCACTGTTTCATCTTTGTATGTAACTCTTTTTTCTGATTTCAACCTAGCTCTTTTCTCAATCAGATTTTCTTCTACACTTATAGCTCCCCTCTGCATATCTTCTAAATTCAAGGGGTCTCTTTCTCTTAGCTGGTAGGCCATGTTTGGGTCAAAGCCTTTAGGAAATTTAGCTAAGGCTAAGCCTAGTGGAGGTTTCATGTTTGGGGGAAGTGCATTGTAAACACTATTGAACCTAGTGCAATAATCTTGGACACTTTCCTCGGTGTTTCTTTTGAGGTTGCTATATTCTGAGAGGATTTGGAGAGGGTTCTTTTTAATTTCCCATTTGTTTATGAATGATTGGTATAAAGAAGGGAGATCATTTATGCTATTAGGAGTTAATATTTTAAACCATTTCTTGGCCTCTCCTCCTAATCTTTGGGAAAAGATTCTCATTTTGATGGTCTCTTATTTCCATGTAATCAAAGGCATCATCCATTTTATATACATGCTGTTGGGTAGTAGTAGATTTAGTTCCAGTGAAGTGGGGAATTCTGGATTGATAATCATTTGGTAATGGAACTAGAGGTTGAGGTAACATTAATGGGGCATACCATGCTGCCATGGTGGGAACAAATGGGGGATTTACAAGAGGTGGATTTGTGGAAGTGAAAGTGGGATGAATTGGAGTGTTTTGAACAGTGGATGTGTGGATGGGAGTGGTGGAAGTACTTGGACCAACAAATTGATTTTGAGAAGATTTGTTATGGAAGGAGCTAAAGTGATGGATAAACTAAAAACCAGGTGGAGTAAAAGGGGAGGATTCTCTACTAGATATCTGTTGCAAATCTATGGGCTCAAGGTCAGCTTGGTTTATATCACTATGTAACTTGGTTCTAAGTAGGTTCCTTGAATGGTACAAGTCAAAGTGAGGATATTTCAAGTCTGTAAGGTTTTCAGGGAAATATCTTGTTCTTTGGATGGTCCTAACAATAGTTAAATTTATAGCTTTAGAAGTTTTCCACAAAATATTTTCTGGATCATCAAATATTGTAGGAGGATTAGGGTCTGGATGAGATCTGGTATTGATCCTATGTGAAGCCAGATTTCAAAATCAAAATTCAGAGAGGTTGAAAATTTTTAGTACTGTTTTTAGAAGTTTTGACCTCTCTTAGTGTTTAGTATCTTTCTAGAATATGGGACTAGGCTTCTAAACTTCTTTAGGACTAATTTGATACAATCTTAAGGGAATCTAAAAGAACTTAGTGTAGTAATAGGCCTACTGGGGCTAGTGGAGTCGCTAGGTGGAAATATTTAGCTTTTTGAAGGTAAAATGTGTCATGGTCCACCACCAAATAAGTAATAGAAACCAATCTAAGAATTTTTTTTAGGGTTTTTTGAGTTTGATAATGGTTTCTGGAGTCCTCAGGTATACTTAGTTTTTCATTGACTCAGAAGGTCCCACCGTGATCGCCAAAATGTTGTGGTCCCGTGATTTGGCAGATTGGCATACCAAATGACAAGGCAACATGGAACCAGTCTTTAGAGTCCTAGGACCTAGCCTTCCTAGACTTAGAGAGGGATCTCTCAAGTTGTTTGCAAAGGATATGTGCTTGTTTTCTTTTAAGGGTTGATTTTAGGCTAGTTATTAAGTATGAGGTTTTTTTGTTCGCTTTGGTTGGGCATGATGATCAGAGAGCATAGGTAGAATGAGGAAATCTCTAATTCATTGGGAAATGGAGTCAAATGAAAGTCATGATAAGTTCATTAAAGGATCAGGGAGTATCATAGGGAAAATATAACTTGGCGAGTGGATCTTCAAATTTTTTGGAATAATGAGATGAACATTAAGGATAAGAATGAAAAGTAGGATAAAGGGAAATTAAGAATCCTTTATCATGTACTTTAAACAAGAGGCATATTTCAAGGTAACCGTTTGAAGCAAGCCAAAGGACAGGGCAAACCATAGAATTCTTTGGACAAACTTTTAATAAACAAACCTTTCAGACAACAATCCAGCAATCAAAATACTACTTTCAGATAAAGAAAACATATAAGATAACAATGAGAGGAGCCTAAGATTAAACATAAATAATCTAATCTGATTTTTACTAACTCTGTAGGGATCTTTAAAGCAACCTTTTGAGGCAGTCCAAAGGACAGGGAACACCATAGAATTCCCTGGTTTAGACGCTACTAAGCATACTTTAAAGAAGATCTTAAAAAACAATATCTCAAGTTGTACTCAAGGAGCAAGGACTCACCACTAATTTCCCTGGTTGCACTCCTATTGACATCATTCCTAAAAACAACATCTCAAGCTTTACCAATGAACATGGACTTACCAAAAGTAAATTCCTTGGTTATACTCTATTGAATCATTTCTAAAATAAGAAGCTAGATGGAACTAGAGGGCAGTTAAGAATCCTCCAATCAGACCTTGCAGAAGAAAAAATTAAGACAATGAAGAGAAAATAGAACTAAGGTGCTTTCAAAAGAGATTTCTTAGCCTAAAACTTTTGCTATACTATAACAAAGAAAAATGGAAACATAATGAAAACAGGAAATAACAATAACGGATTAGAAGCACTTCGCCAACAGCCAAGCTCAGGGATCCAGTGATATAGCCTCCTCCATCAACAAACAAATCAGGCCATCCACAAGTTCCAAAACATCAATTTCCTTTCAACTTCCAAGAGACTATGTATTATTTCAAAGATTCATCAATTTCCAACAATACAATGAGTTCAGATGTAGTATTTATGCTACAAATGAGGAGGTGAAGCTCAAGATAGGGTTTGAGTATAATTTATTACAGAGTAAGTGTATTCCTAACCTTGAAAACCATGTAAGGCTTAAGGCAGGAATTTTTGCAGCTACTTCTCTGTTTCAATAACTTCTATCTTAAATTCTAAGGAAGAATAGGTGAAATGTTTGACTTTAAAGGCTTTGTAATAACTTTGCAATAACTATTGAGCTGCTTCAAAATATCTCTGACTGTGTAATAACTGTCGTATGCCTTTATGAAAAGAAATAATGCTATAGGTGGCAGTTTGGTCCTTGGAGAAGTAATTGCTTCTTTATTGAGTTATCCGAAGCTGTCTTTGGGTAAACCTATCTTTGTTTAATCATAAAACTCTGTATTAGGCCTTTGAACCTTGATTTAGCAATTATAATCTACTTTTCTATCTTTTCTTCTTTAATTACTGACTATCTTCACTTTCTGTCTTAATCTCTGTGTTATGAATTAATCTCCTTGACTTTTTTTTTGATAAGAGATTAACCATTTAATATTCCTTTACTTCTTCACTGCTTCTTCTGACTGTAATTGTCTTTTGTGTGCAGGGGAGGTTTCTTCACAGCGTGAGGGTTTATAACCCATCAATGATCATGCTTCATCGAGGGTAAACCTTTATGCAAACCCCCTAGCTTTCTTTTATGTGAATTTACCTCTCGGATCATCATATAGAGGTTAATTTGATCATTTCTTAGCCATTGGAATGCCCTTTTGGGCATTACCGCCATTAAAATCTGCACAAAAATACAAAACCATGTTAACTTTAAAACTTGCGAGGAATGGTAAGACTGCATTTTCAGAGTTTGGAGTTGTCGAGAGGTGTTTGCAGAGGAGAAATGGAGTGGAGGGTAAGGTTCTTTATGCAGAACCTGCTGGAATCTGAATATAGGTGAAGAGATTTGATTTTAGGCACGGGGAGGGAGAAAGTGGTTTTGGAAAACCATGGTGGTTTATCGCATGCGTTGAGGGCAGTAGATGGTATTGGATCAAACGTGCACAATACCACTGGGAAATCGCTGCGTGGCAAGGCGAAACCACCCATTTCGCGCGGGTTGAGAGTTTTAACCCTTATCGCAAGTTTCTGCATGATATGTAGTTTGGGCCGTCAGATCTCGAGGAGCAAGATCGATGGTGCATAATGAGTCCAGGAGCGGGGTTGGATTGGTGCAGGATAAAGGGTAAGGATGCGACAGCCGTGGGATCGGGCCCAGGGCTCCAGATCAATGGTGGATGTGGCCCGACAAAAAGGGTAAGACGGGATGGGGGAAAGCGGGCCTACTTTAATTTTTCAAAGGTTGGGGGTGAGGGGGGGGGGATTTTATAAGGTTTGCGAGGGTTAATAAAATGAGAGGCGGAGGTGTATAAAGAGGAAAGGGTGGAGGAGTTTAAAAAATAGCAGAAAGGTCGAGGTCTCATGTGAGTGAGGGGATAGGTTTTAAGCCGAGAGGGGCTTAAAAGGCCTATTTCATAAAGAGGGCGAGTATATAATAAAAACATGGTTTCTATAAGGTTTTTAAGGGCCTGATAAGCTTAAAAGTCAGATTTAAACAATGTAAAAAGGGATTTTTACGTTGTTTAAGGTTTTCAGAGGAAAATGATTAATAAGGGAGGATTTTTTAGGGTCTTTTAGAGGGGAAAAAGGGGATGAATGAGGGTGTAGGTGAGGTGATAAAATGAGGCAAACAGTCCCAGAAAAACAAGGTCTTTTTAGAACAGCAGGGTAAACTTTGAGAAGGAAAAAGATGAAGTTTTTAGTGAAGCAATTATGCTTAGGATAATTAAGGCAATGAGATTTTCTAGAAATCACAATAATTCTCAATTTTTGTTTCTAGAAATCCAGGATTATAACTTAGTCATATTTTGATATCAAAAAAAATTACTGATGACTAATAGTCGATAGAGCCTCCCCCCTTCCATGGCGGTCATCACACAAAGTAGACCATATATCACAAGAAGTGACGCCATGGCCATACCACTATAGTCCGGGAAGCACCTCATGCCCATTCATTCACCATGCACAAGGTCCAGTTTTACCATATGAAATAGAACCCCTTTCCCGGAAAACTAGGTTGTATAAGTAGATCAAGAGTGCACTACCGCGCCTCGCATTTTTGTCCACATACCTCCACCAGCATAATCCCATCTGCGATACTTCTTTGTCCGCTTCATCAACCTCACACATGAGACTAACCAATGGGACCCCCACCCTCAGCAAAACACCTTCTTGACATCATTGGTGAGTGAGCACTTTCATGTTTTGGGGCACCTGTCTCTGTGTTTTGTACAAACCAAACCCCATTATTTTATTCTTTTGTATGTGTACAAAGACCACAAACGGTGCACTATGTCCCCCACCCACTAATTCATTTTTTCTCACATGGAAGCATTCCTTGAACACCCTTAGTCAGAGTATACTACCCTCACTCAAAAGCCACCATGGCATTCATAACCAATTTATACCCACCCTGGAATTCCTACTGACTCCAGGGATTTCCCCATAAAAAATAAGTTATGACGGCCGCCAAGATGCTTTTTATACTCCAACCTTGGGCCACTAAATCCCCATCATCAGTTTTTAGTAATCCATCCCCATCATGCCTATGCTAAACCCATCACATCCATGATCCTGATCCCATGAATCAGTGACCCTCTCTTTCATTTGTGGATTACTTTTTGTCGACATCAACACCTATTTTCCAAAAAGGAAGCGGTACCTTGGATCACCCCTCTCCAAAAAAGGGGCATCCTCGGGTGGCACTGTGGGAGACATCATTTCCCACAGATGTCATCGATCCTCCTAACATTCGACTACAGCACAAGCTTTCATGTCAATATGGTATCGTACGTGAAAACCATTGAACTTTGATCAAATTTGTTGAAGACCTGTGCCTTGATAAGCGTCTCTTTCAGAAATTCTTAAACGGGAAGGTCCCAGCCAACACCTATGTGTATGATGTGAAGTTACATTCCATACCAAGTTTATGCATATGGGTACCACATTCCACCTATTTCCAAAGAAAAAACGCCCTTGAGGCGTCAGCAGTCATGGTCATCAACCAACAAGATCACCACCATATTAGTGACACAGACAGAACATGTATCCGCCAAATATATTTTTTTAACTAGCCAAAGCATTACAAGAATGGGACATGCCCGCCTCGTAGAAAATTTGTATATATTGTATTATATTTTCTTACAGGGGTCCCACAGGACATGGTCATTCTTAAAACCGGTGTAGGGTGTCTCCAATTTCGAGCTACATGTAGGTATCTCTCTCTCTACGCATAGTATATAGAAAAGAAACTATAATGTATTTCAGCTATACAATTCTTCCTAGACCTCACACATTAGGGGGCAAATGTTATCACTAGAAAATCGTACAAGCAAAGGTGACATTATTTAATGTCAGGCAAAAGGATTTATAGGGTTGAGAGACATTAGAGAATCTGAAAGTATTTAAAAAATCTTTAAGGCCTGAGGAAAAATCAAATTTGAACTAGTCAAACATGATTTTGCGCACAAAATCCTTCGATAAGCATGCCCTTGCGCACTTTTTGACCCAAAAAGCATGCAATCGTGGGAGTGGCAGAAGTCACTTTCGGGGACCACAAAAGCACACTCCAGGACATCGATTCCACACTTCAAGCCACCTAAGGAAAGCCACCCAAGCCTCCTTAGGACATCAAGGGAGCACACAATGGAATAAATGTGGCATATAATGGAATCACCCTCCTCTCTTAGGTCACCATCCACAATGTACCAAGAGAGGGAAGGAAGATTTTGAATTCTCCTATAAAAGGCCACCAAGGGATGAGAAACTGGAGAGCACATTATTATGCTGGCCAAAATTTCCCCAAGCAATACCAACAGTGTGTGATCCAGAGCAGAGATAGAGGAGACTCAGTTTTTGGCCATCCAACAACTCGAGTCCACCATAGTAGACTTTGTGCCAAGGCAGCTCGTAAGTAAAGACATCCTTGCATCAAGACTTATAACCCCATGTTCTAAGGTCCCCTTGGCAAGTGGGTTAAATTTTCATCCTCATTTCCTACTAGCACTCAATAAGAGGGGACATAAGCACCGCCGTTTGGATTATTGAAGTTGTTTGACTCTATTTAGATCTTTTGTGTTATTTGTTTTAGTTTTAGTTCAATTTTTATGTTTGAATATGCATGCTATTTCTCTATCTAGTATGTTTATGTTCTAGCATGTTCCACTAACTTGTTTGACTCCATATATTTTCTGCCTATGACCAATAACTTAAGAGGGAATACCACACCCCTTAAGTTGGTGTGATTTCGTACATACGTGCACCAAACACACTAACACACTACTAATTTGTCTTTTTCTCCTTCATGATGAATATTTTATCTTATTATAGTTTTTTTCTAGATATCCACCATTTGGATGTAATTTTTCTTTTATGAATACTAATTCTAATGAAAAAATAAGTGCAAGGGTCACATGTGGAATGTAAAAAGTCACATAGAATTCCATAGGTTGTGGAAGTCAAAGAGTCATGAGGAAACTCAAGTTATTTTAATTTGTTATAAATAAGCCCTCATAGCTCAAGCAAAGGGCTTGGAGTTCTAGAGATTTGGCCTTGGCTTGTCTAGTGGTGCACTAGGGAGAAGATAATTGTTTTGGGAAAGTAAGTTGTAGCTTCATGTTCCAATATTGGAGCTAGTGCTTCATCAATGTAACAATGTACTTGGATCTTTCATTAACTATCATAAAAGCTTGGAGATGACATCCTTTTAGGCATGTATCATAAATATTGTAAGACTATTATTTAGATGTCTATGTTATATTTTGTGTTATGCATACTAAAGATAATGAAATATTTATTTTATTTAGCTATGAATTTTGTTGAATATTTATGTGTTTATATGATCGTTGTTATCTTGTGAACTAATTTGCAGAAAAATTAATGAATCTTCTCAATTGTTCTTGTGTGTCTCTCTTAGGATAATATTAATAATTTTATATTAAAGGCACATCACTTATCTCTCTCATATGGAAGCTCCTTTTATACCTTACACTCGATGCATCACAAAGATTACACACTTGCTACTCCAAAGTTATGTGCATATTTCTTGTGCATGTTTTGCAGCCAATGCTTTCCTTTAAAATAATTTGCAACGGTTGTCGAACCTTATATCTGGATGGGGCTCATACACCAAATGGTGTGAGGTATAATTTGGAGTTCACATTGGGGAGAAACCGTGTATGTTGGCAACATATGGCACCATCAACATGTCTCTTCAACTCAAAAACTCTTGAATGATTCTTCTCCTTTTCTTTGGAAAACCCTAATTTTTAGCTATCACTTAGGTTAATTTCTCTTCCCTTTCCTCAATACCCTAAGTTTATTTTATCTATTATCTCTAACATATATAAAGGGAATCCTTTAGCCACCTTGGTTCTAATATTTTAGTTTTGATTGACTCATCCTAGGGCATTTACATTGGCGTAGATCCATTGAAACTTTATTATTTTCAACCATAAAACCTCAAGGAAGGTTCTTTCAAAACCAAGGGAAGGGAGGAATCATCCCCTATGAGAGAATCAAGTCTATATATTTTTCATGCTTCATTGATTTATCTTTTCATCAGTAGATATAATGTCGTATTTCTTATAATACATACTATTGGACACCTAATCCTCTTAGGGTTGGTGTAGAAGGCGAATAGACATAAGAAGTCTAAGAGACCTTGGAATGTGGATCCAAGAGTCACAATGAATGTAATATAAATGAAAATATATGTTAATAATAAATCATCTCACGTTTATCTTCATTTGTTGGTTCTCTTCTCCATGTATGTTTGACATGGTATCAGAGCTGTAGGCGTTCTCCTTCCCTGCTCCAATTTGAGCCACTATTTTCTTGTGGCCTTCATTTGCGTGTTTGTCATAGGATTTTGGTGTTGTCCAGACCCTTCCAAATCTGGCATCGTTCATTGCATAGGACTTGTATTCATCTCTCTGTGCCTGCTAAATACTGGTATGTACGTTGGGATTCATAAGGTTGTTTAGGAGGGGTGACACATTATCTACTTTATTTTATCTTAGCCTCTTCTTAGAATCATTACAAAATTATTATATTCTTGCTTGAATTCTTGTTCCATGATATCATAGTTTCCACACAACATTAAATGCATCACTGGAGCATTGAATATATTTATCCCCGCACTCATGCCTGTGTGAGGGATTTTGAGATATGGTTAGTTGAACCTCTATCCAATATATGCGTTGAATAAATAGGTTGAGTTGAAATTTTTCTATTGGTCTCATTGCACAGTTCCCTGCCTCTAAACCACTCGGCAAAGAAACCATTCCCTCTCCACTTACACTCCTCATGTTGTAGCATTGTAGTATAAACTTGTGGCACCATTTTCGGTGGTAACACCGCACTCCCAAACCACAACTCCCACAACATCGACCTCCTGGTTCCATTGCATAGTTTATACACCCACAACATTGTTTTTCCCTCGACCGAGTCGACTATGGAGCAAACGAGTTGACTCTTGTGTAGAGCCAGCTCCATCGAATGGTCATACCTCCCATGGTAGCACCTCCACGTTGTCCTCATCATGCTAAAATGCGTGCATAATATCTCATTGTTCCATGCATTATCAGATCCAGGATCTACGTGATAGACAGTGAATCCTTAGCAGCTCAACATTGTGACACCATCTGACAATCAAACCACCGGCCAATACTACAATTCTGCACACTGGTTTTTCCACACATTGATACCTTGATATATGCATACATGGTTTCCATACCCATCCAATCTGCAGCCCACTTTGGTCCTCACGTTACACATTGGTATTGATACCTAAAATGCTATACTGAGTATATGCTAAACTCTATGCATATATAATATACCCTCAATCAATCTATTTTCCCAAGACTAATATATATATTTCGAATGTTGAAGAGACTGTGTGATCCTTTGCGTGTTCAAGGCTTGGGAATTGATTTGAATCGTGAAGTGTATGTGATGGGAGTATATGTATATGAAGCGTTGTTTTTGATTAAATGCTGCGTTTATATAATTTTGAAGACTAGATATCATTATTACATGGTATCATTATATCATTAGTCTTTGGGGATTACCAAAAGAAGGAAGGATCGGTCACTGAGGAGTGATAAAATTGTAGCTAACTAATTATGTCTCTGTAGCTACTACCCAAAGGGAACTCAGACCCCTATGCAATAAGATTAAAATAGCATAATAAATTCTTACAACACACTTGGGTTGTCTAGAGTAGCATATTTGCGGTTGTGCTTTGATTTAGTATGTTTCTTGTATTGCAAATCAATGCTGTATTGCTAAGGTATTGGCGGACACTGGATACATTTACTATTATTTGGAAGTCAACCCTAAATTATTGCGTTGGATGGTTGTTTTGGAATTTTTATATGCTATGGTGGATCCATGTATGCCCATTCCTAATTTTACAAGGAAAGAGGTACCAATATTTCTTGTGAAAGAGAATTATTTATAATCAAAAGATAAAATGGTTGGAATTAGTGAAGCATTAGAGTTTTTTAAAACTCTTATATTGTCTACTACTCATGATACAATAAAAGTAAGAAAAGTCACTCTCACAAACATTCAAAAATGTCAGCAAGTTGCACAAGAAAATATTTATTTTTTGCAGCTTGAGTCACAACTTCAGCAAGAAGAATTACAACAGAAGAGTTGTCATTCTGAACTTTTTTTTGTTCTGAACATTGAGACAAACTCCCATCAACAAGAATAAATTGTTCAGATCACTGAGCCTACTACAAGAGAAAATTTGCATGCAGAAGCATTCACTCAATATGCACTTCCCAAGTCAATCATCAAACCTTGGGAAGAGCTGGTCCATAACTAGCACAAAAATGGTCTTGGATATGACAAGGATGTGTCATTTCATATTCTAGATTACTCAAAGCCCATCCAGTTTTGTAGTGTAGGATTTATTTATGAAAGTTCACCTTCAGTTGTTCCAGTTTTTGCTCCTCCTCCACAACAACATATTGTGAAATGCCAACATTGTGATCGAGTTGGCCATATGAAATATCTCTATTTATATCTTCACCCCTGCAAGCACTATGGTCGAAAAATTCATTCTTCACACATATGCTTCAAAAACAAGCCTCTTTCAAGAACAAAGATGCATCTTGGATGGATCACATCTTGTCAATGGGCATCAACAACCAAGAAGATATTTAAGTTATATGACAAAATTTCTTCTAGAGTATTGAACAGTCTTGCAGTTGATTTTTTGCCATCATCTCAACTTGTACCTAACAGGGGGAAAATGATGGTCATATACAAGCTTCAAAGCCAATTCAAGAGAGCCTGAGCCACAACTTTCCATACCAGATTCAGAGTTGTAGCTAGAGACACAACAATTCAAGCGAGCCTGAGCCATAACTTGCCATTCCAGATTCAGAGTTGTATCCAGATACACAGATGCCCATGAGCATGCCTTTGGTTGTTGGTTAGCCTTAAACCATCTATGCAAGGTTGATATTCTTCCTCTTCAAATAATTCAAGACACTTCCTCTAGCAGAAGACTTCAACTTCTTGCCAATTTTGGTAGAGTTCCAGGAAATGCATCAAGCATTCTAGAGTTGGTGGTCATCCTTAAACCATCGCAGGTTGCATACCTCCCTTTTCCAGGTTGAAGGTCTCCTTCTTCAAAACATTAGGATCACTTCCTCTAGCAGAATACCTCAGCTTATTACCAGATTTGGAAGAGTTCCGAGAACTACACTAAGCGTTCCAGTGTTGGTGGTCATCCTTAAACCACCTCCTTATGCCAACATTTCAAAGAGTTCATTCAGCCTAGTGATGCCATGCATATTTTTTCACATTTATATTAAAGCTCCCTTATTGGACTCATACATACCCCTTCATATTAAGGGGGGGAATGTTGGACACCTAATCCTCCTAGGGTTAGTGTAGAAGGTGAATAGACATAAGAAGTCCAAGATACCTTGGAATGTGGAATCCAAGAATCACAATGAATGTAATATAAATGAACATATATGTTAATAATAAATCATCTCACGCTTATCTTCATTTTCTAGTTGTCTTCTCCATGTATGTTTGTATTGGAGATTTTGGAAAATCATCTCTTGTAGGAAATTGGAGTAAATTATGTAGGCCATACTAGGGGCTGGATTGCTCTTAGAGGGAAATCATAATTATCCTCTTCATCCCAAGGAGATTCATCACTTATAAAAACAATTTCCAAGTGATATCTCTTCCTTCTCCTATTTCCGCTTTTATTTTTAAGGTTTATACCTCATTAATGATTTTTTTTCACTTAATTAAATATATTTGGTTAAATTGTATCCCTTTTTATTTTTCTAGTAAAACCTACTCTACAACCTAGTATAATTACCCTAATCGTTTGCAACCATATCTTGTCATTAAAAAGATCTTAAAGTCCTATTAATCTATTCTCTCACTCTCGTTGTTTATCCTCTTTTGTTTTACGCTAAGGTTTATTAATTTAGATTTAAAATGAAGTGTTCAATCCACTTTTATCTCTTCTTCCTTTAGTAGTATGTGTATGCTTGGGTGGTCTCCAACCCTTCCCTAAAAATAAATATGATAGCTTGAATCAAATTTTTGTAGTTTTTTGGCGGAATCCCCTAGGGAGTTCCTATGAAACCTTCCCTCCTCCCATTTTATTCTCTCTATTTCCTTGCATATTAGAATATGGATTCTTCTTCCTCTCATATTTTAACCCCACTTTGATCAATCTCTATGCATATTGGGGTCAAGAAACTCTATCCTTACAAAACAACCAATGTATCTAATCTCACTTAAATGAATTTCTTAGATTACCTAGCTCCTAGTAGTCACCTACATACTAATATAGCAATTCTATCCCAATATTATAACATAGGAGACCCTATACCATAATATGTGAATCAAGTTAACCATGGCATATATCCACGACTTCTTTCCAACATGAAACATTTTTTTAAACCAATTTTATCATACAACTTATCCACCTCCTAGCTACGGAAACATACAACAACATAACACATATAAAATGTGTGACAACCTCATGCCTAACATGCAAGAAATTTAATAAAGAATATTTATAAACTTGTAGACCTTAAATAATCTCTTCATAAACCTTCCCCCATTCACCAATCTTACCAAACCAAACCACAAACCTTACCTCAAGGACCCCTTCCTTTAGATCCACACATACCTCAACCCACATAGTGTGAGGAGCATGATGTGCCTTCCCTCGAGACAAGTATGCATAAAAGTAATCATAAATATTAGGTTTTGAACCTTTCCGTAGATCAAACAATTGGTGTAAATACCAAAAATGTAATAACACACAACATGTATGAATTCTATTTCCTTCAATTAAAGTAATTTTACTCTTTTGAGCAAGTTTAAATATATCCCTAGTCCAAGTTCTTACCTCCCAATGATGCACTACATATAAATAAGCTAATACATCTCAAATTGACACCACCTTGAGATGATTTTTTCCTCATACACTAATTAACATCATGCCCTCTCACCAACCTTAGGCTACATTGAAAGACTTTAGGGCACTTCCCCTATAACAAACATGGTGTGAGATGCATCGTGATTCTTCTAAGTTTCCTTAGGACCTTACAGAATCCATATAAATTTCAAGAATTAGACATCAAGCCTTCTATCCAACACTCTAAACATGATAAATGGTTTCATTTTAGGAATACCTCATTGTCACTTTTACATATTCCTATTCTCCTTACATATACTTTTTTTACCTCCTTGAAGCTATTTAGGATCACTTGATCCTTCTCTCCCTTCTCCTTTACACCTACCCTTATAGTCCAATGTAGGTATCTCTTTCAATTAATTTATTTCCATTTTACTTCTTTCCTTTGCTTAAATTTTCATTAGTTGTCGAGGGTCACTTTCACTAACCTTGGAAGTTTACATGTTTTAACATGGTTCTTAAAAGTTGAACGAATCCTTACCCACAATGGGAAATTTGTAGAGCCATATTATATTCCTCATTTCTAATACTAGTGATATCCTACCCGTTACCACTTAGTCTCCATTTTCTCATCCCTTAATTTCTCCTTCTCCTAAAATACAACTTTTCTTTCCTCTCCCACTTTCCTCATCTCTTAAATGCTTAGGTAAACTTCACCATATTTGTTATCCCATATTTCTCCCTTTTCTTTTGTCACATTATTAGTAGAGGGGTTCTATCTAATTTTATATATTAGGTACAACCCTACTCAAGAAAACCTCACCCTATCTAGGATCTATTATTATTTCTTTGATATATCTCTTAAGATGTCCTCTCATGTGAACACATTTCATTCATGTCCTTTTGCACCATCCATATATAATTGGAATTAGTCTTGTTTGTGCTTATATTGACCCCATGGTGATGTATGTCAACTCTTTTTCTCATGATAAATATGTATTACCATATTTCACCTTCATTATTGAGGTGCATTTAATTAGTATATGTCACCTCCCATGCTTGCACTAACCATGGATTAACATGCCACCTTCTTTCTCATGATAAATTAGAATTGGTGCATATCACTTCTTGTGATCGCATTGATTCATATCTAGCATATGTCACCTCTTACACTTTCATTGGCTCTTAGCTAGCATATGTTTCCTTATCTCCTTTTCAACCATCATGCCAAAATTACATTCATCCTACTCTTAACTTTGTTAGAATCACCCTAACATCATCACCTCCAATCCTTGCTATTTTTTTCCCATCCTTTCCTTGTACTTTGTTCCTTTCCTAGAGATTTGGTGTCATTATCCCTACCTGTAGAAATTTAATACAAAATATGTATTTCCTGGATTCTCCTGATCTAAAAATTATATTCCATTGTTAAATACATAATCACTTCTACTCTTCTTTGCAAAAATTTCAAACACAATCGCCAATAGCAATATCATGAAGAAATATCAATCACACATAACATAGATAATTTACTCGGGGAAAGCATATAGCTAAAAACCATACCATATTCTATTATGTATTATATCATGGATCATGAAACAATTACATACAAAGCTACAATCCAAGAGTTCTTAGTAGAATAGCTAACTATCTCACATTTTCATACAAAAATTGGCAAGTTCCTTAGCCAATTTATTGTCTCTAGACAACCTGCCTCCACTACGCAATCCCAGCTGATAGAAATCCCTGAATGAATGAAATCCTGCTTGCATTGACTGCACAATCCTCATGGGCACATCTAATGTGTGTGTGTTACATGTGTGCAACCGATAATGTCACAACTAATACTCAATATGTCCCTTTCACCTACATCTCGACTGGGTCTCCACTGGATCTGACATGCATGTAGTTAATAGTAGTAAATATTTAGTTGCCTGTGAGGCCACTAGTTGTGAATTAATTAATAATTAATTCACTTGATATCTCACTAGTTTATCTTCAGTTACAACTAGCACCACTGGGTTTAACTCACTTAACTGAGTTAAACTACTTTAAAACTTTCAACTCTGTTACAAATTCGAATCACTCAGTTACAACTAAGTGCACTTGCATGTCCCACCAACCAACCACTCAACTCGAAATTCCTATAGCTAGCTGATTTTCCACTTTAGTTAACTATTTCCAAGTGCTCATTGACAATAGAATATTGTTTATTGTCCAACTAATATTAAGGGATAATAATAGTCGACATGCATCTATAAATAGACATGCAATCTATAAATAGAACTTGCACATACATCCTTAAATTGACCTCATCTATGAAAATAATTTTCTCATGCATCTATAAATAGACATCCACCTAAAAATAGCCTAAGGCTCCATCCCAGCGTAGGTGCATAATCTTCATTAGGATCTTTCTTGTTGAATCTCAACACTCCCTCTCAAAAAAAAGGTATTATCCTTCACCCCATTCCTGTCTCTATGGTATTCGAATTTTCTCTTGGTGAGCGCCTTCTTTAGAATATCTGCATCCTGATATTTTGTAGGAATTTATTGAAGCAACATGATCTTCCTTTGCACACAATATATGATATGATGATACCATATATCTATATTCTTAGATCGATCATGAAACACAGGATCAATCGAGAGTTTAATGCAACTTTGATTATCACAATGAATCATTGTCAGATCTAAATGAGAACCAAAAAAACCAACCAAGATATTTCTCATCTAGATAGCCTCACATGTAGCTTAACTCGCTGCCATGTATTCTGCTTCCGTTGAACTAAGTTCCACGGATCTCTGCTTCTTTCTGTACCAAGAAACAATTGTAGATCCAATGCTAAGGATCCTCCCTAATGTGCTCTTTCTGTTCGATGGGCTTCTTTCCCAATCTGCATCAGTGAAACCATGAAAATTCACCTCATCCATCTGTCTGTACCACAAACAATACTCATATGTGCCCCTCAGGTATCTCAGGACATGCTTGTCGGCCTTCCAAAATATCTTGGTAGGCTTAACCATCGCTTGACTCAGTCGGTTAATAGCATAGGAAATGTTCGGTCTTGTGTTCACTAGATACATTAGCGAACCCACTAACTGTCGATAGACAGTAGCATCCACTACCTCTCTAAAATTAGCATCCTCTTTCCTCCAGTTTCCTGGAAGAGGAGTATCCATGGGTTTGCAACCCTCCATGTGAAACTTACCCAGTATCTCCCTTGCATACTTTGCTTGAGACACAAAAATTTCACCATCTCGCTGCCATATTTCCAATCCAAGGAAATAATGAAGGAGGCCCAAATCCTTCATCTCTAACTCCTTTGCAAGGTCCTCCTTGCATGAGTGTATTAACTACTCATAACTAGTTAATATTAAATCATCAACATACATAAAAATGATTATAAGCTTACCCTCCACCACAATTTGGTATAGGTTTGCATTCGCTTCACTTTTGGTGAAGCTGAGTCCGGTGAAATAGTTGTCTATCCGAGTGTACCAAGCACGGGGTGCTTGCTTTAGCCCATACAACGCTCTTTTGAGTTGACACACATGTGACTCGCTGCTGAAGATCTCAAATCCTTCAAGCTGCCCTATGTACACCTCTTCCTCAATGATCCCATTGATAAACACAGTCTTCACATCCACATGATGATGCGGCAACCCATCTGCATTGAGAGAGCAAGGATGGTCCTTATGGAAGAATACCTTGCGACAGGTGTAAAGGTTTCTTCATAATCTATCCCCTCAATCTGTGAGAAGCCTCCTGCCACAAATATGGCCTTGTATTCCTCAGCGCTTCCATCAAAAATTTGATTTACCTTGTAGATCCATCTCAAACCTACCATTTATTTATCAACCGGCCTTGGAACAATTTCCCAAGCACTGTTTTTGACAATGGAGTCATACTCCTCCACCATTGCATCTACCCATGTGGGCTCCTGCACTGCTTCTTGAAAGGAAGATGGCTCAGTCACAATACATTTGCTAATGAGAGCCATGTATCCGGTAAATTGGTTGGGAGACTATCTTTTTCTACGCTGTGAAGTGGGGACTCCTACATTCTGTGCAACATCAAGTCTCAGCATATCAGCTTCTATGATACACCTTCTGCTAGTTCTAAAGTTTAGATCTATGTGAGTGGACTACTCCACTCCATGAAAATCCTCCTGTGGCTGATCCACATCTAGAGACTCATCTTTGGGAACCAAAAATTCTTCCTCCGCATGCAAGTCCCTCTCCCTCTCAAGCGACAACTGCATGGATTTCCCCTCATTGAATTTCATATCTCGTCTCACCACAATCGTTCAATTGTTTGGAAAACACACACAATAATTATGGGGTGTTTTTATGTACCCAAAAAATATCCCAACTTCAGCAGTCAAATCAAGCTTCTTCCTGGCGTCCTTGGTCACATGCACATAAACAGATGAGGCAAAAATCTTAGTATGAAACATCTGGTTTCTTACCAGTGAAAGCTTCTTTAGGTGTACTCATGCCAAGTACTCTATGAGGAAAATTTTTTTGCACATAAACTGCAATGTTGCTTGCTTCTGCCCACACATGCATTGGTAGGCCCTGATCATGAAACATAGCTCGTGCTGCACCCACGATCGTTCTGTTCTTCCTCTCCACGACCCCATTTTGCTGTGGGTTATGAGGCGCTATGAGTTCTCTTCGAATTCCTTCTTTGCTGCAGAAGTTATTAAATTTGTTAGAGATGTATTCTCCACCATTATCACTCCTCAGAGCCTTCACTTGCTTCCCCGACTCTTTCTCCACCAATGCCTTAAACTCACAAAACTTTGAGAGTGTTTGATTCTTCTTCTGCATGAAGAAGATCCAACATTTATGAGAAAAGTGATCAACAAAATAACATATTACTTATGTTTTGGTGTTGAAGCAACCAAGAATAGTCCACACACGTCTGTGTGAGCTCTCTCAAGGATCCCCAAAGAACAATTTTCCTTTTCATGAAAGGTGGACTTTACATACTTCCCCATGGTGCAACCCTTGCACTGATCTAACTGAGAAAGTGTTGCCATTGGAATTCCAGTAGATATTTGCTACATGAATTTCAAGGCTCCATGATGAAGATGGCCCAATCGCCTGTGCCATATTTCGCCCTCATCCATGCTCATCACTTTCTCCTCCTTGCCCATCATGGCAACACAACCATCCACCTCCATCTTGTAGAGGTTCTTAACTAGAATCCTTATCTTCTTGGCTTGACTTGTTGTTTTATGTTGCAGGAAAAATTTTCCATTGCTGAAAACAACGTCATAGCCTCTATCCTCCGACATTGCGTCTGAGACCAAAATTTTCTTCATACCTGGAACATGCATAAAATATTTCAATTGAAATGGTTGACTTGACTTGTTGGCTTGAGGGGCCTAACCCAGGTTCGGTTTGCAAGGTTTGCCAAGAAACCCCTATACTACTGGCCCTTTCAGTAGTGACTTGCTTTCGCAGGTCACAGTCTCACCCGAAATAGTATGGGTGGGTGCGGGAACCAGGTTTCCGCAACCTAAGAAATGAAGGGTAAGGCAAGCAGAGCTGCATTCTGTTTAGATTACCTTGTTTCTTCGCAGGGTTAAGTATGTATCTATTTGCATCCACGTGCACTAGATCTACAATCATATGCTTTTCATAACATCAACACAACATTATATAAATAGAGCGAAATAGATCTAGATCCAAGCATTCATTACACATACTTTCGCAGCAGAAAGACAGAAAATACATAACACAGTAATTATTAGTAGTTCATACAACAGTACTCATGGATTCAGATCTCTAATAATCCTTCACATTCATTCATTCATCAACCTTTCCTTACAATTCCCTTCCCAACCTGTGCACACAGCAGCAGGGCCTGCACATAGCTGGACTAGGATCTCCCCACACACAGCCAACAGAAGTCTGTTCCCCAAAACCCAAAAAAATAGCTTAAAAAATAGATCACATCAATAGCTCATCCATTCCTATCTCTTACAATCCAAAATGCATCTCCATTTATAACAATCTAGCCTCAATGTTCCTATGGTCCGCAACCCATGGTTTTCGGACCCCTAGTTTACCCTTTGACCCATTACAATGTGTTCGGGGCTTTGACCCACCCAAAAATCCTTGCACTATACTAAATATAATAGAAAATAATCAAAATGGACCATATTCGCAGCTTGTTAGGAGACCCCATTCCAACAATCCCCCAACACAATCTTGTGACTCGTCCTGAGTCACTGCACTGGTGCGGCATCTATTTGTGCACATAAGGTAGCCAAACTGCGGACAAGGGGAGGGAGTATGTCCTAACTTTGGGCCACATCATGTCGCGCAATGTTGACCAGTGCCAGAGAATCAGGCCCATCTACATCTGCAACAACCCGTTCTAACAGCCAATGGAGACGTGCGTTGGCAGACTGAGCATCATGTGCAAACTGAAGTGCGGTATCAGACCAGGGCTTCAATCATTTTTGAACAAACTTCTTGGAGTGGCGAAGGTCCTCATTCCTATCCATGGCGGCTAGGCGCTGCGTGCAAACCGGGGAAGGTGTGGAGGCCCGGACTTGCTCCATAATAGCTTTTGCCTGCTGTAATTCTTGTTGGACATGCTGAAGCGTGGGATGCTGCTGTACTACCATCCATAGCTGCATAGCTGTTTCGACCAATTGTATTCCTTGTTCTAGCTGCTCCTGAATAATACGCGTAGCATCAATGACCATGACAATCCACTGGGCTCGTTCTTCTGGAGGCATGTCATACTGCCGTCGCTTGTCTCGGTCACGGCGGTGAGCCTCTCGCAATACTCTGGAGGATAGTCATTGTAAATCTGTACTATATAGTTGTGCTAAGTCTACTTAAACGTTCCCAGTAATTGGGTCAGAAGTGCAAACTATAGCAGCGCGAGGGAGTAGACATACATTGCTTCTAGTGGGCGGCGTTCGGAAACGACGGAGAAGTCGCAGCAGTTATCGGTACTGCAACATTCCTGCGGGGTGTGGTTCGAAGATAATTCCTTCTGTCAGAAGCCCGTGCATACTCCTATTACTGCACTCGGCATCCCTCGGTCCTCTTTGCAGTTCCTTTGGCGTGTTGGGGTCCATCTTTTTGACAGAGAGACGAGCATTACAAAGAGTATGGATGGCCACAAAAAACTAGAATGCAGGTAGCCAAATCCTATGAACGGGTGAATAAATAGCTCGGCGCGAAGCTGTCCAACCATCTGTGCCCCCTCTGAAATTTTTAATTGGTGAGGGAGCTCGTTCGTGGCACATACCCTGGATCGTTCTTTTCATTAATTGTTGTGCTGACAACCTATCGCTTGTTTTTCATACTTGCGGGGGTATTTTCTTAGGAAATAGGGACATGCCGGTGGTTATCCTTCGTGCCCTAGGTCGTGTCCATGAGTTCTCAGACCAGAGATGATGCTTGTATGTCGTTTGCGTACCTGGAGTGAGGGTCGAGGTGAAGTGTATCTGCAAGTTGGTTAGCAGTCTTGTCGAGGCCTTCGTTTCTCTCACGGGAAGGACGTCCCTGTTTGAGATGGCTGCGTCATACGTCCTGATGTCATTTATTACTTGATATTTTCGCTGATTTTCAGATAGGTCTGTAATATGCGTGCTGAGGGCTATGGTACCCCGATAATTCTGTCCAGGCAAGGTTCGATTGCACTCTTGAGTATTGCTATGCAGCAAGTATCTGCATAGGTCAACTGGCCTCAGAGCCCATCTAGCCACAGGGGTCCCTATGCGCAGGATCATCCTACTCCAGTATTTCCCTTGAGTGAAGAATACTGGTACTTGCGTAGGTGTTTCACATAGCGTTAGCGGTAATGTTTCTGGCCTACGGTCCATAAGACTCTTCGAGTCATTAGGCTGCTGATCTTCACCTGCGTCCTCTTGGAAGGGCGAGGTTCTTTCTGTGGTAGAGATGTGACGGAAATTCCTGATGGTCCGAAGGCTTCGCAGCGCTAAAAACTCATGTAACCAACCTTGCCAATTTTCCAGCTCTTCATTGGATTCAGAAAAACATTCACTGTCCTTTTCCCAACAGAGCATTCCTTCATCTGTGGGGTTAACTCAATCTTCGTCCTGCACAGTTATCTTATAAATGTGATCCAATTCCTTTTTTTCATAGGCTGGCTCTGTGTACCGCGCACCTTCTGCTGGGTCTAGTGGTACAATGACACGCGTACCTTTGTTTTCGAATACCATGCTGCATTTCTTGAGATTGATGACACCTCCCATGTCTATTGCCTAGTCCAATACAAGGAGCGCAGGGTAGGGGTCCACATCTTCTACTATTTCTATTACTTCAAAATTATCTAGGGCCCATACCCCTGCGATGTCCACCATGAACTTTGGTAACCTACCCAGAGGGATGATATTTTGTTGATTCGCCATTCGCAGCTGGATAGTAGACCATTCCAACTTAGGCTCTCCCAGTCGTTGCCATGTTTGTTTTGGTAGGACGTTGGCATCCGATCCAAGATCTAAGATAACCTGATCCATTTCATAGTCTCCGATCTACGCAGTTAACCACATTTCTCTTCCAGTGCATTTCTTATAGCTGTATAATTTGTGTACATTGTTGGTCTCAGGGATCAAGGTGGGCCAAGCTGTGTAGGTATTTAGTAATGCTAGGAAATTTCCTACGGCCTGCAGATTCCTTAGCAACTTCAGACATGCATTTAAAAAGGGCTCAACTCCTTCTTCGAACTGAGGCTACGCGGGGGCTGCCAATGGTGTTTGGTCATTGCAAGACACTCCTTTCCGAGAGGCAAGCCCTTCTTTGTTTCCCTGGGTGTCCAACCCACTACGTGTCATGAATTTTATACTTGGGTTTGTCTCACATAGCTTAGTTTTAACCCTTTGTATGTTTTGCGTAGGGGTAGGCTGCTTTTCCTGCATCTTGGCTATTAAAATTGGGCAGTCTTCTACCTCATGATCTAGCTGCCTACAATATTTACACGATGGCCTAGTGGGATTAGGGCATTCTATGGAAAAGTGCCCTATTTTTCCACAGTTATAACAGAGTAGCTGACCTCGTCCTTGGCCTGCGCTTCCTCCCTAACCTCCTCTGCCTTGGGGCGGTGATCCTCAAAAGTGCGTAGCCAGTATTGGCGATGCAGGGTCCAATTTCACCCGATATAAGTTCCCACGATCCATCATTAAGTCAAATTTTCGACAGCTCTGCTCATCATGTCCACTGATCGGCATAATCGACATCATTGTTGCTTTAGTTCTGTGACGTACGCACCCGCCCGAGGGCAATGGTTTGTATCATGTGGGCCTACTACTTGGAAATCATCACACCATAGTGCAGTTCCGCTTGATCCTGGTCGCAACAGGGCAGGTTCCCTACTTACCCCTGGATGTATTGGGCTAGGCCCTCCTGCTTGCATATAATCAGTCAGCAGCGAGCACTGATCCTTCGTATGGCCAGACACCCGACAATGTATGCACCAACGATCTGCGCATATGTCCTTTCCTCGTTCTTTTCACAGTTTCTGTATCTCCATATGCATAGCCCCAAGTTGTTCCTGGATTTGTTGTACCCCTGTCGACGTATCCTCCCGGGGTGCAGATTCTAATTTCATCGCGACTTCCACAAATTTCTCCTATGATTCAAAGGTCTGATGACTCATCAGCGTACGCAGGTGAGGTAACAACATGGCAATGAACCACTCCGTATGTTGTCTATCATCGTACTCGAACCCTCCTTCCCTAATTGCTTTCTTCAATCACTGATCAACCTCCCATACTGACTCAGACGCACCTTGTTTGAAGTCCCTTACTTCCGCTACCAGCTGGGAATAGGATTTTGGCTTCTGGAATTGCCACTTTAGAGCATCCTTGATATCTTGAATGGAGGCGGTCCCATTCTGGGAAACGTACCGCATATACCAGTCCAGAGCTCTATCTTTGAATGCTAAAGATAGCTGCGCCCTCTTTATCATTTCACTTTCCACGTTATGCGCAGTCCAGAAAGAGTCTGCCACAAACCAAAACCGGTCCATATCCTCGTCTCCTACACCCTTGAAGGTAGGTAGTTTCAAATGTGCAGCCATATCACTGTCTAGGGGGGGTGGTGGTACAGGCGAATTATTACCTTTACGCATTCGAGGTGGCGATACAGCTGAGGGGTCGTGTGCAGTAGGTTCCTAAAACGGATTTTAGGCGGGTCTCCCTTCGTCAAGGTTGGTTCAATAGTATTTACCACTGTGGGTTGTGCTCCCATCTATATCCGAGGTCATTCAGTCCGTATGACTACACATAATGATCTTTTCACACAGTAATTTCTTGATCAGCAATGGTAATGTCCTCAGGAATTTGCCTCGGAATCCTTTGAAAAATCGTCATTCAGCTTCAGAGTATGATACAAACTGATCAATAGAAAATTCCGTTACAAATCCTCCCAGCACACTATCTACCGAGTGATCCACCGTGTGTGTGATAGTATTATCAGTTTTCTCAAGCTGTTCGAGCAACTCTGGGGTCCACAAAGTGACTCTTTCATCCTTACAACACTTCTGGAATTCCACCAGTATCGCCAGCCACTCTTGGAGTTCAATTGCAAAAGTCACAAAGAATATTTCGTAGCTTTCAGTGAGGACGTACCTATTTTTCCACCTTTCCGTCGTTAACTTCTAACTACGATTTTATTTTACTGCGAACTCCTGGATCTACCTTTCGAACCAGTCCTCGATCTCTTTTCTTTCAGGCTTCCATTGTTCTCTTATCATTACCCGATTCTTCTCTCAGACCTTTTCCTATCCCAGCAACAAAACCATTTGTTGGCTTGAGGGGTCCTGACCCAGATTCAGTGTGTAAGGTTTGCCAACAAACCCCTATACTACTGGCCCTTTCGGCAGTGACCTGCTTTCGCAGGTCACAGTCTCACCCGAAGTAGTATGGGTGGGTGCTGGACCCAGGTTTCCAGACCCTAAGAAAGGAAGGGTAAGGCAAGAAGAGTTGCGTTTTGTTCAGATTACCTTGTTTCTTCGCAGGGTTAAGTATGTATCTATTTTCATCCACGTGCACTAGATCTACAATCATATGATTTTCATAACATCAACACAACATTATATAAAAATAGCGAAATATATATAGATCCAAGAATTCATTATACAGGCTTTCGTAGCAGAAAGACAGAAAATACATAACACAGTAATTATCAGCAGTTCATACAACAATACTCATGGATTCAGATCTCTAATAATCCTTCGCATTCATTCATTCATCAACCTTTCCTTACAATTCCCTTCCCAAATTGTGCACACAGCAACAGGGTCCGCACACAGTTGGAATAGGATCTCTGTGCACATAGCCAACAGTAGTCCATTCCCCAAAACCCAAACAGATAGCTTAAACAATATATCGCATCAATAGCTCATCCATTCCTATCTCTTACAATCCAAAATGCATCTCTATTTATAACAATCTAGCCTCAATGTTCCTATGGTCCGCAACCCATGGTTTTTAGACCCCTAGTTTACCCTTTGACCCATTACAATGCATTCGGGGCTTTGACCCACCCCAAAACCCCTGCGCTATATTAAATATAATAAAAAATAATCAAAATGGACCAGTTTCGCAGCTTGTTAGGAGACCCCGTTCCAACATGACTCCCTCTGAAAGGTAATGGTACCAATGCCGGTCGCATTGTATCATCCATTTTTGCCCATCTCTATATGAATTTGGAGATATTTCTCCTCCAAGTCACTAAAAATTTCCTTATCTCCCGTCATGTGAAAGGAAGCGTCACTATCCAAATACCACACCGATCCCAATGCACTTGACACCATGCATGTGATCAAGGAGAACTCAAGTTCAAATTTTTAGGCAAGGGCCTCATGAGTTGTAGCTCCAGCAATACTCTTGTTCTTATTCTTTTGCAGATAGTTAGTAGAAATATTGCCATGTTTGTGACAATGAAAACACTTCACCTTGGACATATCCAACTTCTTGCCTTTAGACTCAGATTCAGAATGAAATTTATTCCCCTTCCCCTTCTTTGCCTTGACAGCCAAAGCATGATCCTATTCATCATCATGATTTGATGAAGAGCCATCTCTGGTGTTCCACCTGAACTCCTCATGCACTAGATCCGACCACAGTTGTTCCCAATCCGATATTTTTTCCATCCGTTGACAGAGTCTTCATAACTATGCCAACTCTTAAGAAGTCCCAAGAAAGCCAAGCTCACCAAATCATCATCTGAAAAAGTTATTCCCACACTCCTCAGTTCATCCCAACATTGGACAAAATTCGTGAGATACTTTGGAATGTTGTTGCCATTTTCCATCTTGATCTTCCTGAGTTTATCTTTGAGCACCAATTTCCTATGGTCGCTGCTGCTTTGGAAAAGATCCATCAAAGCCTTCCACATAGAATATGGTGTGGCTTTCCCATGGAGGCTTGAGACAATGTGGTCTCATACTCCCTCCATTAGAATGCTCCTCACCTTTGCCACTTTCTTTTGCCATGCATCAAGTTATGTAGCATCTGTCGAAGCAGGCTTAGGAACATCATTGTCAATGAATTCCTTCAAACCATTATCTTCCAGCGCCGCCTCCATCCTGTCCTTCCAAGAAATGTAGTTCAAGCTGACCTCGAGTGCATACTCTAGCCACAAGCCATTGAAATCCATTTCTATGTTAAATCAACCATAGCACCAAGAAATTCTTTCTGCAAATTTTAATTCTTTCCACTAACAAACTCAGCTCTTGCTTCAAAATTGCAATCTCCTGTGATCTGATGCCATGTAGAAATTTAATACAAAATATGTATTGCCTGGATTCTCCTGATCTAACAATTATATTCCATTGTTATATACATAATCACTTCTACTTATCTTTGCGGAAATTTAAAACATAATCGCCAATAGAAATATCATGAAGAAAGATCAATCACACATAACACAGATAATTTACTCAGGAAAATCATATAGCTAAAAACCCCACTATATTATATTATGTATTATATCATGGATCATGAAACAATTACATACAAAGCTCCAATCCAAGAGCTCTCAGTACAATAACTAACTGTCTCACACTGTCATACAAAAATTGGCAAGTTCCTTAGCCAATTTACTGTCTCCAGACAACTTGCCTCCACTGCGCAATCCTTGAATGAATGCAATCCTACTTTCCTTGACTGCACAATCCTCATTGGCACATCCAATGTGTGCGTGGTTGCATGTGTGCAACTGATAATGTCACAACTGATAGTCGATGTGTCCCTTTCACCTACATCTCAACTGGGCGTCCACTGAAACTGACATGCATATAGTTAATAGTAGTAAATCTTCAGTTACATGTGAGGCCACTATTTTTGAATTAATTAATAATTAATTCACTTGATCTCTCACTAGTGTATCTTCAGTTACAACTTGCACAACTGAGTTTAACTCACTTAAATGAGTTAAACTGCTTTACAACTTTCATAACTACACTTCCAACTCTGTTACAACTTTGAATCACTCAGTTACAACTAAGTCCACTTGCATGTTCCACCAACCAACCAATCAACTCGAAATTCCTATAGCTAATTGATTTTCCACTTCAATTAACTATTTCCAAGTGCTCATTGAGAATAGATTATTGTTTATTGTCCAAATAATATTAAGGGATAATAATATTTGGCATGCATATATAAATAGACATGCAATCTATAAATATAACTTGCACATAAATCTATAAATAGACCTCATCTATAAATAAAATTTTCTCATGCATCTATAAATATACATCCACCTAAAAATAGCCTGAGGCTCCATCCTAGTGTAGGTGCATAATTTTCACTAGGATATTTCTTGTTGAATCTCAACACTACCCTACTCAAGCAAGTTACTAACCTTTTTGATGTAAGTGACTAATATGTTTTAACATGAGTTGAAATTACCATGCCTCATATATAGGTAAGAATAAGTATGTCCCTCTCACTCTTTCTATTACACATGATTTTGTTTATAGTAAAATCACTTTTAAAATTGTTAAATTCACTCATGCTTAAATTATTTTTTTTAGTACTCATTTCACTTACTAGTTTCTAATTTAATAGTTTAGCTACTATATGATTTACATGGTAGTTAGATTACTTTATAATTTTATTTTTATATATTCTACAATCTCGTCACTATAATTCTTAAATAATAGTTAATATTGTATGTTCCCCTATCCCAACGTTCCTTCTTGACATGCATAACTTGATTCTCTATCTTTCTTATACTTTCCTAATATCATGCTAATTAAAGGGGCACCTATTGTAGCTATACCTTGCACAAATCCTTGAGGCATGTGGGCCTCCACATGTACTATATAATATATAGGTTCAAATGATGGAGGATTATCTCATGACACCATTGGATTTGCATGCATGGCATGAACCCTTGGATTTCTCCTTTGTATTTGATTAAATTTCTTATTTATTACAATTTGATGACAAGTTGTATTGATACTTCAACCTTTGTGATAATTTTCAAGCTATTGTTGTCAATTTTCATTTCCCTGTATTCGATAGAAAATTGGGTAATTAACCTACAATACCATATCATTGAAAACTAACACTAACATATATGAAATATCACTAAAGTTTTTAGAACCTTAGTGCCTAGGAGATATACTTAAACAAGCACCTAGAATCAATTATTGTGCTCAAGTGCTCACCAAGATATTGGCTACCATATTTTTTTTATAAATTTCACTTTTTTTTATATTGAGTTGATATAATGACAATCACTTGAAAGACAATTATTCATAATTTTTTTTTTTTGTAAATTTGTCCAAATATTTCTATTAATAACTGAAAATATTACATGAGATATTATAGTGAAATCTCTTCAAACCTTGAGCAATTCCAGAGTTCACCATACAAAATCCATAGAGTAAGCATAGTAGACAAGAATTTAACAAAAAGTGACCAAATGCGACTCCACCATATGAGCTACTTACAATAAGACACCCTTAACAAAATTTTACAAAAATTGGTTTCCTAACAACATATCAAGAATACTATTGTTTATAGAGATAAAAACCAGACGATTATAATATATAAATATACTAAAAACCATATAGTGTAGTAATATTTAAGTAGAAACACACAAGCATGTAGGTTCCTTCAACCTTGAAAATTGAAACTACTTTCTTGATGAACATTTTAGTCGAGAATGAAAACTGGTGAGCGCCGGGAGGTGTTTGCATGGGAATTGTTCAAAGGAAGATAAGAATTTGCATGAATAATGTGGAGAGGCATAACATTGATAAGTGATGCTTCTTCCTAATGGTCATTTTTTCAGTGTTTGATTCTGACACTACAAAATGTTCCACACGACTCAAGCTTACCACTATATCATCAAGGTTATATCTAATGTCCCACAATATTCTCTTTATCTCCTCCTGGCCAAAAAAGGATTTGTAGTTATCAGCTTGCTTATCACAGATAACCATACTAAGCAGTGCCTCCATTTGATGATGGTGAGTGATGGAGTGAAAAAAATGAATTCCTCTTCTCTGAAAATTTTCTAGATCTGACACCCATTTTGAAAAGCTTCCACTTATTTTTGAGTCAAATAAGTATTTGTGATCTCCAAATTCCTTGGCTTCCAAATTTAGAATTTCCTTTTTGACCTCAAGAGTGGCATCCTAAAATAAATTCGCCATTGATTCTCACATAGAAAGGTGTCTGTTCCTTGATGAGGATGCCCTTGGAGCACCACCCCGTCATACAGGTAATCGTTGTCATGGAGCCACGTAATACTTGAAAATAAAACACTTGACTATGAACACAAAAAAAATAAAAACAAACCAAGTAGTGTCTCGACAAGGGTGTAGTTTCACCCGAATGCATAAGGAAGGCTTGACTGCAGGACAAGAGGAGAATGTGGGGTAGTAGAGGAGGAATAAGTGATACCCTTTGAAATACCACTGTGATGATTCTACCAAAATTGTGACAAATTGCAAAGACAAGGGTTGGGAGAGTCGAAAATTAGTTTCAGAACCAAATGGAAAATGTACAGGAATACAAAACTCCACATACAAGCATTAGGAAATTAAAGGAAACCCCTTATGGGTCATAGGCTTGTATGGACATCAGCGATAAAATGACCACCAATTCAAAGGATGGACCAGAACCCATGTTGTGCAAAAACAAAATGAAGGACATTGAGAAAATATACGACCTTGGGTAACAAATCTATGAGAAACTCGATGATGAGAATGAACATGAGAGAGACCTAGTGTAAGGAATGGAGGGTATGAAATTGGTAATTTAACTTCAAATTCTATGCTTTAGCCACCCTTTTTAATGATTTGAAGAGGGCTAGAAACAATGAGCTACCATGACCTTGAAAACCAACTTTCCACCACAATGTGAGTAGCTTAATGCCTATATAATTAATTACGAATGTGAGGAGATTGGTATGATGAATGAAGTGAAATCCATATAAATTGCATGAAAAATTCCAAGTGTTCGGGTTGAACCCGAGCTCCACCTTCCCAAGGAAATGTCGCATGATGAACTCATAAATGAGCACAATTCGCCTATCAGAATGTTCGCTTCCTATAATAAATCCACCATGGAAGGAGCTCGCCGTATCAAAGTATAAATAAGGAATGATATTGTTGATGATATCAGAGCATATGAAAATGCCGAACCCCATTTTCAAGCATTTAATTTGAGGGGGTCTATACAGGTGATCCCCAGTACATGGAGTGTGGAAGTGCCACACACATTTCATGTGAGGCCAAGTGTAGGACCTGGTTCGCACATCGAGGATTACCAAACCTTTGTCCATATGAAAAATGCACATGTAAGGCATTACCATGATCATAAAATTATGTTGGTAGAAAATGCCTGCTGGGAGTCAGTTATAACGCCTGCCAGAAGTCATTTTCAAGAAAATCACCACCATCTGGGAGACAATTCTTAATAAATAAAAAGCATTAGAGGGTTAAACCTTCAAAATATTAAAGGTAAATTTTATTGGGAGAATTATTTAATAAAACTCTGATACGATGTTATTCTAGTACATGGAAAACATTTGTAGGAAATATTTGTGTCTCAACTTTCCATTAGTTAACAACGACAACACTAGAGTATCATAAATTCGAGCAAAATGAAATACAAAGAAAATATTGATCAAAATCTAAGGTTCATATATGGAACCTTATAGTGGAACCGCGATACCGAAAAACCAAACATCGAGTTTTGGAACCTCACTCTCAAACCTTATTACCGAAAGGTTGAAAGCTAGTAGGGTAGACAAAATTTAACGGTGATATTCTACATTACAAAACCTTTATTAGTTAACAAAATCACCACTAGACTTAGAAATTTAGTAAGTTTTATGTGTTATATGTTTCCTTGATATTATAAACTATGTTTTTGGAACCCGGCCACAAAAACAAATGACTAACCTATATGGTAAGAATACTTCCAGGAAGTTGGATCCTATGTGGAACCTCGAGTAGTTAACACAGTCAACCAGTGGAACTATTTATGTGTGAAGAAAACTAATTTGGTTTGATCCTTGATACAATAACAATTAACCAATATATTAAAAATATATTAGTAAGGAAATACAAATATTTAAGATATTATTTAACATTAGAAATAGAGAATGGATGATTACATATAATGCAATTGAATTTGCACTATTAGTGTCTTGATCTCACATGTATCTCTTCACACTATAATCTCTCCTCTCTTCCTCTCCATATAATTACATTGAAAGTATTAGACATAAAACACTCTCATACCAAAATACCAACAAACTCAATCTCATCCCTTATTTATCTAACAATATCCTTAATTTATCCAAGTCATACCATGTAATATCCCAAAAAGGAAAGATTCAACAATACTTGCTAGGATAACACATTTTTTAGAAGTATGTGCATTTAAATGAATTTTTAGCTCATGGATCCCTTAGATCTAGAGATATAGCATCTAAATCCAAGAGGGGAGCAAAAACAAATCAAACTAGGTGAGGTAAATAAACCTCCCACACCTAGTATGGCTGGAAAACACCCAAGAATGGGGCTGCAACAATATGCAACAATACTGTAGGAAAATAACGCAATTTCACTGAGAAAAAACATGAGGCCAATAAGAAGGCTCAAAATTCATGTATACATCATTAAATCAGATCCATAATGAGGCCCATACAATGTATAATAGGAAACAAAAGACAAGAATGGAAGAAATTCCTCAAAAAGAGGTGCCGAAACACATGTATTGACTGAAAGAAGGCATGAAAGAATTATTTTTAAGAGCTGTAGCAGCTGTATATTACACTCCAGATCTAGAGCATATCTGTGTACAAAACATTAGATCTATATCATATCTTTACACTAGAAGAGCTCCTCTACAAATTCCCCTTGGGGTTTTGAGCAAAACATGACATACAAAGAGTAGATCCAAGATCTAAGTTGCAGATCTGTAGTAATATTCAGGAATTTCTGAAGTAAATACAATTATAAGAAAATCGTATCTGAACAGAACATGGATCAGAAGTATAATCCATGGATCACCATAGTGAAGGGCAGAACCCCAACACTAGAGATCTCTCCTCCAAATGTGTGTCAAAATACCCTACAACTGTACATTTGCAAATAGTGCAATCCTGGAAGGTAAAATATGCTGTAGGCTCTAGCACTGGATTGGCCTGATGCCAAGATCTGAAAATGTAGCTCCAAAGATCTAATACTCTCTTATCAAGGGGATAGATGGCTTTCCCACTGAAAAGAGGCACTAGATTGGCCTAGATTTGAGTAGATCTAGCCTCCACTTGCTGCAACTTACAAGGAAAAACAAACCCTCAACAGGATCTGCGTTGTAGTTGGAAGAGATCTTGGCTAAATGCCTGATAGTGGACAAGATCAACAAGACTCCTCCAACAGCTACTCAATGGAAGAGGTGGGATTCCCGATCAAGAACACCCTAGTGCTAAACAACACTATTCTCAGCTGAACAAAAAGAGAATGATATATGTCTAAACAGACAATATATTCATAAATATACTCAATCAACAACCTTCTTCTGCTGTCCTCCTCTTCCTTTTATAAGATGAAAGTCCTACCAAACCCTAAACCATCTCAAATATTTAGCTCCTTTCAAATGTGGAGCCTCCAACTAAGATTGCGCTATGCATCTAGGAGATTCACTGTATCTAGAAAATGCTGTTGATTTGGTCCTGGTTGACCCGGTTAAATGATCCAGCCCCTTTCACACCTAAGTGTGCTTATGTAAATAGCCCAGATTTAGCTTTTTTCACATGTGGCACTGATTTATTTTTCTGATTGGGAGTTTTATTTATCCTCCTTTACAATTTTATTCATGAAACATAAAAATGAAAAAAAATTGTATATTCCCATTAGCTTGGGCTAATTGGGAATATTACAGTCCTCCCCTCCAAAATGTTGCTTGTACTCAAGAAACTGATAGGGTGAGTGCTACAACACTTCTCCTCCTCCATTGGTGACACCATCAAGGATCAAGCTTTCTTCATAAGCTAAGTGCTCACCAATCCAAACCTCCATGAATTGTTCCTCCAAAGTCATCATGAGATGTACATAATCCATCCCACAAGGAGTCAAGAAATCAACTGAAACAAACATGGCTGAACCAATAATCTCTCTAAAACATGTAGCATAAGGTACATAGATATTTTCCATCCCATGTGGTACATACAAACTTCCCATCCTCCCTCCATACAAGCCCATAAAAAGTACAACTATATCATCAAGGTATGGGAGAAAAATTACATATACAAAAATAGAAATTGGAGCATGAGGAGGTGGCTCATAGTCCCACATATGATACCAGCGTAGTGCATCTCCTGCCTACATCAGATCAAGGTATGGTAAGTGTTTTCCCCACCACTTGTTGCACATGTCATCTCATCATGGCTGAAAATGTGAGATATGTTTGGTGCCTTTGGGAAGCACCCATCATGAAAGAAAATATCCCTTTTCACAACAAGGGAGTGGCAAAATTCAGAAATTTTAGTGGCCCAATGTTTGCCATGAGATTTACATGATACATCACCCCTCCTTGGAGTCATGGCCTGCATGAAAATGGTGAAAGAATATGTCAAATCAGAAAATGAAGCTTGCTTTAAATTATCAGATCTTTCACCAACAATGTTTCTCATACATATGGAGTTGTGCATATATTTTTCTCCTCTTTCAAATGAAGGAAGAGATGGCTAGAATGACTCTTCTATAGAGTCCCTTGGCTGCCCCAACTCCACATAGCTCATGCATTCTTGAAAATGCTGATGTAGCTCTCCTCTAAAACCTTCCCATTCAAAGCATCTCATGATAGTGTTGTAGATCTTCATAGAATAGGTAGGGTTGAAACAAAACTCTTTGTAGGCCCTTTGTAGCATCCTTTCCTTGAGCTTGGAGGCTCTACGTAAGAAGATCCTATCACGATGATAGATGAATCCCTCATGGACTAGATAGCCCTCTTCATGCAGCTAGTCATCAAGCATCATACAAGTGTGAATATCTTTGGAGTAATCCACCAACAACTGGGATTTCCAATATAGATCTACACTCCTCAACAATGACAGCGCTAATGATGCATCAACAGGAATGTATGTCATGTTGCCGATCTCCTCTTTTACATCTCTTATGCCAAAGGTACATGTAGGAAGGACATACCTTCCCTTCTTCTCCTCCAATAGCACAGAATCATAAATGAAGGTGGGTGATGATGATGAGAGAAGAAATTCTCCCTCCTTCTTGTGCTTGCCCAAACCTTCCAACACTGTAGTTGTGTCTTATAATGCTCCCATCCCTCCTAGGTTTGGTTTTGGAGCATCAAGTAGTGATATATCTTTCACCAAAACTGAATTGGGTGGCCTCCCAGGTGGTTTGCCACTAGATAAGAGTGTCCCTTGCAGAAATCTCATGAACATAATAGATGGTACAGTGAGGTCCTTGCTTCCACTGTGCAAATATATCTCTGTTTTCTATGTGGAAGTGTTGTGTGAGGGGTAAGTATGCATGCCTTTGATCATTTGAGGTGCACCACTCTTCTTGTCCACCCATTCCATTTGAAAAGCCTCCCAATCAGTGGTGAATTTCCCCAATGTAATCAACCATTGAACACCCAAAATAAAATTGGTGTCTAGTATGTCAACTACAAAGAAGTGATCCACCAAAGTGTAGGATCCCATGGTGACTGAAAGTGATGGGACATAATGCATGCATTGCATTGTTCTATCTCCTGGGACCAAAACATAGAATCCCTCAAAAGTATCAGTGGGTATTTCCCTCCTTTCCACAAGATGGGCATCAATGAAATTGTGGGTAGCCCCACTGTCAATCAACACAGAAACCCTTTGATTCATGATTGAACCTTGAACTCTTAAGGTCAAGTACTTAGGTACTCCTCCCAAAGATGCAAGAGTTCCTCCAATAGGAGAAAATGCTCCATTCCCATCTCCTGATGGTGCTGGATCTCCTCCAAAATTATCAGTGCTGTGACCCCTCCTTAGTTCATCATCTTCATCTTCTTCAAGATCTGAGAAGACCTCTATATAATATGATTTACCAGCAGCACATCTATGTCTAAGTACCCATGGTTCTTGGCAAGTGAAGCATAGCTTCCTATTTCTTAGGTCTCTCTAGACTTCATCATCAAGAGGCTTCTTGTATGAGCTCTCCTTTGAAGGAGCAACTTTCTCTTCCTTTCCTTTAGAAGGAAAAGAGGGCTTGTTCTAAAAGTTTGCATTTGCTTTTGGCAAGGCATCTTGAAGGTCTCTTTCCCTCTCAATGGAATCATGCAAGGTAGTGGGCTTAGTATATTTAACCAACCCATGCAGAGGTTCATCTAAGCCATCGATGAAAATGTACACCCTCCTTGCTGCAGACAAATTAGGAACCATAACAAATAATCTCAGAAATTCAGAGATATAAGACTCTGTATTACCTAATTTATTCAAATTTGCAAGGCTCATGAAAGGTGCTTCTGGTTCCTTTCTATCAAACCTCTCCACCAGTCTTCTATTGAACTCAGAATAGGTAGTCACATTAGCATGACCCAATGTATACAAGCCATGGAACCACCAGTTGTGTGCTTCACCTTCAAAGTGCAGCGTTGCAATCTTGATAGCTTCCATCTCAGGGAATTTGTTCAACTGAAAGTAGATATCCAATTTTTATACCCATGCTTTGGAAGAACAAGTGGATGACCCATCAAACTTGGGTAAAAATAATATTCCCATAGACTGATGTTGATCATGATTCTGAGTGAATCCACCATCTCTATGCTGATGCCTTGGTATTATTTTGTCCTTGAGGTGAAAAAAATCCTGAAAACTCAAGTGGTCCTTGAATATCTGATTCTGAGACTCATATTATTCAAATTAGTCTTCAAGGGATGCTTGCTCATGAGGCCTTTCATTTTCCACAACCAAAAAAGTAGGCATGGTAGAGCATTGTAGAGCTTGTGGCTGGTTCACTGGTTGATCATTCCAGTGGTGAGACATGCCAGAGCTTTCTCCAGGATGAAATATCTTATGAGATTCCTTGATTCTGTCCCATCTCATCTCTTTTATCTCTCTAGCAAGATCTTGCATGGCTTTTAGAAGCGTTTTTGCAAACTCCTTCCCATCTTCATCACTTCCAGATTCAGGGGATTTTCCCTTGTCTTTGTCATCATTGGTGTAATCAAATTTCTTATGTATTCTTCTTAGGTACCTCTTCTCTCTGTCAGTGAGAGTCTCCTCTTCTTCTAAATAAATATTGGCTCTTTAAGTAAGCAAATCACAGGTTGTGCCAAGATGATTGCTCTGATACCACTGTAATATCCCAAAAAGGGAAGATTCAACAATACCTGCTAGGATAACACATTTTTCAGAAGTATGTGCATTGAAATGAATTTGCAGCTCATGGATCCCTTATATCTAGAGATCTAGCATCTAAATTCAAGAGGGGAGAAAAAACAAATCAAACTAGGTGAGGTAAACAGATCTCCCACACCTAGTATGGCTGGAAAACACCCAAGAATGGGGCTGCAGCAATATGCAACAATACTACAGGAGAATAACGCAGTTTCACTGAGAAAAATTAGAAGGCCAATAAGAAGGCTTAAAATTCATGTATACATCATTAAATCAGATCCATAATGAGGCCCATACAATGTATAACAGGAAACAGAAGACAAGAACGGAAGAAATTCCTCAAAAAGAGGTGCTGCAACACATGTATTGACTGAAAGAAGGGATGACATCATTATTTTTAAGAGCTGCAGCAGCTGTATATTACACTCCAAATCTAGAGTAGATATGTGTACAAAATATTAGATCTATATCAGATCTGTACATTAGAAAAGCTCCTCTACAAATTCCCTTTGGGGTTTTGAGCAAAACATGACATACAAAGAGTAGATATGAGATCTAAGTTGCAGATCTGCAGTAATATTCATGAATTTTTGAATTAAATACAATTATAAGAAGATCAGATCTGAATAGAACATGGATCAGAAGTATAATCCATGGATCACCATAGTGAAGGGCAGAACCCCAACACTAGAGATCTCTCCTCCAAATGTGTGTCAAAACACCCTGCAGTTGTACACTTTCAAATAACACAGTCCTGGAAGGTAAACTACACTGTAGGCTCTAGCACTGGCTTTTCCTGATGCCAAGATATAAAAATTCAGCTCCAAAGATCTAATACTCTCTTATCAAGGGGATAGATGGCTTTCCCACTGAAAAGAGGCACTAGATTGGCTTAGATCTGAGTAGATTTAGCCTCCACTTGCTGCAACTTACAAGGAAAACCAAACGCTCAATAGGATCTGCATTGTAGTTGGAAGATGAGCTTGTCTAAATGCCTGATAGTGGACAAGATCAACAAGACTCCTCCAAGAGCTACTCAATGGAAGAGGTGGGATTCCTGATCAGGGACACCCTAGTGCTAAACAACAAGAGAATGATATATGTCTAAACAGACAATATATTAAAAAATATACTCAATCAACAACCTTCTTTTGCTGTCCTCCTCTTCCTTTTATAATATGAAAGTCCTGCCAAACCCTAAACCATCTCAAAGATTTAGCTCCTTTCACATGTGGATCCTCCAACTAAGACTGTGCTATGCATCTAGGAGATTAATTGTATCTAGACAACATTGTTGATTTGGTCCTGGTTGACTTGGTCAAATGATCCAGCCCCTTTCACACCTAAGTGTGCTTATGTAAATAGCCCAGATTTAACTTTGTTCACATGTGGCACTGATTTATTTTTCTGATTGTGAGTTTTATTTATCCTCCTTTACAATTTTATTCATGAAATAGAAAAATGAAACAAAATTGTATATTCCCATTAGCTTGGGCTAATTGGGAATATTACATACCATTACATGGAAAACTAATTAACGCTCATCAAAACCTCCTAACAATAGAGATACCTTCTAGAAATATTAGTACATATAAAATACTAAATATTAAAACCAATTGTGAGCTTGACTAGTAAAATTCCCTTACATTTGTTGGGAACCAGGATAATACGGAGAGGGGGGTGAATTAGTATTTTGACCAATTTTAACAATTATTACCAATATACAACATTTCAATTCATATAGCAATAAACCATGTAAACAACTCACAAATCACACAAAAACACCATAAACAACATACACTTATGTAACACATAGAGACAGTAGATGTATGTGAAAACCTATAAAGGGAGAAAACTAAAAAACTTGTGCATGAATATTGTTGTGGGTTGCAACCAAGTGTTACATCAACTTTTACTAGCACCAACCAGAAGGAAGCATCAACTCCTTGATTGAGAAAACTAACTTGCAAGAGGCATTGGCTCTCTAATTTGAAAACACCCACTTGTAGGAGGCACCGACCCCCAAATTATTTTACAGGCAGCCACCTAAAGGAAGCACCGACCCCCTGATGTGCAAGAAACAACCTACAGAACCTAGAAGATCCATTATTTGTCTCATTTTCAAACTCAAATCCACAGGTATTATTTTAAATTTAAACTTTATATTTATATGTGTGGCGCTCACTTATTTATACCTAAAACACCTAGATATTAAACTTAAACTCATACACACTCAATCTGGCAACACTTCTAATTCCAAATTAATCTTTGCTCTGCAACTCTTTCCTCTGGCTCAAATCTCATCACAATTTTTCGTATCTATTTAGATAACTCTTTCTTGTAACCTTAGATATGATATAAACACTCATACCTTTTCTTCAGATATGCATCTCTTCTGATACTCAAAAGCATCTAAGATCTCATATCTTCATTCAGATTTATTATGGGCTCTTCCACTCAATTCAACCGTCTTCACTCTCTAGGCCTTGTACTAGATTTCTTGGCCACACTAAAACTCAAATAATTTTCTATTCCCTCAACAAGGCATTCTCAATAATGCAAGTGCCTCTAGATATACAGATATTTGTACTCTCCATCTTTTTCCGCAACCACTCTTCCCTTCAAGGAATTTGCTCACACATTTATCAACAATTTATTATTATTATTATTATTTACCTTAATTCTCTATACCAATTGTCTGCAACTATTCAATCTAATTCAATTAACTGCGTCGATTCCATACCTATAGGTTTGCATCCATTCCTCCTAGTGTGTAGATTCCTCTTCACGTACATATCAAACTGGTGGTTCAAATCTACACTATGGAAACTTCCACCAATATCTATATATTAGTTGTACATGGGAAATAACCACTTCTCATGTCATCATATTGTTTATTTATAAGTGTTTCTTTAATTTTATTTATAAAATTTGGTGCTTAAATGCCAAAATTTTGTCTCAACCTCTATTTTTCAGTAGTGTAACACTATCATTTATTGCATTGATATCTTCCTATTTTATAGTCTCAATCCCTTTAAATACCATGGGTATCATTCCATGGTTTTACCCATGTGAATTTTCCCTTTGACTATATCAACAATCATAACCATTTGAATGATACAATTGCAGTTATATACATAACCATAATAGTACCTGCAACTAGCAAACTTTAGTTCCTTAATTGATATGGTGGTCAAATACCAAATTTTTACTTTTTTTTCCCCTCATACTTCAACTCTTAGGCACATATGAACGCGAAAGAGGATCAATGACTTAAGCACAAATTTTGTTTAGCTTCACAATATGCAAAATTAGGTTAATTTACATTATTTGATATTTTTATTTTAATCATGTATCGAAGTGTTTTTGGGATTGGAATTTGTGTTATAGTCCTAGAGGCCTAAATTCCTAGATAGATCTCTCACAACATCAGTTCATCAATTCAACATCCAAACGTCTAGCTCGTATTTGTCAACGAATCATGTTTTTCCACCTCACACTTCCATGATACTATACCATGCCACACTGCCAAGTCATGTTGCCATGTGGGGTCCTTTGAGTGGTAGCATGTGTCACTCAAAAATAGGCCACCTAGCCACCAAATAGGGTTAATTCAACCTTTCACGTGTCTCTTTGTTAGTGTTCCATTTCATCTCTTTGTTGTGTCATTACCACCTGTTTGTCACATCACTAGTGCTCACCACTCATGCACTATCATTTGTCACTACTGCCACCTCACTTGATATAAAGGAAAATATTGTACCTGATGGTTTTCCTATACAACTCTTTGTCATGCCTTCAAAAGCCTCAAATGGATGGATACACTTTTTACTACAGAACCACACTTTATCGCAACCTTGAACCAAACACCTTTGACAAAAATTTGGATCCTAGTGTTTTGTTAAAATGTTTCCTTGCATAACCTCCAGATACCTGGATGGCCAAATATATCTACCTACACACAAAACTCTTCTCTTTTGGAACCTTGAAACAACTCTCTTCCACATCAATTAGACTTTGGAGAAATAATCATGCAATCCCTGAATTATCTAGATACAAACCTCCCATATATTATGCACTTCCCAGTTATGTCTAGATGAATCCAATTTCGGAAAAATAATGCAACCCCAAAGTTATTAGATATGCCGAGATATCTTAGATACCTTATAAACCATAAAGTATCATCACTTCAGTACATGTTTCCTCATCAATCTTTGGGATTTTGACTAAGTGTGATACACCATTGGAAAGGCCTATCCAACTAAACACTTTAAAATATCATTTGAAAAATTAACTCGTTGAAAAAATTCCTTCAAATATAGGCTACATCTCATAAAAAATAATCATCAACAAACTCCCCATGAACTTGTATTCACTTATTCACTTGACATCAATGACTAGACTTGAAATCATTGAAAAAAAAATTCTCACCAATCTCCCCCTTTGGAATTGATGACAATACCACCAAAAATTGCTACCATACAATGTAGGTCATTGATGGCAACCTCAACACTTAGCAACACTCCAAATTATAGTACCAATTTTCCAATGTGTGCTTGGTCACACTTTCTGACTACTGATTTTTCACTTTCTACCTCCACTTATGAGAAGCCAACTATTGATCACAATCCCCCTTTGCATACATACCATTTTATCCAATGTTTGGGCACTTCACCCCTTTAACATCAATGGTAAAGGGTGTTTGTTTCTAGAGCTACATGATTTTCTCACTTTTCCTTGTGATGCCTCACTAGTGCATGGGCTTTGAGATACTAGTTTTTGATTAATGCCCCCATTGGATCATTCTCCCCTTAAACAAGCTTCAATAATAACCCTATGTTTAACTTGTTTCCGATATGAATTTCTACTCAACATACATGTGGCTACCGTTTAAATAAAATGATACCAATTGAAAAACAAATATAGATAGACTTTGAAAACATGCAGATTTCCATTTCATGGTGCAATTTTATCCTCCTAAACTTGGGATTCTCCTGTTGACCTGAGTCTTCTACTGAGGTACCATTTAAATGAGCTATTTTACCATACTTAAATCTTCTATAGAACTCACACACATTAATACACTAATGGTTCATCTAAGTATCAAGATCTCTCCCTTTTTAAATCAAATGAACAATATGTATTTTTATTTTTGTATAGTTGAGCCAATACATACTAATGGATGTTACAAGAGCCAAACTATTATTTCTCCTTAGCATGACAAGCTGTTTATACTCATGATTGTTAATTTTTTTTCCCATCAAATTATTCAAATGAAATAAGAAAAAATATATATGACTGCAAACCTTTCGTGCCAATCAAATCCCCTTGAACACATGCGACTGTTGATTTTGTTGCCCTTTTGAGCTTATTCACTATTATTCTCTCTGACCTCCTGACATACAATTATCCTTGAAAAAATTTGACATCTTCCATATTTCCTTTTTCCTATTTGGCATTCTTGCAGACTAATCGTTATTTCAACTAATACGAACTATTTTTTTTGGGTGATTTCTAATCTGTACTCTCCCTACTAAGGCTAACTCTAATTATCGTGCATTAAATTTACTTATGTAATTTGAACTGCTCTTTTAATTATGCTCATGGACATGCTTGTTGCTGTTATTTCTCCTAGAAACCCATTCTTGTTGCTAGCCTTCTTGATTATATCATTTTTTTATAATGTCAATATATATCTAGTGGTATTTTCAACTCATCATTATTCTCTTGTAACTCATCCTCAAAAGTTTCTATATTCCTTATGTTACGTGAGGTGTTGTTGTATCAGCTCGCTTGTCTTTTATTGATATGCTAAGAGAGATACCACTCTCATACTGCAACCTTTTGATTTACCTTTATTAAGGACATATGAATTGCTTGAGGTCCTTGTTGTTGTTGACACTATTTTGTCAGTTTCTCCCTTCCTTATTTTGAAACCTTTAGAAGAAAATATGACATCATGTCCATTATTAACCATTTGACTTACACTTAAAATATTTTGCTTTAGAACTTCAACAAACAAGAAATATTTAGCCTTCCTTTTCTTATTGTTAAGGTTAACTAGTCTTGTGCTTATTATTCTGGTTGATGTACTATGTCCAATAATGACATTTCAACCTTTGAATTCATTTAATGAGAGGAATTTACTTTTATCTCTTGTCATGTGACTTGAAAAACTACTATCTATGTACCATTGATAATTTATTTCTTGAGGATATAGTATTATATCATACTTTTATTGTTGTTCTTCCTTTCTTTTCGATATCTTCCTATGAAAATTACATTGAGGGAGATTTCTTAAGGGAATAATTATTTTAACTTCACTCTGATTTGCTTTACGAGGGAAATTAAATCTCAAATGATTCATCGTTGCAATTACCATGCTTCCTATAACACCCCACCCCACATTTACCTACTTTAACATACTTATCAGGTTAAACATGAGCTAAGAATTACTATGCATGACCCAAATTCCAAGAGGTAGTTATGGAAATGGGGTCTAACTTGCCAATGCATGCTATTCATTTTTACAAACACTTTGCGTAAATAGTACTTGTAAGTCATGGATGCATAGTTTAGTCACTGTTTACATTAGTTTCATTAGATTCTCATCAAGAAGGCTTGCTTCCCTCTCATACTTGCTGCAACACACACATATTAGCTCATGTATCCATATAAAATAACCAAGAGCCTTTCAAACCATGATTTAGATCTAGATCAAGAGCACATTCTATAGTAATAAACACACCATGCATGTAGCATATACTTAACTAGAAATAAAGCCATGAAAAACTAGTCATGAAAAAATAGTAAATAAAAAATTATGCTCATTTATCATCACTAAAGAATAGCACATATTAACATATGCAAATTTCCAACCAAGTTAGGGACTGCCACGTACCAACGAAATGTTTCTTTCAACCAATCAATCCTGCACCATATTCCAAGAATGAAAGTGGGATATCATGGAATAAACCAAGATAAAACCAACCAGGGTTTTTAGAGGCCAAACCACCTCAACCCTCAACCACAATGATTCCACCTCTACGGTCCAAAAATCACTAACACCAAACAGATTGGTCTATACCCAAGCTATCAAGGGCTCTAGGAACTATTAACTCAACCCACAACCTTCGAGGGCTCCAGAGAATTTGTCCAACCCAGCTCCAAGGACTAGTAACTCAACCCACCAAGGGCTCCAAAGCATTTGTCCGAACCTAGGCTCTAGGACTAGTAACTCGGCCCAAGTTTTTACATTACTTCTAGATAATTTGTTCCAACCCACAACCATAAGGAACATGAACACCAATAAAAAAAAAATAAGTGGAAAAACCCACAACACCATGGCTATCTAGGAAATGGAAAGGAAAGGTTGAAACCACTTTTAATCGAGGAAACTATCCATTCCAATGAAAACACATAGCCAAGTAATCACATGCATGCATCATGCATCCATAAACCAAGAAGGAAATCACACATGAAACCTATTACCTGCAAAGTATCCCTATTGTAGTTGCTGATCCAAATATTTCCCTTATTCTTTCCCACTTTCCTTTTCCTTCTTTCTCTAAATCCAATGTATGCCAAAGTGCTCCAGGAATGCTAAAATAATTCTCTAAGTGTGAAATATTATGAGAGACAGAGTGAATGAATTGAGAGCTCCAAAACTTGATTCATGAAAGCCATGAACTGATCCTCAAAATCCTTTTTATCATGTGTTAGGGTCCCGTGATTTGGCTGATTCGCAAGCCAAATGACAGTGAAACATCAAAACAATATTTGGAGCCCAAGGACCTTGCCTTCCTGGACTCAAAGAGGGCTCTCTCTATCTGTGTAAGGGATATCTGTGTGTTTTCTTATTGTGTTCTGATTTTAGGCTAGTTATGAAGTAGGTTTTTGGTTTTGGTTTTTAGGTTGTGAGGGATGAACTGATCAAAGATTAAGATAGGTAAAAAGATGTCGGATCAACTGGGCTATGGGGTCGAAAAGGTTCGAGAAAGCTTTTAGATGGTGATACAAGGTTGCTGAAGGGCCGATTTGATTGGAGGTAAAATGGATCTTTGGGCAAAATGGAGTGAGATGGACATCAAGTTTGTGTATAACAAAGGATTTCAAGAAAAAATAGTTTAATAGCTGACATGAACATGGTAGGGCAAACCATTAATCATGAGACATGTAACCATAAGCTGATCAATACATAGAAATAAACATTCAAGCCATGCATAGAGATATATAACTCTCTAACTTTAGGAAATGGCTATCAGAATTTGGGGAAATACATTTAAGATAGAAAAACAACTCAAATTACTATGTTGGAATGCCTAAACATAGTACTTCAAGCTATTGGGCACTTTGAAAACAAGATTGCATGGTCTTAGGCAAAGGGAAAGATCAGAACAAGACCTCCTTGGTTCAAAAAATGACAATCTAATCAATCAAAGAGAAGTTTCATAGGTGGAGCTATGGCTAGCCATGAGTAAGCAGGGCATACCGTAAATCATACTTAGTATGCATAAAACCATGAATGAAACAAGCAAACAATATTCTTAAGTTACTAAAGAGCAATCAAGAATTCTTTAATGTGACTAAGAATGAAGAAAACATGGAAGCTATAAAGAAATAGGAAATTTGCGATACCTCCAAGGGCATGTCTCAAATTTTTTCTCTACTATATTATAGAAAGCAAGAACATGGATTTATGAATGAAAAATAAGAAACAAAACAGAGAGAGAGACACTATACCATTCTACCAAGTCATGGAATCCAACAACAATCCTCTTTCATCATCCAAGAACATCCAAGAAACTATCCAAAAGCATGAGACAAGTATTTCTTCCAAAGCTTATATGACCATATATTTCTTCTATTCATCAAGTTCAGCCTTGTTTACAATGAAAGCCTTTGGAATATATAGGCCAAAGTGAGGAAAACCTCTTAGTTCAACTTGCAATTTCATTGGCCTATCCAAAATATCCGATTTTGTCCTTGAGGATTTACAAAGCCCAAGGCACAAAATATCTAATAAAATATCTCAAAAATGCTAAAAAAGGGAAATATATTGACTTTTCATAAATTATCATGTACAAAAATAGCTAAACTCACATGAAGAAAAGTCACTTTTGAAAGGTTCAATTTTTACAAAAATACTCAAAAAATACATCAGCAAAAGGTCTCATGACTTGCCGACAACTTTTGGAGGCCTTCCCGATGTCGAAACAAGGCTCATGATGGCTCGTTGGAAAGATCTGAGTGTCTAATTTCTAAAAATGTTTAGTTTACTCCCAAATGATCACTAAAAGTCCTTCAAAAATAGACCTATGTGTAAAAAACAAAAAAATAGGCCTTGCTGATAAACGGGGCAGAGTGTGGAAAAAGCAAGTGTTTTTTTCCATTTTGGGGGAGAAAATGATATTCAATTGATCTGAAAATCGCTGAGTATGTGCCCCTAAAGTTATTTCATCCAATGATACCATTTTCATCCTTTGAGGATGCCCCAAACTAAAATGGCGATGCCCATGAGTTTTGGCCAAAAACCCAAAAATGACAAAAAAACCAAAATTTGTCGAATTTCGCCCAAACTTGGCGAGCATGATCCTCAAGGGTTTTCAGAAACATGTTGTGAAGCTGAGGCCAAAATTTGAAGCCTTGAGGTGTCTTTCCTCAATTTTGGTGCCGGGCACTTCCCTTTAGCCTCCTTGAGTTTTTCCTGAGCAGCCTTCAATTTCCGCCGAGCAAACTGATTTAGCTTTTTATAATGCCCTGTCATCTTCTGTTGAAGGTCCAAGTCTCTATTTTCCTTCTCAAAGTGATCATTAACGCTCTCAAGCCATGCTTCCCGATTTTTCTCTATCTCTTGTTCGAATAATTCAATGAGAGGGGTGGATTGGAGAAGGGCATCTTATTCTTATTTTTGTTTATCAAGGGCCTTTTTGAGCCCCATGGTTCTTGGCCTCTTTCGCCTGGGCTGATCTTCATCTTCTCTCTCATCGAACTCACCCATGAGTTCTTCCAATCTCACTTGTGCTTTGGAGGCCTCCTTTTTGTATTTGATGGCCCGTGTCACATATACAACCATATGGAAACTCATTTGCTTGTTTTGAACTTGCAAAAATTGATTGAAGTTCCTAGCCCTATCAAGATTAGTCCTCAAAGAATCAATTTGGTTTTCTCTATGGATCAAGAGATTTTCTAGGATCTGGGCTTCATTATCACTGTCATCACTTTGGATTTGGATGCTGTCGAATTCCCTTTCCTGTTCATGACTGCTTTCTTCCTTGTCCTTCCCTTTGCTTTGGGTGGCTCTTTTAGTCTTTTTCTTCTTGGGAAATTCGACCATGGGCTTCTTGGGAAATTTTCCCTTGCTTCGGAGGGCCCTAGCCACATTTGGGGTTACAACTCTAGGCACCCTTTTCCTTGATGTCTGGGGCTTGGCCACTTTCGGAGAAGAGAGCATGGCCCCTTGCCTAGGAGAGGCAGCTAGCACATGCCCCATTGGCTCTTTACCCTTGTCACTTTGCTCCTCATTTTTGCCACTGTCTTGGATTTCTTCATGGATGCCTTGGCTGTCTTTTTTCATTTCCTTTTGAGGGCTGTCCTCCTCACTGTGTTGTACCTATTTATCATGCTACCCCTCTTCTTCATGAGGCTGCTATTCCTTTTTAAGAGGCTGCTGTTCATCATCATGAGGCTGCTGTTCATCATGCTGTGGCTGCCCCTGTTCATCATTATGAGGCTGTTGTTCATCATCATGAGGCTGCTGTTCATCATGCTGTGGCTGCCCCTATTCATCATGAGACTGCTCATCCTCACTGTGTTTCACATCTTCATGCTGCTGCCCTTCATCATCTTCAGGAGTCTGCTGTTCTGCCTCACTATGATGCTGCTCATCATCATGCCCTTCTTCCCCTTGCTGTTCTGCCTCACTGTGATGATGTTCATCATCACTTTCCTCTTCATCCCCTTGCTGTTCTATTTCATCATGCTGCTGCTCATCATCACTTTCCTATTCTTGCTCATGCTCTTTTGTTTGTTCTATGGTAAACTTGAGCTTCTTGGGAATAGGTTTGCTAGAAGAAGGCGAAGGATGGTGAGTAGGAGGTGTAGGAGATGTATGAACTGGAGGGACAATGGAGAAATCTAGATGGGTGATGAAAGTATCCCAAGAGACCTCCCTCTTCTCAAGCTGATGAAGAATGATGACTTTGATGAGGGAGTGATGGAAGAGGCAGGCTGTTTGTTGTGAAGGAGGCTTTTTCTAAACAGTGGAGGCCATTTTCTCAATGCTTCTATGTAGGAAGAAAGGGAGATTTAGCAATTTGGCCCTCGTGAAATGCATGAGGAATCGGATATGATAGACATAGACTCGGGAGAATATTCCCTCGCAAGTGAAGTATTTCATGATGATCTTCATGAGGGGGGCATAGCTAGTCAAAAGATATGAGAAGGGGAAAATGGATAGACATGAATCTCTATGCTCAAGCTTCAGAAAGGGCTTGTATTCTTCTGAGTCCAGGTGGCTTTGTTTAAACCACTTCTCCCCGACATAAGGGATTTTAGTGGCCTTGGAGATGGACCTTGGAGAGAATTTTAAATCTAGGCCTGCTAGCTGAAAATGCTTCTCTTGCAACCTCAAAGCACAAAGATGTGTTGAAGGGGAAAATCTCTTCACCTCTTGCACTCTTTGGCAAAAATCTAGACACCCAACCTCATTGAAATTAAACAAGACTGATGGATGGGCATTCACTTCTTCAGTGGAAACAGGCTCAAATATCTTGTGCAGGCCACTCCTATTGTCTTTCCTAGGAGGAATCTTGTTTTGAATGTTCTTTGCAACACCAAGCTATCTCAAATGGCCTTTGGAGTGTTTTTTTCTCAAGCACACACCTTTGTCCTGCCTATCAGTCACTATTTGACCATGACAACTGCTTCAAATGATTTGTAAAATATTCTCCCAAAACCAACCTTCTGCTCATTACAAATCACTGTTTTGTCTCTTTTTATTCCAATCAACAAATAGTTATCAAAATAAAAAGAACACAGTCAAATTGTTACTGTGTTTGGGTAAGGTCACAAGGATCCTTTGTGTTTTGGTATAAACATGACAGCCTTGTGTTTAGACAAAGACAAAACACCCCTCCCAATCAAAAACACTCTTCTGGTATTTCACTGTTTCTCATACACAGGTAGACAAAAACACTTTCAAATTGCTTTAAAATTTTTTCATAACATACTCTGTTTCATGGAACAAAAGAGGCAGCACTAGTTTTTCTTTTTACCCTACAGAGAGGTCACTTTTTGAAGTGACAAAGAATTCACACATGATCACTGTTGTCTCTTTTACAAAATTGTTTCTCCTTAGGATCACTTGTTTCTTATACCTAGGTTAACAAAAACACTCTCAAATGACTTTGCAGAAACTCTCACCACACTTTGTTTTATGGGACAAAGGAGGCAGCACTAGTTTCACTGTTTCACTTATTCAAAAGGAGACACTTTTGAAGGAGACAAGGCATTCAGACTAAGACCACTGTTTTCAAAATAGGCTTATTGTTGTCACCTTACAATCAATGTGCTTTCCTTCAAAGACTGCTTCCACCTTAGAACACTGTTTTCACTTTAGACTTTGCTGACAGAGGTTAGTTTTGTCTTATCACAACTAGGACATCTTAAACAATTTAAAAAAAACCTCTAACACTGTGCTTTCTGTCCAGTCACTAGCATATGTTTCATTACTCTGTTTTGAAAATAGTTTAGGCCTTTTGAAACCAATATCAACACACCACTTTCACTATATTAATCTTGGGCAATCATAGCAACAAAAACCTTGGATTTTTATCAAAACACCCAACCCTCCTTATCATTGTTTCTCCCTTGGAGAAAAACACTCTGTCGCCCCCTTCAGATTTTCAAAAAAAACTAGCAAGGAGCAAAAGAAGAATACCTTGCAAACTTTCACGGGCTTTCGTTGATCATTTGGTAGCTTTCAGGGCTTCTTTGAAGGTGAAAAAGAGGCGCGGCACTTTCAGATGGGAGAGCGCCGCGCTGTGTGAGGAGTCGGGTCGGTGATCGGGCGAAGGTGACCGGCGCTACAGGCGCGCCGTGCAATAGTGCAACCTCCGTGTATCTTTGCTCCTGAACGCGCCACACACTTTTCTAGGCGCGTCGCGCGGGCTTAAAAGCTTCAAACTCTGCAATTTTTTCTTGAAATCTCCTTGTTTCGGTCAGAGAGCAGCCTAGGGGAGTGTTGCTCGTGTTTTGAATTGCAAATAGACCCTGCAACGGTCTCTAACTCCATTTTATAGTTGAAAAAGCCAACGATCTTTTCAACATTTCTTTGTGAGGGTTTGAACGTTTTTTTTAAAACAAATGCCTTTGTTATGATGAAAAAAAAATGACTTTGAAAGTGCTAAAGGGGCCCATATTCAATTGACGTTTGGTAATAAAGTGCTGTGCATGCTATTTGGATAGTTTTTGATAGACATGACCCTTCCCACTTATAAGAAAATCATCCCAAGGCCAAACTCCTTTTCACTATTTGCCTATTAAGGGAGGGAATTTCTTTCCTCTTCTTATATCTGCTTTTTAGAGGAAAACCTGGCTCAAAGCCATATAGTGACTGTAGATGCACCCTTCAAATGTCATTCCTTTTTTACTGTGGGCACCTTAGTTGCATTTACCTAGGTTTGATGATCATATGCTCATTAAAAAAGGAGATCTTCTAAAGGCTTCTCTTGCAAATATATGCAACAACTAGGTATCTTCATATGTTTCATAAACAATCTTTTGTTTGTGACAGTATCATGCTTTATTTCTTTGAATATTGTCCCTGAAATTGAGACACTTGCCATATCCTTTCTTCACTTTTATGAACCTATGTCTCTATTTGAAAAGCCTTCTTGTCCATTTGATGAGTTTTTTGACAAAGACCTTCATGAACAGGAAGAACAAACCTTTTTGAGGATTAGCATCACTCTTTGGCTTATGTTTGACCCAGATTCTCACTTATAAACCTTGAATGGATTTCCACTAATTTCAACTCTGTTTTATGAAGGGAAATAATGACTAGATTTCATGCCTGTTGATCAAGGAGAAAATCTCTGGAAAATTTTGATGGAATCACATACCTCAGCAGAATATATTCATTTTGTCTTCAGATTTCCTTTGGAGGAAAACTCTGATAGAAGAAAAATCAAACCTTTTGGATTATTACAGTATCCCTGCTTTTTCTTTGTTTTCAACACCATTTCTCTGTCCATAAGCCTTCAATTTTCTCCTACTGCTCTTAAAATTTTCCTTTCAGTCAGTGAAAAACCTAAAATCAAACTTTGTCTCTGGCCCTCTACTTATTAGATGAAGGAGGCCATTATCACAGTGCCAAACCCTCTGCTTGTAAAATGAAGGAGGTTTTCTCAGTCTTCAACCCTCTGCTTGTAAAATGAAGGAGGTTTTCTTAGTCTTCAACCCTCTACTCATGTATGGAGGAGGTTTTCTCAGTGATGCCATTTCATCAGCTTTTAAACAGTGTTATCTTTCCTTTCACTGCCTGTTCGTGCTTAAGCAAATGAATATGACAAATTGATAATAAGTTATGATGGGATTTTCTCTGATAGATGTAATTCTACTTTCCAAATACCTTTGCGCCTCTTTAGACATCACAAGTAATTTGGCCAGTATCTGCAAATCATTTCTTGTCATTGATAATTCACTAACCTTTAACTGTGATTGCAGGAGCTTAATGAAACAAATTTCTGCCCTATAGCTTCATCCCAGGTTCAAAACCACATGAGAAGCAACTATCTTCTCATGTTGAGTTTAATACTGTCTTCTGGAATACTGGTACACTTCTGCTCTTGAAAGATCCATTGAAATACTGTAAAACCACCTAAAATCAGTTTGACCTATGGCATATGCATTATTGAGATTTCAGGGCTTGTTAGTGGCACGACTTAAGGGTGTAACCAACTTTATTTGCAGAATAGGAAGGTCTGTTAGGAATGGTTGATAATAGATAGAGGTTCTTTGGCTTTAGGATAGTTTGCCGAGGGAGAAATGCCTAAAGCTCCACTACCTAACTTAGGGGAGACTTCTAGGACAGATTTGGATTGTTCTCTTTGGAGCTAATGGACAAGCTAGTATGGCTGAGGCTAGATAGGGATTGATAATGAGGTTTTATCTCGTCATGGGCTGATTGAAAATGTAGGAGGGAAAAAATGTTTATGGGTGTTTTCCAGCTGGAAAATTTGACAAATTTTGAGATCAGCTGCTAGAAAAATTGGCTGTAAAAACTAGTCATCACCAACAAGTGAAAAATACTGATGACTAACATCATGAAGGCTTCCTTTTTCTTCATTTTCCTTCATTTTTCCTCTAATTTTCATTGCATGCAAATATGTGACTCTTCATATCCCATTTCTCATATTTTCCTTTATTTTCATAAATAAATGCCATTTATTGTCTCTTTTCCTTTGCCAATGCATTTTCCAATTTCCATAGTCACTAATAAATAGAAGGTAACACCCACTAGGATGTTTTTCCCACCATTCATCATGGAATACATGTCCCATGACCTTGGTATTATATTATTTTACATGGAAAATCAACCAAGCGTTGTTACAAACCCCACCCCCTTGGGGGAACATTGTCCTCGGTGTTCAATGACACTTATAACCAACAAAACATAATGCTTATTGAAATTTATAACACAACTCAATGAATTATTTACAATAGAAACACATATTTACTCATGCATATTTTATTCAACCAAAAAATAATCGTATTTTCTATGGAGATCTATAACCACAATTCGATACAATATTTGCAATAATATACACATATGCACCTTTTCTCAACTAGAAAATCAAAGGATATGATTCTTGCATCAACAACAAGGGAATCTAGGGGCTCACACCTCCACCCTCAAAAGTAGTTCCAAGATTCACCTCCTTCCTAGGAAGTCTAGAATCCACTATCAAAACCAAAGTCCGCATCCATTATCCATGTAATGTTCCTACTTAGCCTTAGCTAAGAGGAAACATTCAATTTTGATTTAATTTATTTTTTATGAATAAATGAGTAAAGGAGGACATGTAAAACTCCTAAAAAGTCTGAATAAATCAATGCCCATGTGAAAAAAGACAAATCAGGGCTATGTAAATAATCACTTGCAGGTATGAAAGAGGTTTGAGCCAAATATTAGGTCCACCTTGACCAAATCAACTGCGCTGTCTAGGTTCATTGCATCTCCAAAAAGGACTGCGTAGTTCTAGAAGGGGGCCTCTAATGTGAAGAGGGCTAACCCATCAAAGTGTTTTGGGGTTTGTAAGAGCTTTCTCATGTTATAAAAAGGAGGAGAAGGCACATGAAGAGGTTGTTGATAGGTCATATTTCTGAAGTATTTGTCTGCTTAGACAAATACCATTCTCTGCTGTTTAGTGGAGGATTGTGATTGGAATTCCTATTTATGGGTTTCATCTCTTCCCTTGAGGATCACTGGGGGAGTTCTTTGCTGAAGTGAGCCACTATCTGGTTTGAGACCAAGCTCCATTTTCATGAGTAGCACTGGCCCATTGAGGGTTTTGCAGCTGCTGTCATTTGCAACAAGTGGTGTTCTAGATTTGCTTAGATCTAGCTTGTATTGAGAGGCTTTTTTTGTTGGAGTGTGTTTCCAGCCTCCAAAGAGAGAGTCTATCCATATTTTTTATGTGATCTAAAATTTCTTTTAGTTTATTCAGTCTCCTTCACCCTCAGCGCAGTTTCTGCTCAATACTGCGCTATTTTTTTAAGAGGGTTTCTTGTTTCAGTTTGTTATCAGATTGGAGGAAGATCTCTTGGTGTTAGGCTTGCCTTCCCTTGGTGATCCATGGATTGGGTTTCTGATCCATGTCTCTATAGATCTGATATCTTTCAGCAATAAATTTATCTTCAGAAATTTCTGGTTTTTCTGCAGCACTGCAATTTGTAATTCAGATCTACAACTTATTATGCAATATTTTGATGTATTTCCAATTGGATCTTGTTCTTAAAGTCATATAGTTTCCAGATCTGTATTATATCTGATGTTTTATTCATAAATATGTCAGAGATATTAAATTTAATGTATAACAGCTGAACCATTTGAAAAATAATGCTGTCTATGTATTTCTGCAGTTTATTTCTAGTTGCAGCTCTAATTTCTGAAGGGATTTTGCCCTAGTTTCTTTTGTAATTTGCTATAGAGGAAATAAGCTCAAATTTAAATCTGATTTACTATCATAAATCTGAAATATCAGATCCTCGGCTGTCCTCCTCTGAGTTTCAGCAAAAACTGCGCAATTCTGGTTGCTGGGTTTTCATGTTGCAACAACCCTTCTCTTTGGCTGATTTCTAGCTAGTCTTGACTGTGGGAGATCTGTTTAATGTGCTTAAACTTATTTTTTTCTGATGAGATTCCATATATAAGTAAAATACAACATAATTGAGGGGATCCCAACCCTGATCTGCATTATTCTTGCTCAGATTTACTTATACAACGTTTTCCTTGAAGACCTTGTTGAGATTCCTGAAAAGGGGTTATTCCAAGTTCTATAGACAGAGTCTACAGTTGGCCAAGTAGCCTCTGGAACTCACCCTTTATTTGAAGGGTGACATATCCAATAAATTCCTCTGTATTCCATCTCTGAAATATAATATTGAGAATCTCGAAAAAGGATCATTACAGTGGTATCAGAGCTCCACTCTTGGCACAGCCTGTGCTAGCATTGGAGCCTCAGTCATTCTGCATTCTGAAGATGAAGATACTCTTTCTAAGAGGGAGAGGAGATACCAGAATATAAGTCATAGAAAGTATTACTATACTACTGTTGACCTTGACAAGGGTCAAGACAAGGGGAAAGCCCTTGACTTGGTGAATGATAAAGATAAGGAGGCAGAGGAGTTTGCAAAAACTATCTTGGAAGCTATGCAAGATCTGTCCAAGGAGATAAAGGATATGAGGATAGATAGAATGAAGGAGTCCCTTGGGAGATTCCATCAAGGAGAAAGTTCTAATATGTCTCAGTTTGGGACTGGTCAACCTGTGAGCTTGCCTCAAGTTCCACAGACCTCACAACGCTCTAAAATTCCTACCTTCTTGGCTGTAGAGAACGAAGGGCTGCAAGAGCCAACCTCTTTGGAAGGCTACTTTTTAGAATATGACTCACAAAGTCAAAGGTTTAAGGATAAATTGAGCTTTCAAGACTTTTGCCATCTCAAGGACGGGAGGAGGCCATGGCAGCAGTAAAGAGATGGAGGTTTCCTTCATGGGAGACACCACACTATGGGAAGGTTCTTCTTGCCTAAGTTCGATGGATCACCCTCTTTTTATTCTAAAGCATGGGTGGAGAAGTTGGACATCTATTTCCAGCTGAATAAAGTGCCTGAAGCAGAAGCCATCAAGATTTCTGCGCTACATTTTGAGGGAGAAGCCCAAAACTGGTGGTTTCATGGACTTTCTACATTGGGGCACAACAATGTGTCCACTTATGCTGAGTTCACTAGGATACTAGTGGAGATATTTGATCGGAAAGATCCGGAGGCCCCTTTCATAAGCTTGGAAAAGCTTAAACAGACAGGAGATGCTGAGGCCTATATCTCTGAATTCCTGAGGTTGTCTGTAATGGTTCCTGATCTATCAGTAGCAAGGAGAGTCTACATGTTCATTGATGGCCTGGAAGAACCTTTGCATGGGTTGGTTAAGTCTACCAAGCCCATCACTCTGCATGATGCCATTGAGAGAACTAGAGATCTCTAAGATGCCTTACCAAGGGCAAAGGCAACCTTCCCAAGAAAAGCCACTCACTCTTCCAAGGGGAAGGAGGGGAAAGCTGCTCCACCCAAGGAGAGCTCACTGAAGAAGCCTCTTGACAATGATCTCTGGAGGGATTTGAGGAAAAAGAAATTATGTTTCACTTGTCAAGAGCCATGGGTACCGGGACATAGATGTGCTGCTGAAAGAGCACACTATATTGAAGTCTTCTCTAATTGTACGGAGGAAGAGGGAAATGATGGACCTAGGAGAGGTCACAACGCTGGTGATGATGAGGAATAGGATCCATAATCATCCAGAGAAGAAGAATGAGCCTTTTCTCCAACCAGTGGGACTCTTCCTTCTTTGAGAGGAGTGCCCAAGTATTTGACCCTCAGAGTGCAAGGTTCAGTTATGAACCAAAGAGTGTCTATTCTGATTGACAGTGGGGCAACCCACAACTTTATTGATGCTCACCTTGTGTAGAGGAGAGGGATCCCTACTGATACTTTTGATGGGTTCTCTGTTTTGGTTCCAGGAGATAGAACTATACAGTGCATGTAGTATGTTCCATCACTTTCTGTGACTATGGGAACCTACACCTTGGAGGACCATTTATTTGTAGTGGACATACCAAACACCAATATCATCTTGGGTGTCCAGTGGTTGATTACTTTGGGAAAATTCACCACTGATTGGAAGGCCTTGCAGATGGAATGGGTGGATTTGAAGAGTGGGAAACAACAAATCATTCAAGGCATGCACACCTACCCTTCACTTGATGTTCCCACCCACACAACAAAGATGGAATTGCACAGTGGGGGCAGGGACCTCACAGTTCCTTCTCTCATGTTTATGAGAATGCTGCAAGGAACATTCCTACATCATGGCAAACCACTTGGGGTGCCATTAGATTCTATGGGGGAAGCCTCACCAAGTGCTGAAACAATGGAAGAGAGGTTCATAGCGCTGTGGGAGGAAGCAAGGGGGACGATCAACCTTCCCACAAACAATGTTGGCATGCATAATGCCAAAGAAACAAGCAGCAACAAGGCAAGCACCACCATAGATGCATCAACAACACTGTCTTTGTTGATAAGTGTAGATCCATATTGGAGGTCTCAACTCCTGGTGGATTACTCCAAAGATCTGCACACCGGGATGATATTAGATGGCATGAAGCAAGGAGGAGGGTATTTGGTCCATGAAGGGGTCATCTATCATCTTGGTAAAGTATTCTTGTCTCAAGCCTCCAAGCTTAAGCAAGAGATACTACAAAGAGCACACAAAGAGTTACTTTCCAGCTATATGAAGTCAGCAAAAATCTACTCCCTAATCTTGAAGAGCTTTGATTGGGAGGGTATGAAGGAAGAACTACATCAGCACTATGATTGGGAGGAACTACGTCATCACTTACAAGAGTGCAATAGTTATGAGGAGATGGAGTAGCCAAGGGATCCTATGTAGGAGACATTTCAGCCATCTCTTTCTTCTCTCAATAGAGGAGAAAATCTCATGCCTAACTCTATGTGTGTGGGAGACTTGAATGGTAAGGAATCTGATCTTATGGAGCATGTTTATTTTTCTGATTTGGCACATTATCTTACCATATGTATGCAAGCCATGACTCCTACAAGGAGTCATAATACATGCATATATCATGGCCTTGATGAGGCCAATAAAAATTCCAAAGTTGGCCACTCCCTTGAGGTGCAAAGGGAGATTATCTATCATGATGGGTGCTGTTATCATTGTTAGAAACAACCTTGAGTTGTGAAAGACCAGTGCCTAGGACATCTTATATAGCAAGGAGAAATATGATGCTGACGAGGATAATTAGCGAAAAATGCTCTAATGCTATCTCTTGTAAACGGGGAAATTTAATTTGAATGGGACCAAAAACTTTCGGAGAAGCTTGGTGCGGAAGAAAGCAATGCTATGCAAGGCAAGATGTGGAGAAACTCTAACACGAATGTGTGGCAAATGAGAACTCCTCAATACGCAAAGAGGATGGATTCTAAATACTTCGAGAGATGAATAATCAGAAAGTATCTACTGCGTACGTAGAATAAAGAGAATACTAACTGTTATTGAGACAATATCCAGAAACATATATCAGCATGCGGTGGGTTTACGAAATTAAGAATCCACACATGATAACAGCATTTGTAAATAACATCTCATAATAGCTAATATAGCAGAAGTACGGGTGAAGTGAAAATGGAACAGCATATCACGACTGAGCCATATTTAAAGTGCCAGACAGGTTATGGCATAAGTATCAACTAGGATAAATTCATACCGAAACCAGTGGGCTACTCGCATTCCAGAACATGATAAAGGATGAAATGATGTAAATGAAATGAACCGCTAAGCTACAACACATAGGAGAGAATTACACACTGTAAAGCACCAAGACCAGAATCCTCAGTGAAGATAGAACTCCTTTTCATTGAGACCCAATGGGCTCTTCACATTTCTATTGAGATTTCAACAACAAGCATGCAAAAATTCTTACACGGCAAAATTCTTCAGAAAATCTGGAACCGGTTTTTCTCTTCGGTTCTAGCTTATATAGAAGCCTCAGAAACATGAGCGAGAAGATATTTTTGGGAAAAAATATCTTCCTCATGTGCTGGAAATAGGTTTGAGGTCTCCATCAAAAATAACCAAAATTCACGATGTGGAATTGGGGCATCTCATCATTGACAGTTGGGCTCACAGTCGTTTTAAACAAAAATATCAAATAACAGTTTCTGACAGGAAGTGAAATGCAGGAGTGAAATGTGAATTCCACTCGAAATTTAAAAGAAACAAACTAAAATAGAAGTAAAAAACCACTAAGGTCGAATCATGAACTGACAATGTTTGCTGATGAGGTGGAGTTGAGGAGGTTGCTGTCACAGATGGCGGAATGTTGGCGGAGAGGAATCAATTTGCCCCTAATGTGACAGTATAGGTTTTTCTGCCTGTATATCTTCATGATTTTCTCTAGTTCTGATTTAATTTGGAGGATGGGCTATTGATAATCAATATTAGCCAAAATTCCCAAGTTTGTCTTCAATCTTCCGTGTCTACCGTGGCAGGTCTTAGGCGCTGATACTTTGACTACTGCTATAATAACCTCTCTGCGTTCCGAATCATAGTGACCATGATTTTGGAACTTGGAGTGAATTCATCACTCTGAAATAACCCTGCACAATATGATAAACTCATCAAGAAATCCAGGGAGTGGCGGAAGGATGCTATGGAGGCCTGTGGAATGATAGCGCGATTGTGAAAATAGCTACTATAGTGGAGGAATGGTAAAAAACAGGCGAAGGAATGACGTTTAATGTAAAAACCCAGAGTTTAAAGTTTCAAGCGAATACATAGAACGACATGGGAAATGAATTAAACGAAGACCACGATGTGGGACCCAGCGTGGGCGGAGGGCGATTAACTGAGAGCTGTTGGATCTCAAGAGGAGATCGATGGTTGGGATCAAAGGGTGAAATCAGTAGGAGCTGCGATGAAGCAATATGGGCGAAATGTGCGATGTGATGTGGGCCGCAGATCTTGGATGAATGGACGGCTCTGATTGAATCGAAGGATCGCAATCGGGAGAGGTAACAGGAGACTCATTTGGGAGCTTGTGATTACGATTGGAGCAGTGATGTGATTGGCGATGGTGAGATTGAGTGCCAACCGTCCGATCTGGGTCAAGATCGACGGCGGGGATTAAATCGGCAGAAGGGAAAGACTGATGCAATGAGCGAGATGGGAGACATAAGGGCCGTTGGATTAAGCGGGATGAATGACTACGATCTAATTAGGGGATCGCAATCGGAGGAAACTGAAGGTGGCTCGATCTGAAAATTGTGATTGCGATTGGTGCAGTGGCGCGATGGCCATCCGATCTGACAGTGAATCAACGGTGGAGATGAGCATCGGAAGGGTGAAAGAATCGAGGCGATGGGCGCAAGCGGGACAAGCGCTAGTCGTCAGATCGAAGCGATGGATCAACGGTTAATATTAACGCGGAGGTATATATACCAAATGCAATCGCATCGGAACATATTCAAATAACAATGGATTGCGCTTGCAATGTAAGTTGTGATCGCGATTAGCGCCCGAAACTTAAACGCTTGGTTCTGGGTGCGGGTCACGTGGTGGGGAAGTGGTTAAGGGGCTGACTGAAAGGGGGCTAAAGCCTTTCATGCAAAATATGGTTTGTTTGGCCTATCTTCAATGCATTTTAAGGCCAGGGAAGGGATTCGGTAGGGAGAATAAGGGGTTTTCAAGCCAAACA